>OZ012739.1:303638943-304050304 GCA_963859935.3 Lathyrus sativus
AAGAAGAAGATCTTTTAGGTCCATAAATAGAAATCAACTGAGAAAAGAGGCTGTAGAGTTTTCCAAGGAAGAGTGGCAAGATTACTTAGATAATCTAAACATGTCAGATGATCCTAGGGAATACCTTAGGGCCAATCCAACAGACTAGAATGTCTAAATAATTTGTAATAGCTTCCATTTTATTAATGATAAAAGTTACACACGTTGATATATATATATATATATATATATATATATATATATATATATATATATATATATATATATATATATATATATATATATATATATATATATATATATATATATATATATATATATATATATATATATATATATATATATATATATATATATATATATATATATATATATATATATATATATATATATATATATATATATATATATATATATATATATATATATATTCAACAGTTAAAATGCATAGCAGCATGAACAAACTTTGAATTAATAATAAGATTACTTAATAGAAAGGTTCTAACAATTACAAGGCATAACTACGCAGATATCTAACATCAGAATCTTTCATAGATAGCTTCCAATTTGTCTCTCCAGATTTTAGACGAATCAACCTCTGAACTTATGATAACTCCCTATTGAACAAGTAATTCTGAAAGAACTCGTTCAAAAGGAATGATAAAAATATTTCCCTTGTGAAAGGAGAAATCTTCAAATAGTCAAACATAACTTGAGGTTGATCAATCTGCAAGTCTGAATTGAGAATTAGAAGAAGATATTTTTCAATAATTTCCACGAGGTCTAAATCCTTATGTCGCACCTCGAAAAATTCCGGAGACATTTCGGAAAATACGACCCTCGCGCGAAAGGGCGCGGAAATTGCGGTTCGACAGAGTCGCCACCGAACTTTATTTTTCCCGAATAAACGGGAGAGGAAAATATCGAGAAAACCTCTTAAAACGAAAGGATAGGAACAGGGCTGTCGCAACCAAGTTCCGGGTTCGGGAGTCGGTTACGTGAGGGGAAGGTATTAGCACCCCTCACGTCCGTCGTACTCGACGGGAACCTCTTAAGGTAAATGTGGGGAGTGTCGTCTAGGTTTACTTGTTTTCTTCTCGTTGCTAAAGGTAGAATTGGTAGGGTAAAAGGTTAAAGACGCTAAGGAGAGGTGGGTGGTTAGAAGATAGGGTGCTCGCCAAGGATTGGGGCCCTTGTGCCTACGTATGCTCATTCGGACGAGAATGAGAAATCAGAGCGTCGTAGTTCGACTACGGGAAAGGATGGGGGAAAATGGAAGATGGGTAGAAGTGTGCTCGCCAAGATCATCGCAATCTTGTGCCTACGTATCTTATATTCAAGAATGAATAAAGAATCAGAGCGTCCGTAGTTCGTGGTAACAACCACGAAAATATGAGGTTTGACATGGGTTGAAGTTGAGTTGGAGGACGAAAGAGTGACTAACAAACAACCTAAGGGCGTGCCTCAAGAGCTTGTCACTCAAGAATTCAAGGAATGCGAGATCCCAAGAACTCAGTTCTTTCGGAAATTGGGTTGAATGAGTTGAAGATAAGAGTTGGATATTTTGAAAACGAAAGAATGAACTAATAACAACTCGGGGGCGTGCCCAAGAGTTACTCGTTCGAATACTCAAAGAATGCTAGATCCTAAGAATATCCCTCTTTCGTAAGTTTAAAAATGTGTTTGTGAAAGGATTGAATCGAAGAATGGCATGCGAGGCCAAAAGGGAGTTGTTCTGAACTGGTTCGACGACGTGTCGAAGATTTGTTTGAAGATGGAACCGGCTTGACGACGTGTCAAGGGTTAAGGTTGTGAGAAACGATATTAGTCCCTGAGGGTGCTCCTAATATCGAAACCACGGGGAATTGTGGATGTGTGTGCAAAATGTCGATGGTTGCGAATGCGTATGAGCACTCGACTTAGGAGAACGTTTGAGAATGTTTGAGTTTGAAAAGGTCGAAAGGTTGAGTGAATAACAACCCAAAGGGCGTGCCTCAAGAGCTATTCACTCGAAAATTCAAGGAATGCTAGACTCCAAGAATCTCCTTCTTTCGAAGTTTGAATCGGAAAGAAAATATTTTAGAAAATGATTTGAAGTGAATAGGAGGGTATGAAAATAGTTTAAGGTACGAGATGTGAGGGTGTGAGATTGGATTTGAAAATGAGAGAAATGACAATTATTTGATAAATGAGACGCGGGCCTCACAACCAATTAATTGGGGTATTATCGAAATGCTAGATCTCGACGACACCTTTTTCATTTGGAGAATGCTTGAATGAACAAAGGAAATATCACCAAGAATGTCAAATTCTCATGACATTTCTTTGTTAGAAAAATATAATTTTTTGAAAATGAGAGGTCGAATAATACACTACTTAAGGTGTACACCTTAGTAATGACTATCCAAAAATTCAAGAAGTGCTAGACTTCAAGAACTTAGTTTCTCACGATTTGATAAAAAATAATTTGAATGAAGATTAGGAAAATTACTAGTTTTGAGGATGGTTTCGATTTAATTTAGGAAATATTATTTGAATAAACAATGAAAATATCATACGGAGTGCTAGACTCCTATGATATATTTTGTTCAAATGATCAAGAGCATAACGAAAAACGAACACTATTATCCAAGGCGTACGCCCCAATAATAATTACTCAAAAACCCAAGAGGTGCTAGACCTTAAGAGTTTAATTTTCGTTGTTGATTAAGAAAATGATTTGTGTTGAAAATAAATTAGATGTATAATTAATCATATTTGAAAATACACCTTAAAATTGTCCATGATTTTTTTGGAAAATAACTTGAATTGTCTTCAATTAATTAGTGTGTTGAATAAAATCTTCCAAATTTAAAAACTTATTAAATTAATTTAAAATAAATTGCTAATTATCTAGTAAAAATTAAGATCTAAAAAAAAATAATAATTATATATAATCACTAAGCTAAACAATTAATTTGAAATAATAACTCATGTGTTATTAATTCATTTGTAACACAGAGTAAAAAATTTTAAGAAGAAAAAAAAATGAAGAGAAAAAAAACTTAACAGTAAAACAAACAAGCATCTTGAGGTGGCCAAGTTTTGACTCGAATCCTCCTCCGTCTGATTTAAAGAACCGTGTGATCATAGGTTCAAAAATGCTGCCAAGTATCAGAGTGATTACTTTGGGGAATAATACATATTATTAGTAAAAGAACCCAAAAAAAATGAACAGACGGATGCCACCGCATATCATTCGTCCCCCAATGACAAAAGGCTGGCGGTGCATTAATGGGAATCTGTTGGGAAACCCAACGCCTGACCCTCCTCTTTCCATCCTTTAGTTCAAAAACCAGTGAAGCGAAAGAAGTAAAAATCAAATACCATAAAGCCACGAAGAAATTTAAAGTCTATCATGCTACTCTACACATAAGTCTAAAATCAAGATCAAAACATGAACAAAACAACCAAAGTCCCCAAACGTCTCAAATCTAAAACCCTAACCCTCTGATCCAGTATTTCGCAGCATGTTCATATGGTTTAAAAAAAAATTCTAAGAAGATAAAGCTGAGAATCGATCTAAATCGCAGAGGTTTACCGTTTCAAGGATTCTATCATCACCGGTGAGTTGCTTCCTCTTTATCGATCTCTATTTTCTTTATCTCTCCGTTCTACTCTTGATTTCGAGCTTGCAAACTAAACCTGCCTCTTTGTTCGTTTGAAGGGGTACGATGATGTATGAGGAGGAAAAGGCATCGCATTGAGTTTCAAGCTTTTTGGGAATTTTTCGGCATGGTCTTGTGAAGATTTCAACGGCCTAACGGTGCCCTTTCCTTCTTCAGCAAATTAAAGAAATATTTAGAGGGATTTAGGTTTTGGCGTTAGGGTGAAGAGAAAGGAGATAACAGGGTTGGTGAGGGTTTCAATGTTGTTGATGAAGGAGGTATGAGAGTAGGGTTGTAGATTTGAGAATATGAAGGTTGAAGAAGGTTTTGTTTTAATGATTGTTCTTGTTCGATAAAATGAGAAAGGGAGTGTTTTCTTTGTGATTTTTCAGAATGAAAGCTATAACAGTTTAAGAGATGAGGATTTGGACTGGACGATGTTGTTTCAAGGAAGAGAAAATTCCCCCCAGGATGACATGAAGGTTGAGTGATTATTTATTGAAGTTTTTTCGGTTTTGCTGGAGAAAGAAAAGAAAGATCTATTTTTCTCAAATGATGATGTTTTTTGGTTGAAACGGGTATGGAGGTTGAGGAAGGAGACACAGGGCTTGTGGTTGCTCGAAAAAAATGAGGGAGGAGGTGAAGCTCGAAGGTTGTTGAGGTGGGATTTGAGGAAGAACTTTTTTCAGGATTTGTTGGCTTCCCTCCTTTAATGAGGGTGAAGAAGGTTATACTTATAGAGGATACTGAAGGATCTTAAGGGTATTTGAGGGTTTTCAGGGTGGAAAGAATTGTTGTTGTTTTGGTTTCTTTTTTACATGTGAAATTTTGTGTCTGGATGGGATGTATAGGTTTGTTATTTATTGTGTGTCTCCTCTTTGTATTGATAGTACTGAATCATGGGTGGATTGTGGCACTGCGTTTTCTCTGCTGCGGATGCAATTTGGTGGGCCAGCTTGAGGATGTGTTTGCTGATTCGTATGTGACTCTCGTAGCATGATAATTTTTGAGATGAAGTGGTGTGCAATTTTATTGATTTTGTCTGTTGTGAATACAATTCGACCTCTAAAGGGCGTTGTATGACACTATATTTAAACGTACACTTTGCCGATGTTGGGTGCACCCTGTGAATCATGGCCATCACTCATTTTTTTTGTGTGTAAAATTTGTTACAGTTTTCTTATGGTAATACAAATTCCTCTTTATTTTTGTCAGTTTATGTTATGCCTTGCCTCTCACACAAGTTGGTTTTGCTTCTCTTTGGATTTGCAGGACAAGCTGTATTGGTTCGTGTAGCTGATACGTGTGAATCGCAAATCGTGGGTTGCTGCAGAATCAACAGGTGTGTTATCATGATAATGGCTGATGCGCTGTAATTCTTGCTGAGTAGAACGTGAGATGGTGACGCCAAATCTGAGCTGCTATGGGTCAATTTTGATTTCATGATGAGTCTGTTTGTAGCCAATTCTTCACCTTTGGTAATGCTGTTTTAACACCCTCCTTTTTTTTAGCAGTTGGTCATATGCTTGTTCATTTGTAAGGCGTAAAAGACGCGCTTTGGATGCTGGCCATGACTTGAAGCAAATGTGTCTCGTGTTATGTTAATGCAGGTACAATTTGGGGGGCCTCGTGTTTGCCATTGGGATGTTTATGTAGCAACAGTTTTGTCTGCATTGGACGCGCGGTCCCTACGCATACCAATATTTGTGCTATGGGAATGGGACGCAGTCTGCGCGTTTTTTTTGTGTAACAGCTGTGTGGTGTGAGGGATTTCAGCTGGTATAAGGCAGTGGTGGAGATGCAGGGCACAGGATGTGCGTATTGAAACATCACAGTTTTGTGGTGTCTGTCTTGTCCTTGGCACTTGCTATGGGAAGGTGGTTTTTTTTGTGAACAATTTGTACGTACAACTTTCTTTATGGGAGGTATAGCAATTTGATATGACTGGTTATGCTGCAGGTACATTGGAAAAGCAGCCCTTTTTGTTGATTAGTGACAGGTGAACTAGTTGGTGTATAATGACTCTAGGGATGTCTCGCTGCAACTTGAAGGGGTGGTCTTTTACTGCTGCTTGCATCGTGGGACCACTGTACGGAAAACAACAAATTTGTTTGTTCTTTTGGTGATGAGTCCTGCTGCCATAAATTAGCATTGCACATTCAAAAGAAAATGGCCTTATTATTTACACTTGTAACCTTGAATTGTGATTCTTGGTGTATACTTTTTGTGAATTTTGAGTCTATATGTAACAAGAATGTTTTGAACATTGTGTTTGCAAATTTGACACTATGGTCTCTGTAATTCGAATCCCAATCTTGACAATTTTGTATGGAAGGCAAGTGTATGGATTCTTGAGATATGAGTGGGTTTTTTTTTAAAATTATAATTTTCAACTTTAATCCTTGCACCTTTGAAATCACTTAAAAATGCTTTAAGTTCTTCATTTCCCACAAAAATAACAATTAAAACTTAAAATTCCCCAAGTTGATCCCGCATTCAAATCTTGAAACCAAGCCCTTGTCAATACTGAATTCTCATTTGAAATGGATAACGCTTGGAATTGGTCCCTAAAAAAAAATAAGGTCTTCCATAGACCAATTCTTGAGAAAATGAGTTCAATATGAGTAAAACAACAACCAATCTCAAAGCTGGCCACTCGAGAACATGACATACTACAACCTTCATTGTGGACTCTTTGAGCATGCCCTAAAATAGCTCATGTCTTATAGCTTGAATCATGTTTTAACCATCCAACCATATTTTGATTTTTTAACCATAAGCATGACTTAACCTTCTCTTGTCTTCAATGGGACCCCACACTTTCCATATGACCACATTAAACACCAGCCAACAAAGACTCCAAGACATGTGAAATAAATAGAAGACTATGGCCCAAGGTCAAATGATCATTTAAAAGCATTTGTTATTTGTGATAAGAAAAGTAGGAAAGGTAGGACAAATTTAGGGTATGACAGATGCCCCTATCTAATTGGTTTTGACCGAATAAGATGAATGACTATGGCGCTCACTCTTTCAAGGTAGAAGACAATTAGATATAAAGAAGACCCTGAATTTGTCCGAAAAAAGAAATGCTTGGGAAAAGATCGACATCACCATAAAATGATGGGAAGAGACACACACGACTACCACCACCAAAGGATGACTAAAGAAAAACTCAAAATATCGCACAATCTATCATTAATGGCTATGACAGACCCCCCACCAAAAGGATGACGGAGCGAAACACAAATAAACACATCGCACAATCTATCATTAGTGACCATGATAGACCCCTCCACCGAAAGGGTGACGGAGCAAAACACAAACCAAACAATATCGCGCAATCTATCATTAATGACCATGATAGACCCCTCACCAAAAGGATGACGGAGCGAAACACACGCCAAACAATATCGCGCAATCTATCATTAATGACCATGATAGACCCCTCACCAAAAGGATGACGGAGCGAAACACACGCCAAACAATATCGCACAATCTATCATTAATGACCATGATAGACCCCTCACCAAAAGGATGACGGAGCGAAACACACGCCAAACAATATCGCACAATCTATCATTAATGACCATGATAGACCCCTCACCAAAAGGATGACGGAGCGAAACAAGCAAAATTCGCACAATCTATCACTAATGACCATGATAGACCCCCCACCAAAAGGATGACGGAGCGAAAACACAAAACAAATCGCACAATCTGATACCGACGAAGTACCAGACCTACCACCAAAAGGATGGTAAAGCGAACACAGATAAAACAATCGCACAACCTGACACCGACGAAGCATCAGACCTACCACCAAAAGGATGGTGGAGCGAAAACACAAAAGAAAGCATCACGCAATCTGATACCGACGAAGTACCAGACCTACCACCAAAAGGATGGTAGAGCGACAACACAAATAAAATATCGCGCAATCTGATACCGACGAAGTACCAGACCTACCACCAAAAGGATGGTAGAGCGAAAACACAAATAAAACATCGCGCAATCTGATACCGACGAAGTACCAGACCTACCACCAAAAGGATGGTAGAGCGAAAACACAAAAGAAAGCATCGCGCAATCTGATACCGACGAAGTACCAGACCTACCACCAAAAGGATGGTAGAGCGAAAACACAAATAAAACAATCGCATAATCTGATACCGACGAAGTACCAGACCTACCGCTAAAAGGATGGTAGAGCGAAAACACAAATAAAATACCGCGCAATCTGATACCGACGAAGTACCAAACCTACCACCAAAAGGATGGTAGGGCGAAAATAAAAAAGAAAGCATCGCGCAATCTGATACCGACGAAGTACCAGACCTACCACCAAAAGGATGGTAGAGCGAAAACACAAATAAAACGCGCAATCTGATACCGACGAAGTACCAGACCTACCACCAAAAGGATGGTACACAGGTCGTTATCACCAAAAGGATGATAGAACAACACAGATTTGAAGTTTACCAACATCAAAAGGATGCAGGCTAAGTTGAACTGACGAAGTTCGACTATCACCAAAAGGATGATAGTAAGGCAATTGACAACGGTCACGCTTGCTGGGTACAACTCATTGGGGAATCCCTGAGAGGAAGATTGAATTTAAAATGAGTCGACGGGGCACGCCCACCGTCTTTGCCTGGAAACCATAATTTGCTGAAATGATTTCATGGTTACGCCCATGAATTCTGAAGAGGATGCCCCTGACTGGGCTGAATTTGTCTTGATGTCTTGTCTTGCCCAACAAAAGGTTGAACAACTTCATGAGGGACGCTCACGGTCTTGAATGGTATGCCCCTGACTGGGCTGAATGTTGATTTGCATATATGATCAACCACGAGGCTGAAATTCTTCACGGGAGATGCCCATGGTATTGAAAAAGATGCCCCTGACTGGGCTGAATCTTGCCTTGAATAACTTCAAATTTTGATGGGAGAGACCCACAATTGCAGAAGATTGCCCCTGACTGGGTTGATGATTGCTTTGAAGCTCTTGAAAATTGTGGGGTAAACCCACCATCTTGTGGAAGATGCCCCCTGAATGGGCGATCGATGGTCTTGGAAATCTTCGGGATTGATCCTGGACCTTGACTTGCATATATGAATGCTGGATGATAAATGATATTCCATATGAGTGGACGTGCAAATGCAAATGCTGACGAGCGGGGATCCAAGAGCTGGGGAAGTATTGTATGATTTGAGTATGCGTATGATGCAAGATTTTTATGAGATCGAAAGCGATGCGTATGATGCATATGATTGCAGACGGGTAATTGGAAATGCAGGTGGAGACGCCCATGTAGTGGATTCTGGTAGTTGCCAATGCGGATTGGACTTCGGGTAGTGGGAGGGATTGACTTCCTCGACACGCAGCTTGTTGTAGACGCCATGATTGAAGCGTGAGATGATGCTCTGGATGCCTCAAGTCTGGGTACTTGGTGACTTGTGAATTTGCTTCAGAGAAGGTTGCAACTCTGCTTGATGGTCAGGACGATCTGGTCTTGCCCCAGTTTGAACATGGTAATGGCCTGCCCCAGCTTAACCAGTTCTGACGTATGGGAGTTGAACTCGGATGACTTGCCCCTGCTCGAGCTGTTAAATGCTTTGCCCCAGCCTGTGGGTTCTGAAATTATCTTACTTCGTGTACGCTAGTGAAAGTCAAGTTCCTCCCTGATTGCCCCTTGCTGGAGTTTCTTTGAATACCTAGCACTGATTTGCAATTAAAATTGTACATTCACAAATGGTAATAATTAATGCAAAGTTCGATGCAAGTTTGGAAAAGTATTGTTTATTTGGAGTGTCATGGTAGTGAGACGAATGGACTGCTAGCCCATACGTTGTGCTAATTTGATTGGTGTGAAAGATATATCAAGAGAAATGACACCAATGCTGGTGATTAGAAATCATGTGAGGAGTCAGGTTACGCAACCTTGCGATGATATGCTTTCAGAATAAAACTCGCCTCAATTAGGACTTTCGAGGGTTGTAACGTGGTCTGGTTCACGGTTATGAAACAAGGTTATTAGGCTCAAAGTATGATTTATACCCACCCCTTCTTCGTAATGATCTTCAGTCCTACGCTCAGTTAATCCTACACTTGTCTTGACGGTATAAACTTGATGGTTCAAGGTTTGCTCGACGCGGCAGTCACCTTATTTTGGTTTTTTATGGATGTCAGTGCCCCTTGACTTGGGTGGCCACTGAATCCTCCTTTGTTTTTGTTGAGGGTTTCGGGGTCCTCTTTTGCTTTTGTTTTTGATCCCTAACTTTTGCATGGATTGACTTCGTTTGTCAGATCCATCGGGATTGCCTTGATTTTGCCTAAGTCCCCTCTAAGGTGTCTGACTTAGCAGGCTTTTGATTTTTTTGATTTTGTTGTGACTGCCATAGCATGGGTCTTTGATGGACAACCGTCTTTTATATATTGATTCGAATACGGGATTGGATTAACTGAACACTACCCTGCCCCAGGTTGAGTGTAAAAGGTTTATAGATCCGAAGGAAACTGCTACTTCTTGGCTCGAAGTGGTTCACTAGGGATTAACTCCTTATATCTCCGGTGTTTGGGGAATTGAAGCAATGCCTGTACATCATTGACGAGATTCGGTCTGAAAGCATACGATTTGCAATTATGGGTATCTCGTTTTCATCATCCTCCCTCAAATCATGCTAAACAACAGTGAATAGAGTGGAGTGAATAAACGTGTCGGTGATAAGCGAAAAATGAGTGAATACGACATAACTAATTCAAAACATGCATAAACGATACATTAATGAAAACCGAATACGAATGGCAATTGTTCAAAGCATACAATACTTAAATAAACAAAGACAAAATATAAGAAACTGCGAATAATGAAATGGCAACATGACTGCCTTCTTTGGAGAATGAACTTGACTGGAACCAATCTGATGTTGGCGTTAGTTGACTGGTGGCATTGGATTGTTGATGATGTTTGGAGACTTCCCATTGAAGTTGATAGCATCCCTATCAATCATGTCTTGAATTATGTGCTTGAAAGCCCTGCAGTCTTCAATGGTGTGACCTGGAGCGCCCTTATGAAACTCACAATGAGCATTTGCATCGTAATCGGCAGGAATGATAGTTGGAGGAGCTAAATCTCTCGGAACAATAGCCTTCTTCTCCATCAACTGAGCAAAGATTTTGGCATATGGCATTGGTAGACGATCAAAGACTCTATCTGGCCTCCATGTTCTCTGCGGACGCTGTGGGCGAGCACCTTGTCGTTGCTGAGTAGCTTGCATCTGCTGTTGCTGAGGAGGATACTGATATCCTTGTTGGTTGTAGGCTTGTTGCTGAGGAGCCTGTTGCCGTGGCATCTGAGCTTGCGCTGCATGGACAGCTGGCTGATAAGGCATTGGAGCATATTGCGCAGCAGCAACATATGGATACTGATAGTAGGGAACTTGATAAGGCATAGGAGGAGCTCGTTGAGAAGCTTGCCCTTTCTGCACAAAGATGGCATTTGTTTCGCCTTCCTTCTTCTTGTATCCATTGAAAGGCCTCTTGGCATTAGCCTGGCTGTTAGAACCTCCCGGGATCTTCCCACTTTTCAGCCCTTCTTCAATTCTTTCACCGACGATCACCAAGTCAGAAAATCCAGCAGAGACACTACCGATCAGCTTTTCGTAGTACTGGCCTTGCAAAGTACCCATGAATATGTCAATCAGTTCACGGTCAACAAGAGGTGGATGCACCCTTGCGGCTAGCTCTCTCCATCGTTGCGCGTACTCCTTGAAGGATTCGTTGTCCTTCTGAGTCATACTCTGAAGCTGAGTACGGTTAGGAGCAAGGTCGGTGTTGTACTTGTACTGTTTGACAAATGCATCGGCTAGCTCGGCCCAGGTGCGCACACTATTACGCTCCAGCTGCATATACCATTCAAGTGATGCACCAGACAGGCTGTCCTGGAAGCAATGGATCATGAGTTTCTCGTCTCTGGCATAGGCAGCCATCTTGCGACAGTACATCTTCAAATGAATGTTTGGGCAACTGAGACCTTTGTACTTCGAAAATTCGGGCACCTTGAACTTTGGAGGAATGACAACATCAGGCACTAAGCACAATTCCAGAGCACTGAAAGAATTTGAGTTATGCCCCTCCATGGCGCGGAGTTTCTCGGCTAGGTCTCGGCACATCTTCATGGCTTCTGAATCCTGAGCAGCGACAGGACTGGCGATGGGGATAGCAGCATGATAGTTCTGAACATCATCATACTGATCCATCAGAGTATCTTCGACATGAGGAACCGGGATTTGCACAGCAGCAGGCTGGGCGTGCGGGATAACTCCAACGGTAACTCCAGGCGCTGGGATTGGCTGAGAAGTATTTCCTTCGACTGCGTTGTTGAAGTTCAGCGGCATCCCATGAGAACTTGGAATTTGAACCAAAGGGATGGCAGTAGACCCTTGTCCATTGTGGTTGACGACAGCGGCGGCTTCACGCTGTTCTTCCTCTCTCCTGGCTGTGAGGATGGCTTTGAGGATCTGATCAATCTTTCCTTTCATGGAATCCAACTCTTCCCTGAAGGCGACTTGCTCCTGTTGAATCTGCTCCATCACTCGTCTGGTATTGGCTCTAGTTGCGTACTGGTGTCGAGGAATCAGCTTGATTTACTGGAGAAGAAGGAACGGAGACATAAGATTCTGTTGAAGGACTGGAAATGCAAAATGCACAACATATGAAATGCAATGCAAATGATATGCAAGATGCAATGCAAGATACAAGATCCAGGATCACAGGATCACAACTCCAACGGCTCCTGAAGCTGGTAACCGTAACAGATAAGTAACCATAATTCCTGCTTAAAGAAAACTGACAGGTACAACCTATACGGGAAGGTCTAAACATTCTACCCATAATCCCACTCACGGGATGGTTTCTATGTTTGGTTCCCAGGATCACGGACACTAGTCGTATTAGCGTCACGCAACAGGCTGGCTGCATTACGACGATAATGACGATAAGGTCCCTCCTGAGCGGAGTCCTCGTGCTAGGCACACAAGGAGCGAGTCCTTGGAGACTAACACTACACGACCACCATTTATTGGAACTGGTGCTAAATAGGGTCCCAGAATCATGGACCCTTCATGAATCAAGTCATGCAACAGGCTAGCTGCGTTACAACAAGATCTACGAATAGGTCTCCTCTGGAGGAGCTTTCATGCTAGGCCCACAAGGAGCGAGTCCTCGGAGACTAACACTACTCGACTACCAATTCTAAACTATGTGTTCTCTCTGCTTTTACCAAAGCTCGGGTGTAGAGCTTTACTCATGATGCCATCCCAAAAACCAACAGGCCTAGATAACAAGCACAAATAAAAACCACAAGAGAACAAATACAAAAAGAAAACAAATAAAAACAAACACTCCTCACAAACCAAAAGATAGGCTCGACTCTCTCTTTGCATGGAGCAATGCGTCCCCAGCAGAGTCGCCACCTGTCGCACCTCGAAAAATTCCGGAGACATTTCGGAAAATACGACCCTCGCGCGAAAGGGCGCGGAAATTGCGGTTCGACAGAGTCGCCACCGAACTTTATTTTTCCCGAATAAACGGGAGAGGAAAATATCGAGAAAACCTCTTAAAACGAAAGGATAGGAACAGGGCTGTCGCAACCAAGTTCCGGGTTCGGGAGTCGGTTACGTGAGGGGAAGGTATTAGCACCCCTCACGTCCGTCGTACTCGACGGGAACCTCTTAAGGTAAATGTGGGGAGTGTCGTCTAGGTTTACTTGTTTTCTTCTCGTTGCTAAAGGTAGAATTGGTAGGGTAAAAGGTTAAAGACGCTAAGGAGAGGTGGGTGGTTAGAAGATAGGGTGCTCGCCAAGGATTGGGGCCCTTGTGCCTACGTATGCTCATTCGGACGAGAATGAGAAATCAGAGCGTCGTAGTTCGACTACGGGAAAGGATGGGGGAAAATGGAAGATGGGTAGAAGTGTGCTCGCCAAGATCATCGCAATCTTGTGCCTACGTATCTTATATTCAAGAATGAATAAAGAATCAGAGCGTCCGTAGTTCGTGGTAACAACCACGAAAATATGAGGTTTGACATGGGTTGAAGTTGAGTTGGAGGACGAAAGAGTGACTAACAAACAACCTAAGGGCGTGCCTCAAGAGCTTGTCACTCAAGAATTCAAGGAATGCGAGATCCCAAGAACTCAGTTCTTTCGGAAATTGGGTTGAATGAGTTGAAGATAAGAGTTGGATATTTTGAAAACGAAAGAATGAACTAATAACAACTCGGGGGCGTGCCCAAGAGTTACTCGTTCGAATACTCAAAGAATGCTAGATCCTAAGAATATCCCTCTTTCGTAAGTTTAAAAATGTGTTTGTGAAAGGATTGAATCGAAGAATGGCATGCGAGGCCAAAAGGGAGTTGTTCTGAACTGGTTCGACGACGTGTCGAAGATTTGTTTGAAGATGGAACCGGCTTGACGACGTGTCAAGGGTTAAGGTTGTGAGAAACGATATTAGTCCCTGAGGGTGCTCCTAATATCGAAACCACGGGGAATTGTGGATGTGTGTGCAAAATGTCGATGGTTGCGAATGCGTATGAGCACTCGACTTAAGAGAACGTTTGAGAATGTTTGAGTTTGAAAAGGTCGAAAGGTTGAGTGAATAACAACCCAAAGGGCGTGCCTCAAGAGCTATTCACTCGAAAATTCAAGGAATGCTAGACTCCAAGAATCTCCTTCTTTCGAAGTTTGAATCGGAAAGAAAATATTTTAGAAAATGATTTGAAGTGAATAGGAGGGTATGAAAATAGTTTAAGGTACGAGATGTGAGGGTGTGAGATTGGATTTGAAAATGAGAGAAATGACAATTATTTGATAAATGAGACGCGGGCCTCACAACCAATTAATTGGGGTATTATCGAAATGCTAGATCTCGACGACACCTTTTTCATTTGGAGAATGCTTGAATGAACAAAGGAAATATCACCAAGAATGTCAAATTCTCATGACATTTCTTTGTTAGAAAAATATAATTTTTTGAAAATGAGAGGTCGAATAATACACTACTTAAGGTGTACACCTTAGTAATGACTATCCAAAAATTCAAGAAGTGCTAGACTTCAAGAACTTAGTTTCTCACGATTTGATAAAAAATAATTTGAATGAAGATTAGGAAAATTACTAGTTTTGAGGATGGTTTCGATTTAATTTAGGAAATATTATTTGAATAAACAATGAAAATATCATACGGAGTGCTAGACTCCTATGATATATTTTGTTCAAATGATCAAGAGCATAACGAAAAACGAACACTATTATCCAAGGCGTACGCCCCAATAATAATTACTCAAAAACCCAAGAGGTGCTAGACCTTAAGAGTTTAATTTTCGTTGTTGATTAAGAAAATGATTTGTGTTGAAAATAAATTAGATGTATAATTAATCATATTTGAAAATACACCTTAAAATTGTCCATGGTTTTTTTAGAAAATAACTTGAATTGTCTTCAATTAATTAGTGTGTTGAATAAAATCTTCCAAATTTAAAAACTTATTAAATTAATTTAAAATAAATTGCTAATTATCTAGTAAAAATTAAGATCTAAAAAAAAATAATAATTATATATAATCACTAAGCTAAACAATTAATTTGAAATAATAACTCATGTGTTATTAATTCATTTGTAACACAGAGTAAAAAATTTTAAGAAGAAAAAAAAATGAAGAGAAAAAAAACTTAACAGTAAAACAAACAAGCATCTTGAGGTGGCCAAGTTTTGACTCGAATCCTCCTCCGTCTGATTTAAAGAACCGTGTGATCATAGGTTCAAAAATGCTGCCAAGTATCAGAGTGATTACTTTGGGGAATAATACATATTATTAGTAAAAGAACCCAAAAAAAATGAACAGACGGATGCCACCGCATATCATTCGTCCCCCAATGACAAAAGGCTGGCGGTGCATTAATGGGAATCTGTTGGGAAACCCAACGCCTGACCCTCCTCTTTCCATCCTTTAGTTCAAAAACCAGTGAAGCGAAAGAAGTAAAAATCAAATACCATAAAGCCACGAAGAAATTTAAAGTCTATCATGCTACTCTACACATAAGTCTAAAATCAAGATCAAAACATGAACAAAACAACCAAAGTCCCCAAACGTCTCAAATCTAAAACCCTAACCCTCTGATCCAGTATTTCGCAGCATGTTCATATGGTTTAAAAAAAAATTCTAAGAAGATAAAGCTGAGAATCGATCTAAATCGCAGAGGTTTACCGTTTCAAGGATTCTATCATCACCGGTGAGTTGCTTCCTCTTTATCGATCTCTATTTTCTTTATCTCTCCATTCTACTCTTGATTTCGAGCTTGCAAACTAAACCTGCCTCTTTGTTCGTTTGAAGGGGTACGATGATGTATGAGGAGGAAAAGGCATCGCATTGAGTTTCAAGCTTTTTGGGAATTTTTCGGCATGGTCTTGTGAAGATTTCAACGGCCTAACGGTGCCCTTTCCTTCTTCAGCAAATTAAAGAAATATTTAGAGGGATTTAGGTTTTGGCGTTAGGGTGAAGAGAAAGGAGATAACAGGGTTGGTGAGGGTTTCAATGTTGTTGATGAAGGAGGTATGAGAGTAGGGTTGTAGATTTGAGAATATGAAGGTTGAAGAAGGTTTTGTTTTAATGATTGTTCTTGTTCGATAAAATGAGAAAGGGAGTGTTTTCTTTGTGATTTTTCAGAATGAAAGCTATAACAGTTTAAGAGATGAGGATTTGGACTGGACGATGTTGTTTCAAGGAAGAGAAAATTCCCCCCAGGATGACATGAAGGTTGAGTGATTATTTATTGAAGTTTTTTCGGTTTTGCTGGAGAAAGAAAAGAAAGATCTATTTTTCTCAAATGATGATGTTTTTTGGTTGAAACGGGTATGGAGGTTGAGGAAGGAGACACAGGGCTTGTGGTTGCTCGAAAAAAATGAGGGAGGAGGTGAAGCTCGAAGGTTGTTGAGGTGGGATTTGAGGAAGAACTTTTTTCAGGATTTGTTGGCTTCCCTCCTTTAATGAGGGTGAAGAAGGTTATACTTATAGAGGATACTGAAGGATCTTAAGGGTATTTGAGGGTTTTCAGGGTGGAAAGAATTGTTGTTGTTTTGGTTTCTTTTTTACATGTGAAATTTTGTGTCTGGATGGGATGTATAGGTTTGTTATTTATTGTGTGTCTCCTCTTTGTATTGATAGTACTGAATCATGGGTGGATTGTGGCACTGCGTTTTCTCTGCTGCGGATGCAATTTGGTGGGCCAGCTTGAGGATGTGTTTGCTGATTCGTATGTGACTCTCGTAGCATGATAATTTTTGAGATGAAGTGGTGTGCAATTTTATTGATTTTGTCTGTTGTGAATACAATTCGACCTCTAAAGGGCGTTGTATGACACTATATTTAAACGTACACTTTGCCGATGTTGGGTGCACCCTGTGAATCATGGCCATCACTCGTTTTTTTTGTGTGTAAAATTTGTTACAGTTTTCTTATGGTAATACAAATTCCTCTTTATTTTTGTCAGTTTATGTTATGCCTTGCCTCTCACACAAGTTGGTTTTGCTTCTCTTTGGATTTGCAGGACAAGCTGTATTGGTTCGTGTAGCTGATACGTGTGAATCGCAAATCGTGGGTTGCTGCAGAATCAACAGGTGTGTTATCATGATAATGGCTGATGCGCTGTAATTCTTGCTGAGTAGAACGTGAGATGGTGACGCCAAATCTGAGCTGCTATGGGTCAATTTTGATTTCATGATGAGTCTGTTTGTAGCCAATTCTTCACCTTTGGTAATGCTGTTTTAACACCCTCCTTTTTTTTAGCAGTTGGTCATATGCTTGTTCATTTGTAAGGCGTAAAAGACGCGCTTTGGATGCTGGCCATGACTTGAAGCAAATGTGTCTCGTGTTATGTTAATGCAGGTACAATTTGGGGGGCCTCGTGTTTGCCATTGGGATGTTTATGTAGCAACAGTTTTGTCTGCATTGGACGCGCGGTCCCTACGCATACCAATATTTTTGCTATGGGAATGGGACGCAGTCTGCGCGTTTTTTTTGTGTAACAGCTGTGTGGTGTGAGGGATTTCAGCTGGTATAAGGCAGTGGTGGAGATGCAGGGCACAGGATGTGCGTATTGAAACATCACAGTTTTGTGGTGTCTGTCTTGTCCTTGGCACTTGCTATGGGAAGGTGGTTTTTTTTGTGAACAATTTGTACGTACAACTTTCTTTATGGGAGGTATAGCAATTTGATATGACTGGTTATGCTGCAGGTACATTGGAAAAGCAGCCCTTTTTGTTGATTAGTGACAGGTGAACTAGTTGGTGTATAATGACTCTAGGGATGTCTCGCTGCAACTTGAAGGGGTGGTCTTTTACTGCTGCTTGCATCGTGGGACCACTGTACGGAAAACAACAAATTTATTTGTTCTTTTGGTGATGAGTCCTGCTGCCATAAATTAGCATTGCACATTCAAAAGAAAATGGCCTTATTATTTACACTTGTAACCTTGAATTGTGATTCTTGGTGTATACTTTTTGTGAATTTTGAGTCTATATGTAACAAGAATGTTTTGAACATTGTGTTTGCAAATTTGACACTATGGTCTCTGTAATTCGAATCCCAATCTTGACAATTTTGTATGGAAGGCAAGTGTATGGATTCTTGAGATATGAGTGGGTTTTTTTTTAAAATTATAATTTTCAACTTTAATCCTTGCACCTTTGAAATCACTTAAAAATGCTTTAAGTTCTTCATTTCCCACAAAAATAACAATTAAAACTTAAAATTCCCCAAGTTGATCCCGCATTCAAATCTTGAAACCAAGCCCTTGTCAATACTGAATTCTCATTTGAAATGGATAACGCTTGGAATTGGTCCCTAAAAAAAATAAGGTCTTCCATAGACCAATTCTTGAGAAAATGAGTTCAATATGAGTAAAACAACAACCAATCTCAAAGCTGGCCACTCGAGAACATGACATACTACAACCTTCATTGTGGACTCTTTGAGCATGCCCTAAAATAGCTCATGTCTTATAGCTTGAATCATGTTTTAACCATCCAACCATATTTTGATTTTTTAACCATAAGCATGACTTAACCTTCTCTTGTCTTCAATGGGACCCCACACTTTCCATATGACCACATTAAACACCAGCCAACAAAGACTCCAAGACATGTGAAATAAATAGAAGACTATGGCCCAAGGTCAAATGATCATTTAAAAGCATTTGTTATTTGTGATAAGAAAAGTAGGAAAGGTAGGACAAATTTAGGGTATGACACCTTATCCTTAGGAAGTAAGTTTGAATTCAGAATCTGATTCCAAACAACTGTATCAGGACTAAAATTTGAGACCACTGATTTTTTAGATGGATCTACAAAGATGCGCCAAGTAGGAAGATAGTGTTCCCAAACAAGAGTTTCTGCGATTTCTCCAATCTCCTCATAATTGATCACATTAGCAATCTCTTTAGAGGTTACTGTTATTCAAACACTAGTTACTTTGGAAAAAATATCACATTCAGAATTTAGCTCCACAATGGAAGCATTAATCCAAAACTCTTTGACAAGATCTGAATAAGATAAACCACCGATCATCTCAAAGAATCCATTCCATATTTTTCAGACACAGTCTTCCAGAAGTTAAAACCTAACTTAAGAAACTCATAAAAATCCATAAACTTTTCATTGATGACATCTAGTAAATTCAAGGAAGAATTGACTAAAGAACTCATCTTAAATTTGGCTTGATCAACACATAACCAAAGAGAAAATAAAAAGAAGAGAATTGAACAAGATTCCTAAAGGAATAGTATTTGATCAGAAAAGGACACACAATGATGTTTCACAAGACAGGGAATAGTGACAATAAGTATCCAAAAATAAAACATCATTACCTAAAGGTTCTTATCCAGCAGATTTCTTGAATCTATTAGATGACTTTCACCTTTATAAAAATTTAAGTATTATAAAAGTTTTGGAACTTAAAGTGCTTTATCATAAGTAAAGAATTCTCTTCTAAATCTCAGAATCTGACAATTTTCAGAAGCTATTTGTCATACCCCAGATTTTACCCTTAGATTCTTTGATCTTTTGCATATCATTTAGGTAAATCATTCTTGCATAACTAACCAATTTATCACCCTCTGCTTTGTTTTATTTCATTTATGAACCAGGTTTCGCTTTAAGAGACTTCAAGAGTAGGAATTAAGGTTTTGAATAGGAGGTTCTCTATTGAGGTGGATTTCCACCATTTGTAAGTTGTCTCTTTCGGTTATTTGTACTCAAGTTTGAGGCTGAGGTGTTGGATTTTCAATCGTCGAGATATGATGTTATTTCTCGTAGAGTTGGTTCAAGGTTTCAATGTAGTTTTGGTATGATGAAGAATTAAAGATGCTGGAAATTGATTCCAAGGATGATTTGTTGTGCAAGTCAGGAGTGTTTCTCATTCAAGATGGTTTCAAGTAATTCATTTGTGGGCATTTCTCAAATTTTGAATCAAAAGTTTCAGGTTGTTTCCAGATTAATTCTTAAGGATTTCATAGATGTTTAAGAATAGTTTCAAGTGGTTTTGCTTGGAGTTAATTCAAAGAACTTTGGACGATTTAACCAATTTTGAACCATTTCATCAAAGTCCAAATGCAAGGAAAATAATATCAAGTTGAAATTTCAAGTTACCATTATCAACTTCAAGTTCCAAATCACGAACTCAATTTTGCAAGTTACAATCTCATTCATTTTTATTTCCAAATTCCACTCATCTTACATCAATTACAAAAATTCAAATTTAAATTCAATTCACATTTCAAACTTCATGCCATTTCAAGTTTCAATATTCAAATTCCACTCAATTGTCAATTCCAAATGAAGTTCAAATCAAGTTTTGCAAATTCCAAGTCATGAAATTCAACGTTGCAAGTTTATTTCTAATTCAAAGATTCAAAGTTCATGATTTTACAAAAGATACAATATTGCCAAAAAGGGCCCATACAAAATGTAGCAAAGCAACAAAAAGAAAACCATGATACAATACACAATGGCAAGTCACAAATTTTACAAAAAAACAACATTGGCAATCGTTCTATGCTGTCCCAAACATACAACAACAAAATTCTTCACAAAAGATAAGACCCTACATCACGCCAAACACCAAGCTGTACCATCTTGCTCCAAGACAAAAACCTGCACAAAGTTCTGTAAAATCTGCAATTTAGAAACTTGCATCAAACTATACCAAGTCAAAACCAGGTGCAACATCACTCTAAAATGAATTCTTGCACACAGTAACCATAAACCGTACACTGCAGCCTTGATCAAGCTAGTACTCTCCACTACATACACAAAAATAATGATAAGATAAAAGCTCACCGCTTTAATGCCAAAATGCAAAATTGCACCAAAACATGTAGCAACAAGGACAATTCATAACGGGACAAACTGGCTGCAACAAACACGTCTGTTATCACCACAAATTTCAAAATAAATCTACTGTGAAAGAAACCATACATCAGAATCCACAAAATTAAAAAAACTATAAAAAAAACAAATTTTGTTTTAGATTTAAATAGAAGAGGAAAGAGTTTAACGAGAGAGAGGGAGAACAGAAGAAATAGTAAGCAACTGGAAGTAGAGAAATTGAAAAAAAAGCACAGAAAAATACGCTGGAGGGGGAGGCCTCTCATCTTTGGGGATCCGATATTGAAAACATACGAGAAAGGGTTTCAGTTTCAATTACTCTCTCAAAAATATAACGCGCATTGACTTCATCACTTACCACATCTTCCACATAGTTCCATAACAGCACATCAGAACTTTTAGGAGCTTGCTGGTGTTGAGAAACCGTTACACTATGCAAGGAAAGTTAAAGAAAATTCAACTTTGTTCACATTAACACAATATAGCAACTCCGCTTCGGTTCGTAACATCGACAACTTCCAAAAAAATCTATTTGATTCAGCAGCTATAACCACGACTTAACGACGAATTCACAACAACCACTAATCATCCGTTCCTTCGACCATCTTTGCACCATCTCTTGAGTGTTTGATTTGCTTGAGCGTTTATGGTGTATATTGTTATTCCTTTTACACTTGATACTGGAGTTTCATCTCTTTGTCCCTCATTTTCTTTTACCTCATTTCCATAGGAAAGGATCATACTTGTTGACTGTCATGTCATACTTAGCCTAACTTGCTAGTTTACCTTCCCGTTTATCCTAGCCTTAGGATTAGAGTCACCGTACTGTGTGTGTGTTCTGCCACAGGAACTTCCTCCCTCTAACCTAACCTTAGGTTTAGAGTCGTTGTACTCTATGTAGGTTGTTCTGCCATGGACATCTATTTTCCCGTTTAACCTCGCCTCAGGTTTAGAGTTGCCACACTCTATGTAGGTGTCTCGCTGCTGACATTTACTTTTCCCTTTTTAACCTTAACCATAGTCAAGAGTTCTTCACCCCTATTGAGGGGAACTGCGATTGCTCTGATTCCATTCCCATTAGGATACGTAGGCACGAGATGTGATGTCTTGGCGAGCATACTTTGTATATACTTTAGATATTTACCTTAGCACTGTTCCCTTAGCAAACACACTTTAACATAAAACAAATACTAAAACTACAACAAAAATGACTTTAGGCAACGGAGGAATAGACAACAACTGTAAAACCGTCTCTATAAGTAACATAGGCTACGCATTTTTACGTGTGGACGCTTTTTTTTCAAAACCGTCCCTTATTTATTATATGCTACGGTTTTGAAAATGTGGTTATAGTATAACCGCAACTTATTATTTTTTGGAAACGCTTTTGAAGTGTGGTATTTTTTATTTCTGTTTTTTTAAGACTTAATATTAATTATTCGTATATAATTAAATGTACATAGTGGGGATCGAACCCCTGTTCTTGAAGTGCTCTAACTCAAACTTGAAAATATGATTGAAAAATTAATTAAAAAAAACTGCAAAGCCAAGACTCGAACCCACGTCTCTACCACCAGAACATTAACACCATGTTTGTAATAATTTAATTCAATATCTATTAATTAATTAATCTGTTCTAAAAATTGAATTTTTTCATCCGAAAAATAGCGCCATATAGTTTCTAAAAATTGAGAAACCCTAACTTTTTCATCTCTCTTTCATCTCTCTGCAAGCGAGGACCTATAACATTTTCACCCTCATGCCGGCAACCGTCCTCCCTTCTCTCATCCTTACACCTCTCAAACGTAAGTTTCTCATTCTACTTGGCCGGTAGCATTTCTCTTAGAGTTTATATAGTGTTTCACATTGGTATTTAACTTGGCCGGTAGCATTTCTCTTAGAGTTTATATAGTGTCCTGCCATTGGTATTCACCTTATACAGGAAAATAAAGAATGATAATGGGTACAGAATAGAGAGAGTCTGTTAGAAGGAGGACGGGTGAAACATGGGAGCTAGAATGTATGTAGGATGAGGAGAACAGTTCCAAGGGGAATGGTAAGTTTGGTATATATTGTGGGTTTCCTTTGTCTTAGGTTAGAAGAAATGAGTTGTATTCTTAAGTTCTAAAGTTCTGATGTCATTTGATGTTATTCATGTTTTCTCTCTATCCTCATAGATTAAGGGAAAGTGAATGAAATTATAGGAAAAAGAGAAAATGATAAACCATAGGCCAAATCATAAGAGTATCTATTATATGGAATTGATAAAATGATTCACTTAAAATTTCAGTGAGGTACACTATTAAATGTTTAGTTTATTGTGTTACTAGGAATTGTTTGTTTGAATGAATTGGAAGCTTCTTTATTTTGTACTGTAGGCAAAGGCAAATTAACATCATGATTTAGACAAAATTCAACATCTTTTGTTTTCTTTATTTACTATATGTTCTTATTTTGTCTGAATATATTAGTTACTGATACTATTAGTGTAGGTAATTCTATGTGTTTCTATCAAGGTTTCATAGTCCAATGTTCTATTTCCTATATTAGTAAGCTGGGTTATTTATGCAGCTTGCAAAATTAGCACGTAATATCGTGGTTTAACTTGTGGAGGTGGGGCAAAAGCAAAGCTTCAGAAAGACGGTATAAAAATGGTACTTTTTTAATCCTTTGATTTGTTTGGTGATCTACTAATAATAACTATGGCATATTATAGAATATTATCACATTTTTTATTGTGTATTTTTAAATGATTATGGAGAATATCTTTTGTAGATCTGGAACACTAATTAATTGCAAAGTGAATTTGATTGTGGTCTCAGGAGATTGAACTGTTAGTGAGGAATTTGAATTGGTTAGTTGTGTTAGTTAATTGTGTTAGTTAATTTGATTGAGGAATTTGATTTGTTGGAGATGAAAGTTAGGGCACTGTTAATGTTAGTTAGATTCATGAGGAGAGTTGCTAGAATTCTAACTCTGTTATGTTTCTGTTAGTATCTTGAATTAGTGCAGGTGTTAATTTCATTAAGAATTAGTTGTTGAATTGGTTAATTGGCAGTTAGTGACTTTGTGTAGTTAGAATAGATGACAGTTATTATTGATGTTAATGAATTAGACTGTTAAGATTAGTAGTTGAATTGTAACTGAGTTGTTTTGAATGAAATGTTAGTTATGGTTAGTAAAACTGTTATATTGAAGTTGATGTGAAAAAATAGTTTAGAGTTTGTGTTAAATATGTTAGGGGTTAGTAGAAAACTCAGTTAGTTAAGAGTGTTAAATGTTAGTTAATATTATAATTAGAGATGTTAACAGAGGTTGGCCTAACATTTAGAACTAACATTTAGAACTATCTAGCAATTTTATAATTAGTTAATATTGTTTAATCTCTAATGTTAGTTCTAAATGTTACTTCAATCTAACAGTGAAGGAAGTGAAATGAAGGTGATGATGTTCTTAAATAACACTCATATTCGGAGAAGATTTAGCTTTGGATGAAGGCTTGGTGACAGTTAGAGAGGTTTAGGAAGTTGTTAGATCAAACTCAATGAGTTAACTAACAACTTCCCAGTTAGTTTTGATTCAGTTATTTCAGTTATGGTCTTGGTGGTTAGTTATGGGGAAGTTAGTTGGTTTCTCGAGTCATTGTGAATTGAGATTGGTTTTGTAAAGTTCAATCACAGGCCACTAGTTTTATTCACCTGAGCTGAAAACTTTTTCACTATGATGCAAATGCAATCTGCTTATAATTCACGTGAAATTTAGTCATGAGTTTTGGTTAACCTGTGGTGGGCTAAAATAGATTGGTTATATAAGATGCTTGAGAATGAATTTATTTATGAAATTAAAAAAGAATAGGGTGAACATAATGAAAGTTTTCTTTTTAACAAAAAATGAGTTGTTGTTGTATTAGTGAATGGCTATAATGCACCATGTTAGTTCTAAATGTTACTTTAACAAAAAAGAATAGGGTGAACATAATATTATATTAACATAGGTTGGCCTAACATTTAAAAATAACATTTAGAACTATCTAGCAATTTTATAATTAGTTAATATTGTTCAATCTCTAATGTTAGTTCTAAATGTTACTTCAATCTAACAGAGTTTGTTCAATCTAACAGAGTGTTAGTTCTAAATGTTAGTTAAGAGTTTTAAATGTTACTTCAATCTAACAGAGTGTTAGTTCTAAATGTTAGTTAATATCTAGCAATATTATAGTTAAGAGTTGTTGAACATTGAAATGTTAGTTTAAATGTTAGAATTAGAGATGTTAGTTAACTGTTATGCTAATTGAATGTTAATAGCATTTGAAAAATAATTATGGTTAGCTAACTGTTAGCATTTTGTTAGGATTGTTAGAGGTTAGTAACTTTTGAGACCTAAAAGCTAAAGTACAAACATAACTGACTTCACTTATGTTGGTATTATATAAATTTGGCACCTGCATTGGTGGCGTAACTTTTGAGACCTAAAAGCTAAAGTAGAATAAATACAGGTAAAAGGCTAAACTGAAAGCAAAGATAAGTTTAAACTTCAAAGCACACAGAGGAGATATACAATATAAAATTTCTGACATGACACAAAAGATGGGAGCAATGGAGGTACTTTTGAAAAGCATGTATATGCAACAAAATCCACATTTAAGTGAAGAGGAAGTAAACGATAAGATGAGAGAAGCCTTGCACAATGATAATATTCCAACACCGCACTCATCGACATCAACCTATGCTCCTGCTCATCAAAAGGTACGTACTATAATTGATATTAATTAAAATTGGCATTTATTTTACTAAGTGTTGAGTTGGTATTTCTTTAGTATACTAATTTATGTTGCTTATATATCGAGTTCTCCCCTAGGATTAGTTAGTATTTTCTTACAAAATTTTGCTACTAATATGATGGAAGAAATGTTTAAATTTGACTATTCTTCATATTTACAGGTTAGAAATGAAGATGATCCTCAAGATGAACAAGATGGCGTTCTCCAAGATGACGACGATCTTCAAGATGATGATGATCTTCATTATGATCTTGATGACGATCTCCAATATGATCAAGATGACGATCTTCAATATGATCAAGTTGACGGTTCTCAAGATGATGATTCTCATGATTCTCAGTACAATGAATATGATGAAGACCTTCACTGATTCAAATATAGACAATTATTTTTTGTTTTGTGGAGTTACACAAACCACCTAATTAGTTTATTATGTTTCAAAGAGTTTGGATTTCTTTTGAAAATATTTGTTCTTACATTTCAAAGTGTTTATTACACTTCATCTTATTAATACTTCATATTTATATGTTTTGATTAATTTATACATGTGTTTCTTCTCATTTAATTAATAATATTGACTTACACTATATTAAAATAAAATGAAGGTTTATGGTTGAAATGTATCATCATATAAATGAATAGAAGTTTTTTTAATAATTATATATTTAAGTTTAACGTTAATATTTACCAAATATTTTTCAATTTATAGGCAACGCTTTTTAAGGGTTGCTTATTAAAAACCGTGGACTTTTCCTAAGTTTTAGGCGCGGTTCTTTAAATGAAATTATAAACTAGCTACGGTTTTCTATTGTTGTTTTTTTATAACCGTTGTATATTCATGTTTTAGAGACGGTTATTTTGTGTTGTTACTAGAAGACCGCGGCCTAAAACTACAACTAAAACCGTGGAATTTGATGATTTAGGGGACGGTGTTTTGAATTCGTGGTTATAAATAAAAAAACCGCGCTCTAAAGGAATAGGCAACGGCCGTTTATTCCACGTCTGATAAACCGCCCCCTAAAGCCTTAGGCTACGGTTATTGCACTTTAGGTTGCGGTTTTTAGTTGTTGCCAAAAGTCATTTTTGTTGTAGTGTAACAAGAGGTTCCTATAGAGTACTACAGATACTTAGGATGCAAACACCTTCATTAGGTATAACCAACCCCCGAACCTTAGATCTCTTAGCTGTGTATTTACATAGCACACTTGGGGTTTTCTTTGATCTTTACCCTTTCCTTTGGATAAATCAAAGCTCAGTGGTGAACTTCATGATTTGTGATTCAAGTTAATTAATAGCTTGATAACTGATTCTCACAACAACACTATCATCCATAAGAGTCTAGTAGATCTAGACTAAGAGAGAGATATCTTCTGTCAGTCATGAGTCTCCAAGATTCTATTCAGAACCAACATTTCTTTTGAAATAAGAGTCATGAGTGATTAATGAATATTGAATTGTTTCCTTTGACAGCTAACATACAACAGTAACATCACAGAAGGTGAGGAAACTATTTCCATAAATATGATCATCATCTAGCTTAGTGAAATATTCAGTATAGATAAATACAATAGAGTTTCTTCTTATAGATTTCTGAAGATCCTTTTACCAGAAGAGCTTTTCTAAAAATCTAACAAAAAATTTGTATTTACATCTACACAAATATCTCAGTGAATTAAGTGATAAGCCTGAAAAGAACAAGCATGACTTTTTTTTGTTATTTTCTCGGTTAGACTCTTAAAAGTATTCAGACTTGACCATAGAGTCTTAACACCGCTTTGAGTGGATTATGATTCAATGGATGTTAAACCAATGACTCCAATTCTCTCACAAAACTCAGTACCTCTAGTACTTGAGTCTGGGTTGTGGGCTCTTCTTTCATCAAATGTTGTAAACAACGTTTGCTAAATGCCATGAAAGATACCTCTGCTCCTTTCTCTAATATCTGCAATAACTACATTTGAATGATGAGACTCATATTTCTTTGAGACCATACATAAATGTCCAGATAGGTTTTCCTTTTCCTTGTGCCACATTCTGATAGCAGTACCATGATTCATTCCAGAGTGTTAGTCTAGAATAAATCATAATATTAACAAGATCTTGTTCTTAGCAGAATCATTAATTTCATTGTCTTGGCTTAAGACTTTGAGATCTTTGATAAGCCAAGAACCATGTGATGTTAGCTATCAGAGAATGGCATAAAACAAATCAAAGCACTGTCATATAATTTCCTGCAGAACACGAAGAAGAATTGAAGGTTTCTCATAGACTTGTCCTTCAATACAAATTCCATGACGACCCTCAACTAAGGATCAATGAAGTCTCTTAAGATATCACCTTAAAGAATAGACTCCTTATTATCAAATACTGAAGCAAGATAGATTTGGCATAATCTCTTTTGCTTCAAACCTTGATTTTTATTTCAAGACTCAGATGCTTCTTCAGAAGCAATAATGACTAGCAGCGCCAGATTACTCTTTTATTTGAATCCTGCACTAATGTCATCTTCAAAAGAATATGTAGTGAAGATTAACTGATATTAGGTTTTGGTAGTGTTTCTCCTTGCTTTCAGATTTGGGAAATTAGTTGAAATACTAATATTTTAGAAGCTTATGAAGTTAATCTTCTATCAACAACCCATTCAGCTGGTTAAGAAGTTCTTCTGACATGAAATATAAATTCCTCATCATCAGACATTCCAAAGAACCAAGCTTTAGAAAAGGTGATATGTTAGATAATTTCTCATCATCTAATTTCATTTCTTTTCGTTGAATATTTTCAAGACAAACCAACAAAGCACAATAAATTCAAGTTGTATAACTTCTTGAATAACTGTGACCTCAAGCTTGAATCTAAACCAATCTTCTCAGAATTTGATTGAAAGATTATATGAAGTGTAACTAGACAAGCTTAAAAACTAATTCCCACAAATCTGAGCACTAGGACTCAAAGATAGTTCAAGCATCAAACATATCAATCATGTTGACACACTCATAAGTGAGATATTTAATGAGCTTCTTCTGAGATGGTGATAGAGACTTTCAAACAGATCATATCTACACCATCAACTTCTATAGTAATGCCTTTCTCAAGGATATTTTATAGACCTTCAGAAACCCTTTTTATCAAGACCAATGAGTTAAAAATATGTTTTTCTTTTCCATCATTTAAATTCAATGGAATTACCATTTGAATATGCTAGGAAAAGCAATATTCTTTTTCTTCATGTGGCACTTGACTGCCTCCTGAAGGAATGTCTTTGACATGCATACTTTTCTTATTGGATCATTATCTATGCCACTGTTAAGTGTTATTCATAGACCATGCTTTGATACCAATTGAAGGTAAAAAAGGTACACATAATGGGGGTTGAATTGTGTTTTCCGTTTTCATCGCTCCCACCAGCATTAGGCTAACTTTGCACAGCCTGAGCCACAACCTGGAAAGCAACAGTAATCACAACATCGTTCCTTTCAGCCATTTTTTGTTTCACCATTACAACAAAATCAACAATGTTTAGAAGACTACATCGACAATATTCCACTGTCACACTACACCGACTCAACAACTTGGCCGAACAAACCGAACTGCTCTGATACCACTATGTAACACCCTAATTTTCCCTACATAATTTTATATAAAATAAGAGTATTTTAGAAGCATCAACAATTAGGATGCTACAATCAACGTTAACTAGCTCATACAATTGGATATGTAACACATATTGAATAAAAAAATAATAAGAATAAACATGTCTTAACTTCAATAATATTATTATAGCAGCGGAAAACCTTAAGCGACTTATTAGTTTTATAATTCAAAACATAATTGTAACATAAAGTATTCATAAGAAATAGCAAACATAAGAGATATACACAATTATCGTCGCCAACATAAAATAACACACAAGCGTTCAACCCCTAGTGTTAAATATCAGAGTAGAAGCCTACTCAAGAAGAGCAATCTCTTCCACTCACATCCAAGCCTCTATTGTGAATTATATGTATGATGCCCATGTAGAGGCAACATTCAAATATAAGGGGTGAGAAATCACAATTATATAAAGAAATACATAATAATATGTAAGCACACCAACAACATACACATAATCACCCATTCCACAACTCACACTCCAAACAATCCACACGTCGTAATGCAACATGTATGCAAATGCAAAGAGACTCAACTCAAGACTTAATTCATGTCGTTCCAAATGTGAACTCTCAGGTTCACTCGCTCCAATCCCTACCATAGGACCAGAGTCCACCAAAAATCATTACCATCAACATAGATAACGCTTCACTAATTCCCACCTAGAACCAGCTACTCGCACCTAATCCCTACAATAGGATTGATGCTTACCAAAAATGGACCATCGTCTAAACACCAAGATGCATGATTCATACAAGACATGCAACAACAAAAATAATGCAACATATAATGAAATTCACCTTAATCATTATATCATAGAAAAACTGGCCACCAACATCAAAGATATACTACAAGCATTCAATAATAGCATTATACTAGTATAACAAGTAATAACACAACATTCATACACAATGCAACATTGTGACATACACACTGCATGTAACACCCTGAATTTAATTGGAATATTTTAATTAATTTATTTAACTGAGAACATTCATTTTCTGGTGATTTTCGGTAGTTTGGTGGAGTATTGGAAAATGTGCATTTTTAGGTATTTATTTGATCAATAGCATATAATATTAATTTATTAGTATTATTATTAATTAAAATGAATATAAATGAAATAAGGGTAATTTGGGCATTTGGAGGAGTTAGTAAGGGTATTGAGGGAAAAGCCCGAATTGTGAGGCCCAAGACTAGGTTTGACAAAATAGAGTTCTGAAGGGAAATTAGAATTCATTTGTGTTAACCGTGAAAAGTTTGGTGGCCAGAGCTCTGAAGGAAAGGTTGGAGGCAGAAGGTTCCCAGTGTTAATCGTGAAAGCTTTGAATCGGCTAAGGTATGGGGAGTATAGCTTTTCATGATTTTCTATGTATGCCTTTCGATGTGTTTATGGTTGATTTAAGAGTTAAGGGATTTTGGGTTGATTGTGGGAAAAATAGGAAATTGATGGCGAGACTCTGATGGTTTGGTTAGTGGTAAGTATCACTGAATATTTGATATGATAATTAGGAAATCTTAGGCCTTCACGGCCAAAACCTTGAAATATTATAGGTCTGACCTTGAAGGAATAGGAATATTCAAATGTGAGTAACTCGAATGCCTTTGGGGTAATTGTATGGAAATTGTGATTTATGACGGGAATATGTTACGGGATTGGCCTAATAAACCGTAGGTTTTGAGCCTTTATTGTCGTAGGACCTTAGGGATGATTTATGGATGTTTTGGGGGCATTGGGTAAGTGAATCGTAGAGCCTTTTGAGTGATTGCAGGTTCTGCTGCGTAGCAGAATTTGCTGTCATCACACAGTTTGCCTAGCGAACCATGTTGTTCCCAGACTCGCCTAGCGAAGAATGCTTCGCCTAGCAAAGAAACTCGCCCCAGACTCGCCTAGTGAACATGCCAGCGAACGTAGCAGAGTTTCGTGAATGTTGATCGTGCGCAGTGAGGCCTTGATGATTGATTATGTGATTTCTGTGATGAATTGACATGAGTATGACTATGAGTTTTAGATGATGTGTACATGATGACATGATGATTTATATGATGTGATATGATGATATTACCATGACTTTGGGTGAATTATGTGATAACATGAGATATGATGATCTATGTGATGATGATGAATAAGATAAATGATGATGCACCATATGCTATTATTATGAGAATTATTTTGACGTGTGCATCATGCATTCATGTGCATCTGGACTTCGGTTCAGAACCTCAATTACTTTGGCTTCAATCCCATTGTGTGGATGTGAAGTGTTTTTATGTGCTCCGGTTCTCTAGTAGAATTGATCCTATTGATGGGGATATATGGAGGGTTGATGGCCCAGTGTCCATCGAGCTGTGATGATTGGTACCACATGCATTGATTTGTGTCGCATTGCATTTCTGAGTCTTTTTGTATGAATTATGACATTGTGGCCTTCGAGGCATATTTGAGGAACATGAATTATTGAATATGATTATGATGCCATTTATGTATTGATTGTTATTCATTGATTATTATGAAATATTTTACTCACCCTGTCTGTTTGAATGTTACCTCCACGTGGGTAACGTGCAGATGACCAAGTTTAGTCGTGGATGCCGTCGAGGAGTTATTTTTGAATTTTTAGAGTTGTTAGCCTTTATGGTTAACTTAGAGGGTCATGCTCTGATATGTAACATCGGGTTGGGTTATTTGAGTTAAACTTTATACCGTTGGGTTATTTTGCTAACTTTCTCTTATGAGGAAAAACCTTGATTTATGCTTCGAGTTCCGCTGTTTTATGTAGTTTGATGTATTTTGGGGAAAACCCGTAGTTACGCAGTATTGACCTATTTTGATGACTTTGGAAAATGTACGCCCTTTTGGTGGCTTTTTATTGAGACTCATATTTTTACTCTGATATCTGTGTTATTTTGCCATATTATTTATGGGTAGAAAAGGGTGTTACACTACATACCATCCAACACAATTTAAAAAAAAAAGTTCATCGCTTCATCTTCCTAACGCTTCGAACGACACCTCAATCCGACACCCGGAACTTGAGTTATGAATTTTCAAAGTTTTTGAAATTTTCCTCCCAATGTAACCGGTTACACCCCTTTTTAACAACCTAGTTACGATATTTTTTAAACAGTGTAACCAGTTACATCAAAACATGTAACCGGTTACACCTGTGAAAAAAGCACATTTTATAAAAGTTGTCTCAGGTGTAACAGTTACACCAAAAGTGATAACCGATTACCACTGCGACAGAAGTAGTTTTCTGCTATGCAATAATACGAAAATCATTTTTCAAAGTATCCCAAAACCCCAAATTTTCATTCCAATTATAAACTCAGGTTCCGACTCTGATTCCCATCACAAATATTGATCAACACACAATTCAACTAGATACTCAATCCCAATAGCATCAACACACAATTTCAATAAAGTCAACACACAATTCACATAGCATCAACACACAATTCACATGGTGCATGGCACAGAAAAGAATTTCAATCAAAGAGAAACATACACCCGCCCACATGTTATTATGCAAATCCCTATATTAAAGGATCCAACCCTTACCTTAGATTATCAGCAAAAGCACTTCAACAATAGGATTCTCTTCCCTTCCTAAATCCCAAGCTCTCTCTCCTTTCTCTCAACTTTTTCCTCGGTTTCAGTATCTGAATGTCCTCCATATTTCTCTTCTTTTCTTTTTCTAATATATTATTATTCTCTAATTTAATTCTTATTCCAATAAAATAAATATTACTCCACTAAATATTTATTTAATATAACACCATAATAATAATTTAAAATAATTATTTAATTATCACTATTACTATTATTTTATTTAAATAATCCTACTTTAAACATTAGTAACAATATACTTCTCCCACCACCCTCATGTCTCTACACTTTTACACACACACCCCAACACCTTAAATTCAACTCTCTAAGGCTACTTTCCTATATCCAAGGGTTCCTCTAACACATCAAAACATCAATTATCACATACAATCACACAATATTATTTATGAAAATTAAATAATTAAATCAGGGCGTTACAGGTATCATGTGGGACATGATGTTCTATTATAAAGTGAACCATCTAGCCTCAGTCTGATAGTTAGATTTTTTGAGTAAATTTGAGCATGATTATATTTGTTTCTACAAAGATTCGTTGTTTATGAATTGTACCATTTAGAAAAGATATTTTTAAGAAATATTTGATAAAAATATTGCCCAAGACCAAATCAAACTAAATGAATATTGAAAGTGTATGAATATCAAATCAAATTAAATCTCCATCAAATTCAAATATGTTTTATAAATTCAAAAGCCCATTGAAGAAAATACCATAAAATGAAGTTTTATATAAAGACTCATTTTAACAATACAAGAAGGGGTTTGCAAGAATTCAAGACTTAGTGTGTGAGGGTTTGTTCTTTGAGTCTTTGTTTTCGTTGTTATTTGTGCACCTCTATAAAGCATAAGTTCCATTTCAAATGCATTGAGGTTGTTTTGTTAGTTGAGTTGTAATTCAAAAATCATTAAACTTGTTTTATGTACTGATCACTAAGGTTAGTGATTAAGAGAAAATGAAAAGGGTTCTCATATTTAAGGGGAGTCCTAAAAAGAAAGTCATGGGTAGTAATAGGTAGAAAGGAATTGAACAAGATTTTTTCATCTAAGACTAATTATACTAACACTATTGAGAGTGGATTTCCTTTCTTGGGTTGGAAACCCCCCGAACGTAAGCGATGTTGCACCGAAATGGGTTAATAATCCTTTGGTTTCTTTATTTCTTTATGATTTATTTCCAAATAACTATTAATCTATTATAAGCAAAGTTATACGCATTGTCCCAGACATTGTGTCTAACATATATTCTATGAAAAAACCAGAATTTCATATACAATAGCTCTTACATCAGCCTGAGCTCATAAACCAAATAGAGACATACTAATCTCACAAATAAAACAATAGCTTTTCACTAGTTTAGATGTAGAGAAAAACAAAAACTTCTCACGTGAGATATTACTTAAGATACAAAGCCATATTGATTAAATTACAACATTATCCCCAACACTAGAATAAAAACTCTCACGAGTATATTTTACCCTTAAAGCATAAAGGAAAACGTAGTGAAGAAATAAAAAAGAGTAAAGTAGAGAGTGGATAATGATAAAGTATATTAGAAATACATTTTTTGGTGTAATTTGAAATAAGGAGAGACTACCTATTTATATATGAAAACTGAATAAAAAAGGAAAATTATCCATGGCCTTTTTAATGCGCTTAATTGATTAAGCACTAGGGTAAGTTGATTAAGATTAAAAATAGGACAACTCTGATCCCAAAACCGAGCCCTTACAATAGTTATGTGATCTAATCAATTAAGATATTCTAATAGATTAAAGAGCCTCATTCCTCACTCTAATTAATTGGAATAAATCCTTAATTATTTAGGTAATATTAAAATGATTCCTCAAGGATTAGGAATACTCTTGTTCAAATCCCCATGCACCTAGATAGTTCTTCATTAGGTTTTAATTTTGTTTAGAAAAATCATAGAAGTTTAAAATATCTTTAGAAGAATGTGTAGTTTTCTTTAGTAATTCAAAAGCGACTCTTATACCTTTACAAACACTGATCACTCGACACAGACCAGGAAAGCTTTCACACTTCCTGTCTTTCATAATTGTGAAACTTCATGTTTGTTTACCATATTATCTTTGGCTTTAGAACTTTACTTGAACCTTGAATCTTATTACAGACGAGACTTGAGATATCTTCAAGGTTGAGCGCCAACATTAGATGAGTTGCTTGATAGGATAAACTATAGTCTTCATTGAAACATCATTTGACTTTAGGTGTTGACATATATAACTTGACATCTAATGAAAATTATATTTTACCACTTGATTTATATTAATTAAAAGAGACTTCACTTAATGAAATTGGACATAAAGATTTGTCATCATCTAAACCAAGGTGTTTGACATCAACCTGTCATCAATAACAACACTGAGATCTTTTCAACGATTGTTGATACTTGTATATGCAAGCACATAGATTTATGCCATATACCAATGAAGAGTTACTAATTGACATTTTTTTAAAGAAAAATTAGTAGTTAAATTTTCTCGTAATAAAATAATTAAGTCCAATTACATGGGAAGATAGTGCCTCATTGTTGGAACAAGTTTAGTTCTACATCTACAATTCTTGAATTTTGATGATAACAAAGTATAAATAACAATTTCATACTCTAATAGTTTTGTTAAGTAGGCATGCTCTGAATAAGACACATGCTGGATAAAGCAGACTCTAAACAAGCTAGATGCTGAGTAACGCAAACTCTAAACAAGCCATACGTTGGATAAAATGGATAAAGAGACTTTGAACTCTGGACATCATCAAACTCTGGACTCTGAAAATCATTAGACTCTAGACATCATCAGATTCTAAACCAAGGTAAAAATACAAAGAAGTTCTTAACTAATAATCAACTCTAGATAACTTAGTCAACGCTTCTGAAAAGACAATCCAAACTTACTCAAATAAATTCAAGCATCGTGTTCACGAGACTCTAAAATCTAATCTTCAAGGCTCTAAACTATGATCAAGCTTCAAATCATCTCAAATACAAAGCCAATGAATTAGAGAACAATGATTGAAAGAATATTTCTGAAAATCGTACATTCAAGCTGCAAAATAAAATGTTTCCTTAAAGGACAAATATACTAGAACTATAAGGAATGTACTACCAATAATTCTCCATGTTTCACGACTCAACCTTATACCACTATTACAGTTGTGAACTTGAAGAATTTTCCGATTTTATCCTCCAACGGTACTATTTATCATTTATTTAAAGAGGACAAAAGAATTGTGAAAAATAGAGAATATAGACAAGTGACATACAACAACGAAAAGAGAAGAACAACACTCACTACACTTAGAGCTTTTCATTTGTATATTTCCTTAAGTGTGAACTCTGAAATCCATTTTGTCTATCTGCTTGTTAATAAGAATCCTTGTAAACAGATATCTTTGTATTGTAATTTTGTCTAAATTCCTTGAGGGACTAAGTTTAGACTGAAGCCTCAAGAAGTCATTAAAATTTGGTCTTAGAGTTTTTCCTTGAGGAACTAAGTTTTATTTGTAGCCTTAAGAAGTCATTGATAGTTAGTCTTTTAGTTTGTAATTTGATTGATTAGGGGATTAATACCATATGAGAGGCAAAATCACTTTGATGAGTGGATTAGACTAACTTAGTTAACAGTGAACCAGTATAAAAGTCATATGTATTTTTATCTTTGTTGTTCGGGTCATTGGTTTGTAATTAGTTTGGTAAAAAGTTGTCATATCTGAAACCCAATTCAAACCCTAATTTGTTTTATTTCTTGTACCTTCTCTCATGTCTATGGGCCCTAGGGAAATGATTGAAATATGTCATAGAAAATGAAAAAAAGAGACAAGTATATCTGACCAAGGAATACTTTCCAAAGCCAAGGAATAATTCAAAATTAGGGCCGATACTCAAAATTAGAATGCAGAATAGTAAAGAGATGTTTGATGCACATCACACTTTGGAACGAGAAGAGGCAATCATGGAACGACAAAAACTAGAACATTCGATCTCTAAAAAAGAAAGGTAGGTAAGAGCGAAACAAAACCATAAGCCTCACATCGGCTACACTAAAGTAGGCTTAAAGGGAAACTTTTCCTATTTGATCTTAATTGATGTTCATTTTGATTGACTGCATTATGCAAAACAACATGGTGTACAAGATGTTTTGGTGAAGAAAGGATACACGTGGGATACAATATTCTAGCATGTGTGCAACATATGTCCCTTGTCGGCAAGCCAATGTTGTTGTTGTTGTTGTTGTTGTTGTTCTGAGAATATTTTTTGGATGTGTGCAACAAGATTTGTTGTTATTTTTAGCAACATGTTAATTAGATTCGTTAGTAGATTAAATAAGATCAAATATAATTAATTGGATATTTAAATTTAAATTCAAATCAAACATTTTCGGTGAAGGTTTTTGAAAAATAAATCTTATCTGAATCACATACAAATCTGGACGTGATCTTAAATCAAATGCGCATTGAAGAAAAACCCAAAAATTTCCTTTTTATTTAAGGAGACTCAAATCTAACATTCAAATAGTGTGCAAGTATTGAAGATCTATGTGTTAGGGTTTCTATTTTGAGTCTTTTATTTTTGTTGTTGTTTGTGCATCTCTCTAGCACCTACATCCATATCCAAAGGATTAGTGTAATTCAACAATTGATCTTCTGATTATTGTATTGATCATTAGGATTAGTGATTGAGAGAAAGTGACAGAGGTATCATATAAGGGGAGTCCTAAATAGAAACACATAGGTAGAATTAAGAAGAGGGGCATTAAACTAAGGTTGTTCACCTAAGACACTTTTTCCTAATTATATTGAGATAGATTTCCTTTCTTGGGTTGGATGCTGAAGGTGAGAAAAATACTTAGAAGGGGGGGGGGGGTTGAATAAGTATGAAGATAAAACTTAGAAGTAAAAACTCAAGTATTTTTATCCTGGTTCGTTGAACTCAACTACTCCAGTCCACCCTATCTAGAGTGATTTGCCTTTCTCAAACAAAGACTTAATCCACTATTTAATCAACTGATTACAATAGTAAGCACTAAGAACAACTGTTCAAAGTCTTCTCAAGAACTACTGATCCCAACTGGATCTTCTTAAGGATATATTACAATGAAATGTAAAATTAATACAAGTGTTTGAATGCTTCTAACAAGCTTTATCACAACAGTGATTTTTCACTTAATGTTAAGAACAAAAGTATAAACTCAGCAATAAGAATATTTTATGAGAGCTTGTAAGAGTTTCTATCACAGATTCGTTGATTATTGATTTTTTGAATAAGATGAGGAAGACTTGCTTTTATATGCACAGTAGTCCACAAAGTCTTGATGTTGGAGGTTGTGTACTAAAAATGCCTGAACCTTTTTGTCTTTACATCACATGACCTTTCCTGGAAGTAGAATGCATAGAGAAGTGCTTTTGGTCTGTGTTCTAGTGTCAAGCATGAAAGAGGAAAGAGTCGTTGAGCCACATCAAAAGATATTACTTTGAATTCTTCTTCAACAAGTATTTCTTTTCAGCAAAGTTAATCATCAGATTTTGCATGATCAGAGTCTTGGATACCCATCAGATTTTGCTGAATCAGAGTAATGCAGTAAGTATGCTTTAGCGTGTAGTTCTATCAGAGAAGAGTTTTAAGAATCAGATCCTCAGTACATACAGCGTGTAGTACTCTCAGAGTCTTCTGAAAAACTGTGCTTTTTAACTCTCATACAAAGTTCTTCAATGCTTCAGAGTCTTCAGATCTATTAGAGTCTTCTGCTTCAGATCCTTCTGCAGCTTCTGCTTCAGATTCTTCTATAGCTTCTGCCTTAGATCCTTCTGCAGACAGCGCTTAGATTCTTCTATAATATGATTCTGACTCTTCAGAGCCTTCCATAGTTCCATGTTCAGATTAATTTGCTCTTGGATGTATATATACTTTAATCATCTGCAACAAATATTCATGAAACAATTTTAGAGTATATAATTCTTTAATACAAAATTTCATAAGAGTTATCATCAAAACATAGAGATATTACTAAGAAACAATCTGTGTTCTTACAATCTCCCCCTTTTTGATGATGACAAAACATGAGAAATTTTGTTCAATAACAAAACAATAATTATAGCTCCCCCTGAGATTAAGAATCTCCCCCTGAAATGAATACTCTAAGGAAAAGAATACTTCCCTTTTTGCTTGAGTGTATTTCAGAATCAGAGTCTGATGACTTCTTTCAAACACAGAGTCTGGTTTTGCGTTTAGACTCAGAGTACAATTTGCTTCAAGAATCAGAGTCTGGTTGGGTAATTCTCAAGATAACTTCAATGAATTTATTTTGTTAGATGAAACAATGGAATCTAAAAGACTTAAATTCAAAGATAGTTAATAATATGTCTGAATTTTGTTTTAGTATTTGCTTATGGATTGAATAATCAGATTCTTTTTCTCCCCCTTTTTGTCATAATCAAAAAGATGTGTAAAGATAGAAAAGATAACAGAAGAAAAACAGAACAAACATTATCATTCAATCAGATGATTCACATAACAGATGATAAATGCATAAGCAAAATAAGACAGATGCAAACAACAGTGCACAAAAAATGAAAAGAAACTAAGGTTGGCGAGATGCAATCAGGGTCAGAAGATCTGTGATCTTTGTAGTAGACTCTTCTTGCTTGGCCATCCAAGTCTTAATCTCTTCAGTGGTTTGTTCTTGTTTGATCATCCAGGACTTGATTTCCTTAACCTCTTTCACAAGTTATGAATTGTCAGCCTTCACTTCAGATGCAGACGCATCAATGTCCATATCAGATGCAACATCTTCAGATGGAGAGTCTTCAGCAGGAGCATCTTCCAGAAGCAACACTGGTGGTTTAGGAATGCTCATCAGAGTCTGTCTTACCAACTCAGCAAACTTTTCCTTAGCATCTTCAGCACAGACTGTCTTGAGATGAGAGGCCACCACGTTGAACTTAGAGATAAATTTATCCCAAGCAGCTTCAGACTTAACAGGATCTATATTGAACATACACTCTTCTTCCACACGTGCAATCCCCATACGAACTTCCTTTTTGAAATTTTCAAACAGTTTATCAACATCTGATCTAGGGTTGAGGTAAAGAAATTCCTTAAGAGTCACTTTCTCAGCAGATTCAGAGTTTGGCTGAGGTTGTTCACAAGTGGTGTTAGGAGGTGTTGGATCATATGGTGGTTGTTCAGATGGTTGAGGTGCAGATTGTTGAGGTTCATATGGTTGAGGTTCAGATGGTTGTGGTATGGTGAGTTGAGGTGTAGGGGTTGGTGAAATTTCAGCTTCAGATGATGAATGTTGAAAATCTGAGAGGTTGAATTTTGAACGAAGTGAAAGTCTACGATTTATTTGGTCAGGTGCTGATAGATCAGAAAATGCAGGTTTGAATGGATCAGGAATGTGTAAACAAGAGGGTGAGTGAACTTCTGATTCAGAATCAGATGATTCAGTGGAGTGGCATGAGGTGGATGACAAGACAACCATGGTTGCAAGTGGCTCCAAATCAAGAATGTCATTTGAGGGTTTTGGAACAGGTAACAGTTGTTCTATTATTGAGGGATGTTCAGATGGAGTTGGTTGGGGAGGTTCAGATGAAATGGGTTGAGATTGATGTTCTGGAAGTTGTTGTTGTTGTTCTGGTTGTAGTTGTTGTTGTTGTTGTTGTTGTTGTTGTTGTTGTTCTGGTGGTAGTTGTTGTTGTTGTTGAGGTTCTGGCTGTGTTTTTGTTTGAGGTGGTTCAAATGGAGTTTGTACAGAAGATGGTTGATAAAGTGTAGTTTGAGATGGAGGGTGTTCAGATGTATGAATTCCAGATGATGGTGGTACAGATGATTGTGGTCTAGAAGGTGATGGAGGAGGTGAAGGTAATGGAGAGTGAATGGTTGGAGTTGGATCAGATGTTAATACCTGTTTGATAGTTTCTCTTATGTCTTCCAGACTTGCCTCCGGAGAAGTGGATTTCACTTTCTTTACCTTCTGAGGCTTAACAGCAGCTTCAGAGGCTTTTCTCTTTGGCTGAGCCTCAGATCCTTCTTCAGCAATCTTCTTTGAACGCCTTTCTCTAACTAGATTAGGCAGAACTTCTCCTTCCTTCTGGACGATGTTCACAGGCAGAGGAACACCATTTAACAGACAATTAGCTATGTAGGCTAAGATGATCTCCCTTGGTTCGTCAGCACTGAATCCTTCTGTTGCTTACATCCTTAGTAGCAATTTTCTTAGGTTTGCTGGCAAGCTCTGTGATGACTTTCATCCTCTTCAGAGTATTGCCATTGATGACAAAGCGTATGACATATGAAAGATCCTCTGTCAATCCAGTATCATACATATATTTCACAAGACCATTCTATGTTAGAATGTCTGATATCAGTCTACCCATAGGAATCCAATTCCTAACTTTTCCAGTTTTGACTCTTACATCTTCTCTTGTTTCCTTTATATGATTTAGAAGGTGACTAAACAGAAGATAAGGCAAGTCCACCTTCTTTCCCTTGCTCATATAGAACATAAAGTATAGTTGTTCTGCACTGACATAATCTGGGGAATTTGATGATTTTCTGTGAAAGATGGAACTCATGAAAATCTTGGCCCAGATCCTGTAGACTGGCTTCAGTTCCCTACTTTGCTAGTTGGTTCCCTAGAAATAGTAACTTCTTGAAACACATCAGCAAGATCCACACGAGCAGATTGTAGACTGGTTTCACCATCAATTTCAGAGTACCCAATGAGTTGTCTGATTAGCTTCTCAGTAATCCCAATCTCCTTTCCAAGGACAGAAGAATGGATGAATTTAGGGCACACCTGAGCATGTATCCAGAATTCTTTCACCAAAGTTGGATAAACAGGACCCATAAGCCTGTCAAAATACTTTGTCCAACTCTGAGTTTGAATAGTTGAAGAAATATTAAATCCATTTTCTTCAATGGACTCAAAATCTATGAAGCATTCACTCAGAACTTCCAGTTCTATAGTTGGAGTGAGAAGAGTTCTCACAGATTCCTTGTAAGCTTCAGCATTAGGAGCAGAAACATCAGTGGTTGATTGCATCTAAGCAGATGTTGATGAAGAAGATGTCATTGTTGTTCTTGAGTGAGCGGTTTTAGGTTTAGGGTTTAGGTGAAGAGCAAAGAGAAGACAAAAATGCATAAAAGGTTCGTGAAGTGAAAAGTGTGAAATGGTGCGATTTGTGGTATTTATAGATAAAATCAGGCATACAAACAATCACATAAGCACGCTTCACATAGCATTAAATGAAAAAGTAAAAAAAAACATCATTGCACAACAATTATGATTCTGACAGATGGGGGGGGGGGGAAATCAAGAAAAGTCAGATTTTCAAAGCAGTACTTCAAACGTTAATTCAGTAACGTGCACTCTACCTTTTCAGTTTCTGAGCTACACGTGTTTGCTTGCTTGTGCTTCTGAAATCTCTTGAGAAATGAAACGTTAGCCAACGTTCAGATCCTCTGAGCATTGTTAGTTCAGATTTACACAAGTAAAATAATTCAAGAAAAATGAATAAATTAACAAATGAAATACTTCAGATCATTAAACATTTTGCATCTGAGAAGTTTGCCTCTGATAAATATTATTCTGGACAAAAATCCATACCAATATTTTTCAGAATAAACTTGAACCTATCTTCAGCAAGGGGTTTTGTAAAAATATCAGCCCATTGATGATCTGAATTAACAAAAGCTAAGTTTATAATACCCTTCTGAACATAGTCTCTGATGAAATGATGTTTAATTTCTATATGCTTTGCCTTAGAGTGTAAAATTGGATTTTTAGACAAGCATATAGCAGAAGTATTATAACAGAAGATAGATACATTACTCTTAAAGATCTGATAGTCCTCTATTTGAATCTTCATCCAGAGCATCTGCGTGCTACATCTAGCAGCAACAATGTATTCTGCCTCTGTTGTAGAAAGTGCAATTGTGGGTTGCTTCTTGCTGTACCATGAGATCAGATGACTTCCAAGGAACTGACAGCTTCCAGAAGTAATTTTATGCTCTACTTTGTCTCCAGCATAGTCAGCATCACAGAATCCAACTAATGTATATTTATCAGATCTTCTGTAACATAGACCCACGTCAGTAGTACCTTTCAGATACCTCAGAATCCTCTTAACAGCAGTTAAGTGAGATTCTCTAGGATCTGATTGGAATCTTGCACATAAGCATACACTGAACAGAATGTCAGGTCTAGAAGCAGTTAAGTAGAGAAGAGATCCTATCATACCTCTGTAGAGTTTCTGATCCACTTTCTTACTTACCTCTTCCTTGCCTAGTGTACTAGTTGGATGCATGGGAGTCTTTGCCATCTTACTATCAGTCATGTTAAATTTCTTCAAAAGTTCTTTAACATATTTGGTCTGATGAATGTAAGTGCACTCTGGAGTTTGGTTGACTTGAATTCTCAGAAAGAATCTCAATTCTCCCATCATGCTCATTTCAAATTTTGCCTGCATACATTGAGCAAACTCCTTCCCCAGCATAGTATTGGTAGATCCAAATATAATATCATTCACATATATTTGACAAATTAAAAGATCTTTCTTAAATGTTTTACAAAAGAGTGTTGTGTCCACTTTGCCTCTGATGAAATTTTTCTCCAGAAGAAAATTACTCAATCTCTCATCCCAACCTCTGGGAGCTTGTTTTAAACCATACATAAATTTCTTTAGTTTAAAAACATGTTTTGGAAAATTTTTCACTCTCAAAACCAGGAGGCTGGTGAACATAAACTTCTTCTTCTATAATACCATTTAGAAAGGCACTTTTAACATCCATCTGATATAGAGTGATGTTATATTGTGCAGCAAATGAAATAAGAAGGCGTATAGATTCTAACCTTGCCACTGGAGCATAAGTTTCAGTGTAATCAATACCTTCTTGTTGACTGTACCCTTGAGCAACAAGCCTTGCCTTATTTCTTTCAACTTCTCCTTTCTCATTAAGCTTGTTTCTGAAGACCCATTTAGTTCTAATTATGTTGAACCCTTTTGGACTTGGAACTAAGTCCCACACATCATTTCTAGTGAACTGATTTAGCTCTTCTTGCATGGCAAAAATCCAGTCATTATCTTGCAGAGCTTCATCCACAGTGGTTGGTTCAATTACTGACACCAGTCCAAATAATGATGCTTCAGAGGATCTGAGGAAGGATCTTGTTCTGATAGGGTCATCCTTCTTTCCAATGATCACATTCTCTGGATGAGAAGCTTTGATTCTGGAAGATGATCCTCTAACAGTTGATTCTTCATAAATGTTTAAGTTTTTCATCTGAGAAGTCAAAGGAATTGCATCTGGCGTTGCTTCTGGTTCCTTCACTTGAGCTTTGTCTGCCTCTGAGCCTTCAGAGTCTGTGAAGACTACTTCTCTATCTGCAGAACTTTCAAACTGCTTTGGTTTTTTAATGCCAAGCTTATTATCAAATCTAACATGTATAGATTCTTCCATAATCTGTGTTTCAGTATTGTATACTCTGTAGCCCTTAGAGCGTTCAGAATATCCAAGCATGAAACACTTCTGTGCTTTAGAATCAAACTTGCTAAGATTCTCTTTAGTGTTCAACATATAACAAATACATCCAAAAGGATGAAAATAAGCAATGTTGGACTTTCTGTTCCTCCACAATTCATAGGGAGTCTTTTCCAGAAGAGGTCTTACAGACACTCTGTTCTGAATGTAACATGCTGTGTTGATTGCTTCTGCCCAAAAGTGCTTTGCCAGATTAGTCTCATTGATCATGGTTCTGGCCATTTCTTGCAGAGTTCTATTTTTCCTCTCTACAACTCCATTCTGTTGTGGAGTTCTAGGACAGGAAAAATCATGCGCAATGCCATTTTCATTAAAATATTTTTCAAAATATTTATTTTCAAATTCACCACCATGATCACTTCTGACTTTTATAATTTTGAAATCTTTTTCATTCTGGACTTGTTTGCAGAAGTCAAAGAACACATAATGTGACTCATCCTTGTGTTTTAGGAACTTTACCCATGTCCATCTACTATAGTCATCAACAATGACTAATCCATACTTCTTGCCTCTGATGGATGCAGTTTTCACTGGTCCAAACAGATCAATATGAAGTAATTCTAATGGTTTGGAAGTAGAAACAACATTTTTTGATTTAAAAGAGGATTTTGAAAACTTCCCTTTTTGACATGCTTCACAAAGAGCATTTGAGGTGAACTTCAACTTAGGAAGTCCTCTGACAATATTAAGTTTATTAATCTGAGATATACGTCTCATATTGATATGCCCTAATCTTCTGTGCCAGACCCATTGCTCCTCATTAACAGACAAGAGGCATTTAACATTCTGAACCTTAAGTTTTGAAAGATTTATTTTATAAATGTTGTTCTTCCTCTTTCCACTAAATAGGATTGAGCCATCCTTTTGACTAATAGCTTTACAACATTTTTGATTAAAGACTATGTCATAACCATTGTCACTTAATTGACTTATGGACAATAGATTATGCTTTAATCCTTCTACAAGTAAAACATTAATAATAGAGGGAAGGTTACCATTTCCAATAGTGCCAGATCCAATGATCTTTCCTTTTTGATTCCCTCCAAATTTTACGTCACCTCCAGATCTAAGCTCCAGACTTTGGAACATAGACCTTTCTCCCGTCATATGTCGCGAGCATCCAGAGTCCAGGTACCATGACTGGCGTCCTGACCTTGCTGTTAAGAACATCTGCAACAGGAATTATTTTACTCTTAGGTACCCAGATCTTCTTGGGTCCTTTTGGGTTAGTTGTTCTGAAGGTTCGTCTAAACTTCTGTTTTTCAACATAAGGTTTATTCTGACTAGCCTTAGATTTAAACACATGAATGTTCTTTTCAGAAAGAGTGTGTTTGATATCATTCAAGTGACCAAATTTAAAGTGGGAATATAAAGGAGTCTTCTTGATAATAATTTTATCAACAGGTTTTGGATTTAAATCAGAGGAAGATTTGTATCCAATCCCTTTTCTGTTATTTCTGCTAACTCCATAGATCATAGAAGCCATTTTTCTTCTGTCTACGCTTTTAGCAAGAAACTTCTGAAAGCTGTAGTCATATTTTTCCAAAATATTTTTGCATTCAGACTCAGTTTCAGAGTCAGAGTCTTGTTGAGCTAATTCAAAATCATTTTTCATTTTTAAGTTCTTTTCATTTAGCTTAGCCACTTCTGATTTGAGAATATTATTCTCAGATACAAGATTGCTTTGACGCTCCTTGTATTTGAGCTTAATATTATTATAGCTCTTCAAAACCTCTGATAACACTTTGATAAGTTCATCTTTAGTGAGTTTAGCCATTACCTCTTCAGCGTCAGAGTCAGATTCAGATCCTGAAATTCCTTCCTCCTGATCTTCTATGTCTGCCATCAATGCTACGTTGGCACATTCTTCTTCTGCCTCAGATTCAGATGTATCTGAATCATCCCAGGTTGCCATTAGAACCTTTTTCTTCTTATCAAATTTTCTTTTAGGCTTTTCTTTCAGAAGCTTTGGACATTCATTTTTGTAAGGCCCAGGTTCTTTACATTCGTAGCAGACAACCTCCTTTTTGCCAGATCTTCTGTGTCCAGCAGATTCCTTTCTTTGGTCAGACTTCCTGAAGTTTTTAAACTTCTTTCCTTTATGCTTCTAGAGTTTGTTTATTCTTCTGGACAACATGGATAATTCATCTTCATCTTCAAATGAGGATTCTTCAGAGCTTTCCTCTATTACCTGCAACGCTTTAGCATATTTATTAGATTTTAAGGCAATTGACTTACCTTTCTTTTGAGGCTCATCTTCCTCAAGTTCAATTTCATGGCTCTTTAGTGAGCTGATTAGTTCCTCCAAGGAAATCTGGTTCAGATCTTTAGCCATTTTCAGCGCAGTCACCATAGGTCTCCATCTGGTAGGTAAGCGTCTGATGATCTTCTTCACGTGATCAGCAGTAGAGTAACCTTTATTTAGAACCTTTAGTCCAGCTGTAAGTATTTGAAATCTGGAGAACATGGCTTCAACAGATTCAGCTTCTTCCATCTTGAAAGCTTCATACTTCTGAATTAGAGCCAGAGCCTTTGTTTCCTTGACTTGAGAGTTTCCCTTATGATTCATTTTCAAGGACTCAAACATGTCAAATGCAGTTTCTCTATTTGTGATCTTTTCATACTCAGTGTGAGATATTGCATTTAACAATATTGTTCTAGCCTTGTGGTGATTTCTAAATTCCTTCTTTTGGGCTTCTGTCATAGATTTTCTATCTACTTTCTTGCCATTCCCATCAATGGGATGAACACATCCATCTATGACCAAATCCCATAAATCAGCATCATAACCAAGGAAAAACTTTCAATCCTGTCTTTCCAATAATCAAATTTCTCCCCATCAAACATAGGGGGTTTAGTACTGATTCTGTCTCTTTCTTCATACTTGTTAGATGTTGAAACATCAGCCATTATAAACAACCAAATATAAGTATCAAAGTTTTTCTCACTGGATCTTTTCTGTCACTGTGAAGTGGTAGCACACACAGAACCGGAGCTCTGATGCCAACTGAAGGTGAGAAAATACTTAAAGGGGGGGGGGGGGGGGGGGTTGAATAAGTATGAAGATAAAACTTAGAAGTAAAAACTCAAGTATTTTTATCCTGGTTCGTTGAACTCAACTACTCCAGTCCACCCTATCTAGAGTGATTTGCCTTTCTCAAACAAGGACTTAATCCACTATTTAATCAACTGATTACAATAGTAAGCACTAAGAACAACTGTTCAAAGTCTTCTCAAGAACTACTGATCCCAACTGGATCTTCTTAAGGAACAATTACAATGAAATGTAAAATTAATACAAGTGTTTGAATTCTTCTAACAAGCTTTATCACAACAATGATTTTTCACTTAATATTAAGAACAAAAGTATAAAATCAGCAATAAGAATATTTTATGAGAGCTTGTAAGAGTTTCTATCACAGATTCGTTGATTATTGATTTTTTGAATAAGATGAGGAAGACTTGCTTTTATATGCACAGTAGTCCATAAAGTCTTGACGTTGGAGGCTGTGTACTGAAAAGGCCTGAACCTTTTTGTCTTTACATCACATGACCTTTCCTGGAAGTAGAATGCACAGAGAAATGCTTTTGGTCTGTGTTCTAGTGTCAAGCATGAAAGAGGAAAGAGTCGTTGAGCCACATCAAAAGATATTACTTTGAATTATTCTTCAACAAGTATTTCTTTTCAGCAAAGTTAATCATCAGATTTTGCATGATCAGAGTCTTGGATACCCATCAGATTTTGCTGAATCAGAGTAATGCAGCAAGTGAGCTTTAGCGTGTAGTTCTATCAGAGCAGAGTTTTAAGAATCAGATCCTCAGTACATACAGCGTGTAGTACTCTTAGAGTCTTCTAAAAAATTGTGCTTCTTAACTCTCATACAAAGTTCTTCAATGCTTCAGAGTCTTCAGATCTATTAGAGTCTTTTGCTTCAGATCCTTCTGCAGCTTCTGCTTCAGATTCTTCTGTAGCTTCTGCTTCAGATCCTTCTGCAGACAGCGCTCAGATTCTTCTATAATATGATTCTGACTCTTCAGAGCCTTCCATAGTTCCATGTTCAGATTAATTTGCTCTTGGTTGTATATATACTTTAATCATCTGCAGCAAATATTCATGAACCAATTTTAGAGTATATAATTCTTTAATACAAAATTTCATAAGAGTTATCATCAAAACATAGAGATATTACTAAGAAACAATCTGTGTTTTTACAGATGCCCCCCAGATGTAGTTGTTGAAGGTTAAGAGAAACACAAGAAATGAGGGTTTGAATCAGGTTTCTAAAAACCAATGCTTTTTTAGAACCAATCCCATAAACAAGAACAAGAATAATAAAAATAAAAAGTTATTTTATCCTGGTTCGCTGTTAACAAAGTTACCTCCAGTCCAACCACCAAGGTGATTTCGCCTTCTCAAAAGGACTTAATCCACTATAATCAAACTTATTACAGATACCATAAAGATAACCATCCTTATCTTCTTGAGTATACTGACTAAACCCTAGTCACTCAAGGTAATCACTCAAACACATTTGAGATTTTACAGAACCTGTTTACAAAGATTGATTTTATAAAATATATTTACACAATGTTTAAGTACGATAAAATACTCAAATAATATGAACGAAAGCTCTAAGTGTGTTTATACAATATTCACAATAAAAGTATTATCATAGAAAATGAAGCAGCGTGTGAATAACATATGAATTCTCAGCCAAAAGTCTCTTGATCCATTCTTCCAAGACTTCCTTATATAGCCAAAAAAAAGATCCACTGAAGGGTAGAATAGGAAACTTCCGGTGAGAGTTGGTGTCTTCAATAACCGTCTTCATTGATGCGAGACAAAATCTTACATTGTAAATGTCCTTACTCTTCGAAATCCACATAGTGGAAGGAATATTTTGATCTTGTACATATACTATTTATCTCACGTAAATGACTTGTTCCGATCTTCTAATCTTTAGAGGCTTCTAAAATAATGTTTTTGAAGCATGCATAGAAGAGTCAAGGGCCTGCTGAGAGTCTTTAGAACTAAATTCTTCAAAGTCTTGGCACTATTCCTCAGAACCTGATCTTCTGATTCTTTAGAACTTTGTTCTTCAGAATCTTCAACTTGAGCTCAAATTCTTGAACTGAGTCAGTCCTTCAGAGGTTTTACAATCGCAATCAGAGTCAGAAGCTTGATCACTAACGTTCTACATAATTGTTGTCTATGAGCTTTCTCTAGCTTGATAGTGTCTTGTTAATACTTGTATTTCCATAAGATCGTGAGTTGCTTTCAGAATTTGATTACGTCACATGTCAGAGCTTTAGAGTCAGAAGAAACTTCAACCAGACAACCTTCAACTTTTCAGAGCTGACTACAATCCATCTTCTGAAAGCCTTAGTCAGATCACACACTTCAGAGAAGTTTGTATTGTCTCTGCAAGCTTCAATAAGAGTTGTGAATCTTCCAAAAGCATCCTCTTCAAACAAAGAAAATAAATCATCCAAGGGAGTGGGGTGGATCTTTTTTTTAGATGGTGTTGTGTTGTAGAAGGGGTGAGAGGGTCTGTCTGGGTAGACAATGAGTTCAATTTGTCACTCATCATCAGAAATGGTGGTTGGTTGGAGAATATGGGTGTCTGAATGAGATGTGTTTGGTGTTGGTGGAATACTTTGGGATTGGAGGTGAGAAATACCAAGTTGGGATAGTTCTGATCTTTGAGATTGAGTTAAGAGAAAAGGTTGAAAAGTTAAAAGTTTAGCAACAGATGGAGGAATGATAATTAGAATTTGTAGTTTAGAAGTGCTTTGGGGAGTATAGGGAACAATAGGTTCCAGAACAAATGGAATGGAGTAGGTTATAGTGGATGTGGGGATGGATGAATTATTAACATAAGTAAGTTGAGGAGCAACATAATTAGTAACCACTTCAGAAGAGCTAGTAGCAACATTAGAATAATCAGATGTTGCTTCAAAAGGAATATCCAGAGATTTATTAGGGATCTCAACCCTTTTTGAGAAAAATTACTTATCTCCTTGATGGCTTTTCCTCTTCTTTTTCTTTTTTATCTCTTTGATAGCTTTTAGTGTCGAACAATGAGCAAAAAGAGCATCCTCAGAGTCGCTATTGGTTTTTTTTGTAGTCATAGCTTGCCGACTCTAGATTGGAGAGGCAGGGAAAAGTCTACCAAAGGAATCCTTCTTTTGAGAATCTCCTCATTGGGAATGTCAACAATTGGGCTGACCAGAGCTAGAATCAAGCCCGTATTCTTCATAGTCCTAGCATTGAGAAAGACCTCACAATAGGATACAAGTCCTTGAGATTTTTCATCATCTGTTAGAGTCTATCAGACAGCTCTCCATCAGAATTTCAGAAATAACCCTTCCAAAAGGAATCTGGTTCTTCACCTTTCGTCATCCACTCCTTGAGTCCTTCACTGCATCTCTAAATAATCTAAAGAGAAAAGTAGGAAGATTAACTTTTTGATCAGAGTGGATAAAGAAAATGGCATATTTCAGATCGATGTTGATGTAGTCTAGAGAACTTGTTGCTTTTCTAAAGTTGAAACAACTCAAGATGATCCTTGCCCAAATCCTTAGAATAGGATGAAGATCCTTGATCTTTCTTGAGAGATCTCCATTTGAAAATATCATTTTGGACATCTCAGCAGTATCAGACCTTCTTTTTCCCATCAGTTCACATAAGTAACCATTCCCTTCATGGTCGATGAGTTTCGCAGTGAGTCTATCCGTAATGACACTATTTGAGTGAAGGAGTTCTTGGCATGAACCCAGAAGTCCCTTACAAGTGCTGGAAAAACTAGACTATTAAGACGGTTAAAGTACTGATTCCACCTTCGAGTTTAAACATCATAAAGGAAATCAAAATTGTGTGCCTTCATGATAACAAAATCAACAATGAGTTCGCAAAGGACTTCAAGGTCTTCAATAGGAATAGAGAGAGTGACTTCAAGAGTGTAATATGAATCTTTAATATATACAACCGTGTTAGGGTTCATAGTTGATGGTGTCCCGTGAGAACAAAGAAGGTGAGGAATGTACTCAGGAGGTTGGTACACAACAGTTTTGGGAACAACCTTTTTGAAGTTAGCTTCACCCTATTATTCATCAGCGATTTGTTGTTGTGACGACTATTGTTGTTATCGTTGTTGTGATGAAAAGGAATCAATTGTTGCAAAGGAAAGTTTTAGGGTTTTGGAGAGAATTTGGTTTGAAAACAATAAAGTGTGGGAAGTGAAAAGTAGCGTAAGTGTGTGAAGTGAGTGAAGTGGATTTTAAATAGGAAATATAGTAATCATGATGATAATATGCAATAATGACAATTAATAAAAATTAAAAGCAATTAATGCAATTATCTGACAAAGGGGAGTAAGTAAAAAAGATTTAACCTAATCCAAAAAACCATGATTATACCCATGTGTCACGCAGTTATTAAAAACTGATTCAATTTTGTAGGACAATTGTCTTTAAAGTTATTTTGTTTCCCAAAACTGATTGACATCTATTTAATGAAACGACAGTTAAGTATCCAAAAAGAGATTTTGTTTAACCAAACAAATTCCAACTAGATATGATTAGTGACTTTTATACGTTATTTTACCATGAGTTTTAGTTAATCGACTTACATGTTTAGTTGCATTTTATTTCCTTTTATCACAATTTATGAGTTGGTTTGGTATTTCCATTGTTTTTAGGTTCAGGTAAGCAATCAAGAAGAACTAGAGCAATAACCAGGAAAAACAACAGGAATTCATAATAGTATTTGAAGGGAAATAATAGCCTGACACGACCCGTTTCAGGAGGGTACTGTTGCACCCCGAAATTTGCCTCACCTTTTTCTTTACCTAGCTTGTGTTTCATTGCATTCATTCTAGCATTATCATCTGCATTGCATTGACATGTGTGCATGAGATCAAGGGGTATTAATACCAACAAAAGGCTACCAAGGTTATGAAGCTATCTGAGAGTCTTCATTCAAGTATCCAAGGGTTGATATCCCCATCAAACAAGTCAAAGATCCTCAGAGAAGTGGTTGAAGCCAAATGTGCACATCTCCTAACTTGAAGGTTATGGGAAGCTATTCAGGTGATTTTGAATCCATGATGTTGGACTTGAAGCCTTGAGAGAGCTCATGAGAAGTATTTAAAGTCATTTTGAAGCCTAGACAGGTCATCATGTGAAGAATAAGAAGCTACTACCAAGATTGGTGCAATTAGGGTTTCATCTGGTCAACCCTAGGTCAACAGATGATTTGAAGAAGGTTGAGACCTAATTTCAAGGCCATGTGACCATGGATTGATATATTAATATGCCCAAGGGAGGATTCCAAGGTCCACTCATCATGAATCAAGAGTGTGAGGGGTTCCTAGGCTAGGGTTACTATGCTTGACAGTGTAAAATCCTCTGGTTTAGTGCCTAACTTCATGACCACATAACTCAAGATGTGATTTTCATCGCATCTTGACCCCAACATGATTGTTGTAGAGCATGATCATAGATTTAATTTGAGTACTAGAAGTCCTTGATAGGGTTTATAGAACTCAAGTTATGAGGCAGACAAGTTAGAGGTCATCAGATGAATATGATTTTGGTACTTGAAAGTCAACCAACTTCCTTGCCACTTTTGACCAAGAAGGAAGCTTCTCCTCAACTTCAGGCCAACATGAATTTTGTTACTTATCTTCTTAGCTTTACAAAGAGTACTAGAAGTCCTTTATTGGATTTGTAGAACTCAATATATGAGCTTTGCAAGGCAAGGGTATTTTGGGAAGTTGGGATTATAGGCCATTTTTGATTATGGGTCAATTTTACCATCTTACACACCTCAAATGGAATTTTGTTCAACTTGAAAGTTGCTCAAAATGGGGTTATTTACTCCACCAAACATCAAGAGTTCATTGATATGGATTAGAATGAGAGTTGGTTGAAGAAAATTTGACAAAAAGAGATTTAAAGGCATTAAAATGAGAAAATTGCAAAATAATTCATATTGGTTCAAAATACTGCAAGTTTGTGCATATTTTGAGTGTAAATGATATTTGGAACACTTTGGCATTTTTAGATTTCCAAATTGAAGCATATTTCATGGTCAAATTTGAAGTTACTTTAAGAGGAAGTTACATGATCAAGATCATCCATTGATTGGAATTAAGGAGTGAATCTTAGCCCTTCATCCTCCTTGCAATACCAGCAGTAAATTTGAGCATAATTGGAAGCTAAACAGAGCCATTTTCGTGGAGTTCATCAAAGCAAAAATAGAAGAAAAGTGGAAAATTGTAATTGGACTTTCAGTCAAGTTTGGGCCTCCATTGCAGCCCAAAAAGTTTCTATATAAGCTCATGAGTGAGTTCAGATCAAGGTTGGTGATGGATTGAGCTATTATAGGTAAGACACAGTTGAAAAAAGTTAGTTAGAATTGAAATTCTAGTTTCACCATTGGAGCCATTTCTGAAGAAATTGAAGGTCCAAGAAGCATCTACCGTCATCAATGAGTGAATCTGCATAGCTTTGGTTAAGAATTGGTGGCTGAATCATCCATGTTGAAGCATTTATCAGGTTTTCTTCTTTTCATGATTACTCTCAATTGATGATGAATTAGAGTAGTTTTTGTATGTGGTTAGGTAGTACTTAGGTCCTAGATGGATTTAGGATTGATCTTGGAACTGTTTATGAGGTTTCTTGATGATGAGAAAAAACTTTGATGGATCGGTTATGGTTGTTTCTTGGTTGATTTCAAGGTTTGAACCTAGGTTTAGGATCAGTGTGAGGTGTAGTTTTGATTAGTGGAAAGAATTTAGATTTTGGAGATGATTCTTGGAAGTGTGCATTTTCTGTTAGGCTTCGTGTTAGCTTGTTCCTTGAGAAAAAATGAAAAAGAAGTGTAGCATGTTGATCCTCGTGAGTAGTGGAAGAGATCTGTATGATTTTTATTGAGTTTGGTGATGTATGAGAATCTGGCACTGTTGATGCCACCGGAGAAGATGACTGGAATCTTCTCCGGCCACTGTGAGAATTCCCCCCTTTCTAACCAGTCCAAAGGAGGAAGACGAGCCATGAACCGTTAGATCATCTTGACTTAGTTGACTAGGTAATTCAATCCAAGGTGTGTGGTTTAGTCTGAGAGATTATTGACCATTGACTGGTGATGTGGCAAGGCGTGAATCATTGGATTGTACTACTTTCTGAATGAATGAGTAAGATTAGAGTGCATGGTGGACTGAAGTCAACACAACCACACGTGATCAGGAGCAAAATGCTCTGTTTCATTAATCCCCCTCAGCGCATGCGTGGCGCGCCTAATGGCCCTTGGATGGTTTGACCAGTCTCTGAATCTTGTGGCTGTGTTATTTTCTCTCATTTCTGATTTATTATTTGTTTTTTCTTATTTTCTTTTAATGCATTGATTTGTTTTAATTCAAGAAAAATAGAAATAATTGCTAGAAAATAATGAAAAAAATCATGAATGATTCTTGCCATGTCCTTTATTTTTGTGAGCAATTTAATTGAATTTTGGGTTGATTTTCCATTTAATATCATTTTTCCATTTTTATTAGTTGATAAAAAATGTAAAAAAATGATTGATTTCCTTTATGATTTTTGTACTAGATCATGGTTATGATTTAGGATCTAAATTTTTGCATGATTGCTTTAGACATCTAGATAGAGTTGTATGATTTTTATTTGGGTTTTTAGAAACTTTTAGGTATAGGTTTGAGATAGATTTCTAGGACCTTTCCCTTGTGAGTTCCCTTAAGCATACCTTTAAGTGTAGAATTTGTTTAGAACCTTTAGACTTAGGTCTTGGCTCTGGATTTTGTACCATGATTCCTTAACACACTTAGGAAGTCTTAGGATCTTTCCTAGCCTTTTAGGATTGATTTTAGTATTTCTCCTAGATTTTAAGAGTTGATTGTGTTTAGGATGATCCTAATTTAGCCTACCTCATAGTTTAGCTTCTAAAGTGAACTTTAGCTAACTTTAGGCTTCTAATTCCTTCTTGATAGAATAAAGATTAGGTTGACACCTATTTAGAACAATTGCTAAGCCTTGATATAGCTTCTAAATTCATTTAGATGATTAAGCTTTAGAGCTGATCATTAGGTTTTCATTAGAACCTTTAGATAGATGACTCTTCCTTGAATGCTTTGCATTCATTCATTATCATCCATGATTAGTTGAGTGTCATGATGGATACCTTAAAGGTATACATCATGCTTCCCATGATTCAATTATCCCATGAATGGTTGAGTGTCATGATGGATACCCTTGGTATACATCATGCTTCCCATCATCAAATTTCATCTTTGGTTGAATGCCTTGATGTATTCCTTTGGTTTACATCATGCATGCATCCATCCATCAATCTCCTCCTCACTAGGTTAGGTGCCTTGTTTGATTATTTTGGAATGATTTCCTTACATATCTTGTTCATCCAGTTCTTCTTCTTTCATTATGATTGTTTGAACATTGCTTGATGCATTAGGATAGTCTCGTGTGTAGAGTATTTTAGGCTAGGAGCATGACTGCACTGAAAGGTTGAGCTGGGCTCCCTTTGCTTGTTTGTTTAGAGGTTGAGTGTTCTCCCTCTGCTTGAGTGTTGTTTTCCCTTTTTCTAACTGATATGTTTGCATTGAAAGGTTGAGGTGACCCTCCCTTGCTTGGTTGCTTTTTTCTCTTTGCTTGTTTGCTTAGAGGTTGAGTGCCCTCCCTCTGCTTGTGTGTTATTTTCCATTTTCTAATTGATGTGTTTACATTGAAAGGTTGAGGTGACCCTCCCTTTGCTTGTCTGTTTTTGTTGGTTCCCTTTGTTTGTTTGCTTAAAGGTTGAGTTTCTCCCTCTGCTTGTATTGATGCATCACATTTGCATCTTTACTGCTTGCTTTTCTGTTTTATCTGTTGTGTTGACTTTAGCAGTTTGTTTGTTTCCCACTCACATGTTCCCTTAGGACTCTCACTTCCTTGTTTAAGGAAGTGATGATAGACTTTTAGGTTGAAACCAAGCATGATAACATCTAGGAGTTCCCTGTTTCAAACTCAACCATTAGGATGAATCCATTGCATGATAACAGTAGGATCTTGATAGTTTCCCCTGTAGATTCCTCTTGTCTCTTTCTCATTTCCAAAACAACAGTAAAACACATAGTAAAGGCAAGTTGGTACAGTACATTACGAGCCTTAAGCCACTTAGGAAATGGTTATTGGAGGGTTTCCTTCCAGTAATCAGGATGTTTAGTATGGTACCCTTTGGGTGACATGCGACGCATTCACTCCTAAGTCATAGTCTCTAGTGCAGTACGAACTACAAACATTCATAAAAAACACTTCTTTCCATAAAAGACTCAAAAACAGACATTCAAACTCTCTTTTTGCCTCGCGAGCTCTTAATTCAAGGAAAACTTTTTCTGATGAAAAGAGTGCTGTTAAACTTCCGTTCTACCGCAAACAGGCATTGTCCCTAATTGCTGGAACTGTTGTTTAACTTTACTCAGGTAAAAAACAAATGAATCAACCTGTGGTTCGTTTGCTCGAACTATGTTCGCTCTAATTTCTCTGATGAGAATATGTAGGCACAAGACGCGATGTCTTGGCAAGAAACCTTCCCCCTTCACTCGTAGTTAGCCGAACTACGTTGACTCTGATTTCTCGTTCCAGACGAGGATACGTAGACACGGAGCGCGATGCTTTGCCGAGTCATTTTTTTTCCTTTCTTTGAACCAACCTTGGTAGGTAGATAGATAAACCACCCGTCAGATAAACACAACAAGCGTGGATCCCATTGAGTACAACGAACATGAGGGGTGCTAATACCTTCCCCTTGCGTAACCGACTCCCGAACCCAGACTTGGTTGCGATGACCTCGTCTTTTTCTTTTCACTAGGTTTGTTCCGATCGTTTCCTTTCCCTCCTATGGGATAAATAACGAAAAGGTGGCGACTCTTCTGTCTTTGCCGACACCTTTTTTCGCAGTAGCGACAGCTGGAGACTCTGCTGGGAATATGATGTCCCCTATGCGAGTCAATCCTAGCGCTTGTGTATTTATCTATTGCCGGCACCTTTCAGTATAATATGATTATTTGCTGTGCTGTTGTGAGAGGGAGATTCTGATGAGTGAGAAGGCAGACCCAGGCTTGAGAGAAAACATAGCATTAGAGTGGAGATTAGTGGGAACGTGCATGCTTTGCATGTACTAGTGTCCCGCGAAATCCGCACTCAGGTGAGATTCTCTTGGATGATTTCTTTTCCAGCCCTTTGGGCTTGAGGGGACTTTAGACTTGAGAGTTGTCAACCCTGGGAACCGATCATCTGTGACTCAGCTAAGTGAGGCCTCTACAGGGAGTGATGATGCCGAACCAGAAATGGTGAACGTATCATCATTTCGTGAAAGTCTGTAACGCTGAGAAACGCATAGGATGCCGAACCATATCAGTGAATAGGTCCATACCTATTAGCGGGACTGGGGTTATGCAGGGAGCCTTGATCTTCAGACAACCTGGTTTTCTCTTGATAGTTTAAATCAGTGACATTGATATTAGAGATTTCTTTATTATCAGAGCTATGTTGTGTTCTCGTCAGAGCAGAATTTTGGTCCTCTACAACCACCAGCACAACACTCTCGATCTCCTGCTGCATTTTACATTTGCATTTGCATTTTCATTTTTGGCATCTCATTAACACGTATCTATGTTGCAGGTGCATTGTTCCCCTTTGATTCTAGTGATCTGGTTTCTTATATCCGCCATGGGATCCTTGAGGAAGACTGTTGCTTACAAGCTCCCTACTCCAGATATCAGTGCTCTGTCCGGTTTGATTCGTTTGGATGATAGATGGGTCGTGAGTGATTTTAGGAAGTCCTATGGGAAGTTGCTTGATGTTGTTTGCAAGCTCTCAGTTCATCAAATGAATGGTTTGTACGCCTTGTTGCAGTTCTACAACCCTCAACTCTGATGGTTCACATTTCCTGACTACATCCTCGCACCTACCCTGGAAGAGTACTCAAAATTGTTGGATATACCTATTCAGGACCGGATTCCGTTTTACCACACTAACACTAAGCCTGATCTGGCTAAGCTGGCTGCTGCTTTACATCTGGAGGCCTCGGAGTTGGATGGGGGTTTGACTCAGTGGAACGGAGTGCCCGGTTTCTCCTTATAGTTTCTCATTGGGAAGGCCCAAAAGTGCGCTAAAGATGGATGTTGGATAGTGTTCAATTCTATTTTAGCTCTCTGCATTTATGGTATTATTTTGTTCCCAAATATGCCAGACTTCATAGACTTGGATGCTTTTCATATCTGTTGCGGTGGAAATAGGATCGCAAACTATTAATGAGTTTGAATCGCAATTCAATTCACAACCGCTCTTTGATTTATCCGAAGGAAAAGGTCAAAAGAGGGAAAACCTATTTTGCATCGTAAACACAATGCGGGGAAAGATCTAGGGTTCCGGGGTTGGTTAAATTTAGGGAAGGTATTAGCACCCTAAACTTCTGTAGTACTCTACAGGAACCTTTTGTTCAGATGTTTACTATTTGCTTTATTTATTTGCTTAAGGTATATGTACAAAAGGATTAGAAGTGAGAAAAGAGACCTAAGGGGTTAATTCTAAGTTTACTCGGCAAGACATCGCATCTTGTGCCTACGTATCCTTACGGGAGTGGAATCAGAGTAATCGTAGTTCCCCTCACAAGGGAGGTTAAAGAACACTCGACTGTGGTCAAGGTCTCAAGGGGAATAAACGCATCTTAAGGACACGCTTACGTGGAGTGTAGAAACTCCAAATCTCTACGTTGAATTGTTAAGTGAATTAGGGTTAGGTTAGGGATTCCGCGGCGGGAAACCCTAAAATGAGCGCGACGGCTCTTTAACCTAATGCTAAGGGTAAAATTGTAATCTTGCCTGCGGCGAGGCATTTGTGAAAACTAGGGTTTGAAGTTTATAGTTTTGAGGGTTTGAGGACTATTGGCATGGTGGCCAAACGGTTAGACCTAACCTTAGGATGTGTGAAATGTGACAGAAACATTGGTGAAGAAATTTAAGATCATACAAGCAGAGAATTAACGACAGAAATTAAAACCCTACAAGCGGAAATTTAAAGACAGGATTTAAAGCGCGATTATTAGGTTCGCGAGGTTACATATGAGGAGCAGTTACAATAATAGGATATAATTTAATTTGAAAATACGTAAAAACAAAGGGGGCAATATAATAAACTGCACAGTGAACAAACTATGTTAGTAGACAGAAATATATAAATTTCCAGACGAAACATGAGATGGGGTTATGAAATTATGCATGTTTTTGTGGTTTTTATTTTATGATAAATATCTATCCAACTACAATAGGGTTTTATTTATTTATTTATTAAAGTATTATGATGATATTTGCAAAGAAAATCAAAACAAATAAATAACAAGATAGTAAAATATTAAAACAAATAAACTAAATGTAATAAAATATAAGACAGTTGGGCCGGTCGTAGACCCGGACCCAACCCCACTCATTGCAACCAGAGGTATTGAGATTTAGGGTTTGAGACCCCCAATCTCCTTTTGAACGGCGCCAATCCATTCTCTTCATCTCCGTTCCATCTTCACCGTTTTCTCTTCATTCTTTCGTTTCTTGGTGATGAACATTTCTGAAAACAAAACAAACGTGTTAAATGTGAAATTATCAGGATCTCTTACTTACATTTTCGTTCGCGATTGGTGATGAACGTATGAGGTGGCGATGATGGTGGCGATGAAGCTAAGCTGAGCCTCGAAGCGTGGTTGCCCGTCGAAGACGAAGGCGGTCTTTGCTTCACAACTTTCCTTCGTTCGAGTTTAGCGGCTACCGATGGTTATTCGTTAGGGTTCGCAATTTTTCCTCTCTCCCTCTAGGGTTTTGTGACGCGGTGAGACTGTTCTTTTTATATACTTTCTGATTCTCTTTTGGGCCTTGTGATTTTCGTTTTTCTTCCATGAAAATCCAATTTTCGATTTGATTTGATATTATTTGATTGAGCGCCTTTTGGACAATGACTTTCACAAACTATATCTTTCTGATTTGATCGGAGTTTCCTTTTCTAATCTGATTTTACTGGTTTTCAGATATGATTGGGATTCGTTGCTGATATGGCTTATTTGGTTCGAAAACTTCCCTTTTTGGATTCATTTGGAATGTATATTCCCAGCTTGATTCGATTTGCTTTCAGAAACGGGCTTACTTCAATCTGTTTTGGAACCAAACCTATTTTGGATATTGTGAATTGTTTTGACCTTCTGAATATGGATACCTGTTTCCATTCTGATAGTTGTGAACTCGTGATACGCCTTTTTTCCTGATTCAATTTAGTGACCCTGTTTCATTTTCTCCTAACAGAGTTATGTGAACTCGTTTCGCAGATTTTGATGTTTTCTTTAAATGTGAGCCTGGGTCTCCTGTATGGTGAACTCGCGGCGTTCAGTTACTCGTGAACTTTTTTTCTTGAACTGAAGCTGGATATGATGTTTGTGAATTGAACTTTTGGCTCTCGTATTCTCTGATTTTACTGATCTCATTGCTCTTTCGAACTAGACTATGATTGCGAATTAGGTTGTGATGTTCATAACTGAGCCCTAGGCCTTGCACTTGTGACCTCCACTTTTGGTTGGGATCACTATGACTGATAAAGTTTCAGTGAGCTGACTTTTAGTCTTTGACATGATTATGGGCTTCTTTCTAATTGTCTTTTGAATTGAACTGGTTTCATTCTGATATGGTTTGAACCTAGACCTTGACATGTTAGCTCTTGGATGCTCTCTTGACAGGTTCTTTCGAAGGCAACCGGGGCTTGTATCCGTCTGACTTTCTATGATGTTGGTGAGCCATATCGGCGCTTTGGTTAAGGCTGCTCCGTGATACTTTGACAGATTTTCTATTTTGTGTTTTTTCATGATTGAACTGGTGCGGGATTTCCTGTCGGATTGTTTTGTAAAATACACTTAGTCTCTTATTTTTCTGGATTGAACTTGTTCTTTCCTTTTGGATTGGACTTGTTTCTTTCTTTTGGTTTGAACTTGTTCTTAAGTCTGTTGTGAATTTTGGGCTTCGACCTTGCTCGAATTTTTCCGGCTGTCTTGTTTTTCTGATGCAGCTTTTGTGAATTTCAGGTGTTGGATAACTTCAAAAAAAAACGGTTCAGACCTATTGGCATCTGGGTCTGAATTCGGATTGGCTTTGATGTTTAGCTTTGTATCAGTTTGGAAACGATACCATGTTTACTTGATGGAATGGTACTTAGCTTGGCTTTGAAACAGAATCCAATTTCGGCATATGATCTTTTTTGGCAAAGCAATTCAGTCCCTACTTCATTTTACTCTTCGTCTTTCTCGGTTGTCCCTCGGGATAAGAATGATACTACCGGTATGACGCGGATGGCGCGGATTGGGAACGGGAGTAGGATGCGGCTTCGGCCATGCCCTCCCGGCACTCGATGATGACAATGTTCTGAGAGTGTCGAAAATAACTTCTAACCTTTTTCTCTTCTGTTTGTGTTCTGTTTTTGTTGTGCAGGTAATCGGAGATTCGGGAAGAAACTCAAAGGAAAATTATGAAGCACACCTATAATTCTTAGGACTTTAGGATTTTTTAGAGTAGCCAATCATTGTAAATGAATCCTCTTTGTAAACCAATGGAATATCTTGGATAAAGTTCAAATTCATTTATCTATTTCGAATTGTAAACTATAAATATTTATGAAATGAAATCCAACAAATATTCATATTTACTTTCTCAATTGTAAATTTAAAATATCCATGAATAATAATTCAAAAACCATTTAAATTCACCCTTGAGTTGTAACTTATGAATACTTATGAATAAAAGTTCAAAAATATTTAAAACTTACTTCTCATTTGCCTTGACCAATTTTATAAATGATATCCCGCAACATGATTATACCCGAACAAATTCAAACTTAAAATCCCGTTGATCACATAACTTCTCAAAATAATCTTAACAGTATCCACTTCCTTTTCAATCCAATTTCATCTTATTAAGAGGAAACAGACTGTTTAAAAATGTCTCAAAATCGAACAAAGAACGGCCCCGAGTCCAATTATATTTCTGACAAAACATACAGGCACCTTGACACAAGTGGCAAATAAATGCCTCAGGAATGATGTCTCAAAACTTGCGGTCTCCATGTAAAATGACCAAAATGCCCCTGGGGCAATTCCTACAAACAAATTATGCTCCATGACTGGTTAGTGATTAATGGATTCAAAATGAAATGCTATGCGAAATGACTGACTAAATGTAAGGGTAAAATTTGGGGTATTACAGTTGCCCCTATTTAAATAGCTACACCTGATGATTTGAGTGACGGAGACTCTAGAAATCATGGTGGAGGGATTTAAATATAGATAACCGAAAATTTTGCCCTTATATGTGGCGATATGTGATGCTATGGACAAAACGAGAACAAACTAATGCTGACAATGCCATGAATATGATATGATGCGTATGCTGGAATGATGAATGCGAAAATGCTGACGAATACGACGACACAGGGACAGACGCTACGAGAAGAACACACTGGGGAAAATGACGCGCTGGGACACAGCACAACACCGGGGAATTCTAAAATGATGGTCAACTGGTGCGAACACGACCAATTGTCTTTTTTAGGAAAGGAACGAGATTCTCAAATGGAGATGGTACCTATGAGACGGCCTCCACTGGGGAATCTATAAGTAAAACTAGATCATGTACGACTGCAAGATCGATTACAGAATGCTGGAGCATTGAGCAAAGAATAACATTCAAGCTTCGGTAAACTATCCCTCATGACATGATCAAACGGACTTTTCGGGAATCCGTAGCAAATATACAGCGTGAAAAGAAACGGCTGTATGCCAAAATAAATGGTCTTTGAGTGGTTAGAACAAGATCCTTAATAGTGATGGCGCCTATGAGATGGCCTCCACTTGGGAATGTCTAACAATAAGACTGGATCTACACGACTGCAAGATCGATTACAGAATGCTGGAGCATTGAGCAAAGAATAACATCCAAGCTTCTATAAACTATCCTTCGCGATGGGATCGAATGGACTTTTCAGAAATCCATATCAGATATAAAGGGTAAAAACCGGCTGTATGCCAAAATAAATGGGCTTTGATGGGAAATGCCCTGATAAGCTTCTCGAGGGAGAACTGTCACTTATCGTTGGAAGGGACTTACATGCCAAAACGGATAAGCACTCAAATAAAGAGGCTGCTGCTTATCTGATATATAAATCTTCTCATATTTAAGGTTGGTGCCTGGAATACGTTTCAGATTCTTCTTTTACTAAAGGATAAAATAAACTTCTTCATAGTTCCGAGGACAGCGCGTCGGGTATGATTCCGCTCCTTCTTTTGCTAAAGGGTAAACTGAACTTCCTCATACTTCAAGATTCATGCTCTCCTGAATATGATTCTGGCTCCTTCTTTTACTAAAGGGTAAATGAACTTCTTCATTTCAAGGTTTGTTGCTCCCTGACTATGATTCAGCTCCTTCTTTTACTAAAGGGTAAACTGAACTTCCTCATACTTCAAGATTCATGCTCTCCTGAATATGATTCGGTTCAAACCTCCCCATACTTCAAGACGACAAGGAAAATGGAAGCCCAACTACTCGATGGAGATGGCCATTCGCTGCGAGTCATAACGAAGATAGGATCAGCTTCTCAGGCGAGCAATGTCGCTTTTCTGCAAGAGTGGCAATGATAAGCTTCTCAGGTAAGAACTGCTTGTAGAGGTGATAACAAGTAATAATGATGATAAGCTTCTCGGCGGAGAACTGTTGCATACCGTTGCTGAAGAATGTTACGATAAGCTTCTTAACCGAGAACTGTCGCGTATCCTGTTGTGTAAGGTTGTGATAAGCTTCTCTGGTGAGAACTGTTGCTGATCGATTGTAAAATGTAGGATTGTAAAGTGTTATACCGATAGGCTTCTCAGGCGAGAACAGTCGCATACCGATGTTGTAAGATGTAAGATAGATTTTCCAGGCGTGAACTGGTGTGTATCTGTAAAGGATTGTGATTGATTTTCTTGAAAGATAGTGCAAAATAAATGCACATCCGGGTACAGTGATAAGCTTCTCAGGCGAGAACAGTCGCGTATCTGCCAAGGTAGGGTGAACATTTTTAGACGGTGCAAAATAAATGCACGTCTGGTTGGGCTCGGCGACCGACAAGACCGAGATTCAATCTAAAATCGAGCTAGAAAGAAAACTGGCAATCAAGACTCCATCGAGGGAATGAACTTGAATGGTAAATATCTTATCCTGGCGAGGAAAGATAGCTGAAGTAGCCGTCATCCACGAGGATCGAGCTCTGTGGGGAAACTGGAAACACATATGTATTTTATGCTTAGGGCTGACAATCTATTTGGAGAGAATGGACGAACCCAGTTACTCGGCGGTAACAACCAACGATGGTGGAACACAATGAACCTGTGAATGCTAACGCATATGTTACTGCATATGTTAATATGAATGTATGTTAATGTCTATGTAGTTAAATATGCAGGATGTTATGAAATGAGTATGTAATGAGTATGTGAAATGAATATATGAAATAGGCATGTGATGCTTATGCCCTTGCGTATGCTGACGAAACTGACTATAGACGGGACGAGAGATGAAATAAACATCTCGACGGAGATACCCTGCATTTTCTGCAACAAATACGTCAATCATGGGTGAGAAGGATCAATGGTAGAACCAAATCTGGTTTTAAAGTTCTGAATTCTCTGGGGAGAAGGTAATCTGCTTGGGTGCACAGTATCATGTCTTCAAATGGGGAGAAGAAAACCTGAGGGACACTTTCGAGTTACCCCAGAAAAAGTTGTCAGCTTATAGTCTCTCTGGGGACTGTGATGAGGCAATAATTTAGGAGCCTGTTGCAACACTGAGATTTACTGGGGAATGAAGGCCGCCGTGAGTAAAATCCATCGGGTGCATGAAGAAAAGTTATGAAACCACATGGTTTTGATCTTGAAGGACCTTATAGTAGTCGCCATTTGTTTCCCCTTTTTTTTAAAAAAACACGGTGCCCCAGGATATTTGCGTTGTGAGGTACGGTCATCTCAAGAGGATTTTATAGAGAACACGGAGTCTGGTTGCCCCACTGTTTTCAAACTCTTTGAGAGATTCGTTAGGTCTGGCACAAATTAAGCGTGTTATGACGAAATCTTTGAGAAATAGCTCCTTAAGAGCGTCAGACTCGTGTTGGTAAGCGAACTGGGAAACTGCCTGCCCCTGTTTAGCAGGATCTTCAAGTTCCACGGGTTATGCCCATATGTCAATCTCTAAGATATCAAGCAAAGTCGTCATGCCTGAAATGCCTATCCTGAGCTTGTCAATGTACACATATATTTATCTTAAATTTTTGTTTTGAAAAAGATATCGCAATAACTTGTGACCGAAATCACTAGTCAGGATATAAGTTTTAATTATAATGCCAACATGAATTTTTCCTGAGCATAGCTCGTAGGAGTCAGGAAACGTGATCTTGTCGAGTATGCTTTCAACCGAAGTCCTACTTCAATTAGGTCTTTTAAAGGTTGTATCGTGGCTCGGTTCACGGTTTAAGAAACAAAAGATAAAGGCTCAGAGTCATATTTGTACCCACCGCTTCTTCGTGATGTTCTCCAATCCTAATTCAGTTAATCGGATACGAACGCTCATATCTCAAGCGGATTTGCTATGGTCGAGAACTTATCAAGGCTTTGGACATGGCAATCACTCACCTATTTCTAATGGCAATTGGTCACACGATTTTGTTCTTTACTAGGGATTATTTATTGTACCCTCTTGTTTTGCTTTTATTCCCTAACGTTTGCCTGGACAACATCTTTGGATTTGCCTTTGGAGTCCAGCGGGATGCCCCAGTTTTGCCTAAGTCTCCTTCATAGGTTTCGACTTAGCGAGCTCTTATTTTTTTGAATATTTTTTTATGCACAAGTCGTGTAAATCTTTTGAAAGGCTCGTGACTGCCCCACTCCTTAGGTAACTGAGGGATAGTCATTGTATTGGACTTCTTAAGATGCTAAGGATAAATTCTCGAAGGTTTGCTCTTCCTTTTTTAGAGTCTAAGTGCTCGATCGGTTTAACTGAAACCTACCCTGCCCCAGGTTAGGATGAAGGTTCTTAGAAAGAAAAAACTCTTACTTCAAGGTTCAAAGGGTTGACTAGGGATTAACATCCTTATATATCCAGTGTTTGGGATTTGAAACAATGCCTTACATCATCAGAAGGTTTTAATTGAAAGCATACGACAAGAAATCTGACGTTTTGGGTTCGTCATCCTCCCCCCAATTCTCCATCAGAACAAGAGATCGGGTAAAGTTGGCATTATGATTTATGAAAACGTTTTTGAATGAGTGAAACGAATGGATTTATTCAAGACAAACATATGCGTTGCATTAATTAATCAAAGATAAACAAGTTCGTACATGCTAAATATGCTTATGAAATCTTGCATTCAAGAGTAACAGTTTCCTTTGGCGGAGCCTCAATGGAAGGGACGTCTGGTTTATGATCACTGTGATTCGTCATGGCTTGCCCCAGTTATGCTGGTCACATCTTCAACAGTTTTCAGTCGTTGCTTCAAAATAACTTTCCCAGATTCTTTGTTGATCCCGGTCATATCATCTTGAGGGTTACTGAAATGAAGCGAGCTAGGCCTTTGAATGATTACTGGATTCGACTGAGTTGCTGAGGGGACAACATACTTTGCATAATTTAAGCTTGACAAGCGGGGAACCCCGAGAGGAGTCTCGATCTTCGGCTGAGCATCGCTAAAAGACAACTTCTTCGTTTCTAGCAAATTTCTGACAAAGTTCTTAAGAGTGTAGCAATTCTCTAGATCATGGCCGAGCGCACCCTCATGAAATAAGCAATGAGCGGCAACGTTGTAACCTGCAGGTAACGGATTAGGCGGAGGACCCAAAGCAAGGGTGGTAATCAGACCTTGTTGTACCAAATGGGGGTATAACTCAGTGAAAGTTATCGGAATTGGAGGACAAGGCTTATACTTCCTCTTACGGGGATAAGGAACCTGATTCTGTGATTGTTGGTGAACAGGAGCGTTGGGCACTCGTTGACTGTTGACAGGGACTTGCATGGGCGGATAACCGGAAGGTTGTTGATAAACCGGTGCTTGATATACCAGAGCTGACTGCACAGGCTGGTATGTAGGAAACTGCTGATCGAAAGGAGGTGCAACAGTAGCTACATAGGGTTGTTGGACATATGGAAACGAATAACCTTGAACATAACTCTGCTGATGTTGCCAAGGTTGAGGAGTAGCCATTTTGCGGTTCCTCGAACGTGCAGGTCCTTTACCATGGTCAGAGTTAGGAGTTTTGCACTTTGGAGGGGTAGCTTGTCGAACTGGTTGAGCACTAGGAGGCACCAAACCGGATTGAAGACCATGAGGAGGTACATTCTCGACAATAACAGCTGGTTGAGATTCCATAACGGTATTAGTAGTCTCAGAAACAACAGTAGACCGAGCATCCACCTTCACACTAAGAGCTCGTAGCATCTCTAAAATCTGCCCTACACTTCCTCGAAGATCTTCGAGTTCATGGTTGACACGGTTGATCTCTTGGTTTTGATCTTCCATCCTTATGAAGGGTCGTATTGATGCAGAGAACTTAGGGTGACAAAACTGGAAGGTGAGAGAACCGAGTATGAGAAACCGGGAGACACATGCAATGCAAAAGTAAGATGCTAGAATGCGAATGCAAATGAAGATTTCATGGAATTCGAATATTTACGAATATTGCGGAATACCAAGGAAACTTTTAATTCATTGAAGACAAATTACAAATAACATTCTTGCAACCAAAATAGCTAAATAAAAGCCTAGAAAATCCTAGAGAAGCATCTTCCACAACTTCAGTGAGTAGACGGAGATCCGGAGGAAAATAAATATTCGTAGAGCCTTCTCTTCTTGTAGGATTATATCTCATCATTCTTCGACTGAATCTGCTTTTGAAGTTCTTCGTACTCGCTGACCATCACATGGTATTTGTTCTTCCATGATTCTGTTTCGCGTTGTGATCTCTTCAAAGTGATCTTCAAAGTCTCAGCTTCAGTCATGAAATACTGGACAGGTTCTTCTCTTTGAGGTAAAGGATCTTGGCGAGAGTAGGGCATCTTCAACTCAATAGCTCTTCCTCGGACCCATTGAAGGTATGGTTCCATGGACACACAATTAGGTCTTCCCAAACTTTCTTTGTCTTTCCTATGCAGATGATTCCAAGAAGATAGAATCTGATCTTGAAGCTTTTTGTCGTCTTCGAAAAAGATTTTCTCCACATGAATACCTTTAGGCGGTTCCTTCAAGGGGTATCCCAACTGTCGGCGAGCTAAGACTGGATTGTAGCTAATTCCTCCATTGAAACTGAGCAAAGGCACATTGTTGTAGTTTCCACAACTATCAATGATCGATATCCCATCGTACATGCGATTATACCAATCAATATCAGAGTGAGTTAAAGCCATAACTTTTTGCGACCAACATTCTTGATTAGGTCTCTAGAACGGACCGGACTTGGGTAAGTGAGAAATAAACCACTTGTATAGTAATGGCACACAACATATAATCATTCCTCCACCATGAAAGTTTCAAAGATGTACTGAATGATAAGTATTACCCAATAGCGTTGGAACTGGATTTCTCCTCATGAAGGTCTTGATTGCATTAAGGTCCACAAACCCCTCAAAACTAGGAAAAAGCAGCAACCCATAAATAAGCAAAGCAAATATTGTCTCAAAGGCAAACATGTCTTTATGATCGGCATAAAATTGGGCCTTCTTAATTAGGAAGTCCCTGAGAAAACCGGAGGTCCCCCCTTTGGTGATCATATTGTTTTTGACATCGGATATCCTTAGACAAATGGCTTTAGCAATATCTCGTTCTTTAGGGTCTTCCTCCAAGAAAGGGAATGGAGACTTATCCAATATAGGTAATCCCACCAACTGAGAGTACTCTTCTAAGGTAGGTAAAAGCTGATAATCTGGAAAGGTGAAGCAATGATAATCTGGATCATAAAACTGTAGCAAAGTCGCAAGAAATCCTTCGTTTACTTGAACCTTCAACAAAGATAATAGCCTTCCATATCTGTTTTGGAACTTTTCTTGATCTTGAACCAAATCTCTTAGCTTCTCTAGGACTTCCAAATTAAAACCCCTAAAAGTAAATTTCAAAGTATGCCTTCTATGGTGATCCATGGTATCCTGCAATATTCATAAATAGGGTTTGAATTCCATGAAGTCTTAATGTAATATGATGCTTAATGGATGCAATGCATGAAAACACACAAAGTCCTAGGTTAAAGGTACGTGAGCGGAGTTAAGGTCTACCCATCCCAAAAAGGAGTGTACTATAGGTTAGTCGTACCTGCAGAACAAGGTTCTAAAAAGTGCCCAAAGTCATCAGCCCATCTTTCGGATATTATCAACTTTCCGACTGACTCGGGGGTTAATAATATTCTCAAGAGAACCTCTTTTGAGTGTAGTATCGCGTAGCAACCATTGTGGGACTACTCCCACATAGTTCCCGCACTACGTCCTAAATAAGGCCAAGGTGGTGTTAAGGTACTACGGTTCCCAATATCACAGACTCCAATCGATAAAGGTAAAAGTTTTCACGACTAAACTCGTTCAACCGAACCATTTTCAAAAGGGTCTCAACTAAGCGGGATTCTCGAATCAACTTAGTCGGGATTCAACTCCCTATAAGCCTCATCGAATATATCCCCATCCTATAATAATGGCACTCAAGTCCGGGCGTAGGAATTATCTCACAACACAAGGAACCATCCCAAAATCAGAGTACAATATATACATACAAATGAATAGTAAAGCAAATAGTAATAAACATGAACAAATTAGGGGTAACCCTCAAAAGTTAAGATATCCCCAGTGAAGTCGCCATTTTCTGTTGCGGTGGAAATAGGATCGCAAACTATTAATGAGTTTGAATCGCAATTCAATTCACAACCGCTCTTTGATTTATCCGAAGGAAAAGGTCAAAATAGGGAAAACCTATTTTGAATCGTAAACACAATGCGGGGAAAGATCTAGGGTTCGGGGGTTGGTTAAATTTAGGGAAGGTATTAGCACCCTAAACTTCTGTAGTACTCTACAGGAACCTTTTGTTCAAATGTTTACTATTTGCTTTATTTATTTGCTTAAGGTATATGTACAAAAGGATTAGAAGTGAGAAAAGAGACCTAAGGGGTTAATTCTAAGTTTACTTGGCAAGACATCGCATCTTGTGCCTACGTATCCTTACGGGAGTGGAATCAGAGTAATCGTAGTTCCCCTCACAAGGGAGGTTAAAGAACACTCGACTGTGGTCAAGGTCTCAAGGGGAATAAACGCATCTTAAGGACACGCTTACGTGGAGTGTAGAAACTCCAAATCTCTACGTTGAATTGTTAAGTGAATTAGGGTTAGGTTAGGGATTCCGCGGCGGGAAACCCTAAAATGAGCGCGACGGCTCTTTAACCTAATGCTAAGGGTAAAATTGTAATCTTGCCTGCGGCGAGGCATTTGTGAAAACTAGGGTTTGAAGTTTATAGTTTTGAGGGTTTGAGGACTATTGGCATGGTGGCCAAACGGTTAGACCTAACCTTAGGATGTGTGAAATGTGACAGAAACATTGGTGAAGAAATTTAAGATCATACAAGCAGAGAATTAACGACAGAAATTAAAACCCTACAAGCGGAAATTTAAAGACAGGATTTAAAGCGCGATTATTAGGTTCGCGAGGTTACATATGAGGAGCAGTTACAATAATAGGATATAATTTAATTTGAAAATACGTAAAAACAAAGGGGGCAATATAATAAACTGCACAGTGAACAAACTATGTTAGTAGACAGAAATATATAAATTTCCAGACGAAACATGAGATGGGGTTATGAAATTATGCATGTTTTTGTGGTTTTTATTTTATGATAAATATCTATCCAACTACAATAGGGTTTTATTTATTTATTTATTAAAGTATTATGATGATATTTGCAAAGAAAATCAAAACAAATAAATAACAAGATAGTAAAATATTAAAATAAATAAACTAAATGTAATAAAACATAAGACAGTTGGGCCGGTCGTAGACCCGGACCCAACCCCACTCATTGCAACCAGAGGTATTGAGATTTAGGGTTTGAGACCCCCAATCTCCTTTTGAACGGCGCCAATCCATTCTCTTCATCTCCGTTCCATCTTCACCGTTTTCTCTTCATTCTTTCGTTTCTTGGTGATGAACATTTCTGAAAACAAAACAAACGTGTTAAATGTGAAATTATCAGGATCTCTTACTTACGTTTTCGTTCGCGATTGGTGATGAACGTATGAGGAGGCGATGATGGTGGCGATGAAGCTAAGCTGAGCCTCGAAGCGTGGTTGCCCGTCGAAGACGAAGGCGGTCTTTGCTTCACAACTTTCCTTCGTTCGAGTTTAGCGGCTACCGATGGTTATTCGTTAGGGTTCGCAATTTTTCCTCTCTCCCTCTAGGGTTTTGTGACGCGGTGAGACTGTTCTTTTTATATACTTTCTGATTCTCTTTTGGGCCTTGTGATTTTCTTTTTTCTTCCATGAAATCCAATTTTCGATTTGATTTGATATTATTTGATTGAGCGCCTTTTGGACAATGACTTTAACAAACTATATCTTTCTGATTTGATCGGAGTTTCCTTTTCTAATCTGATTTTACTGGTTTTCAAATATGATTGGGATTCGTTGCTGATATGGCTTATTTGGTTCGAAAACTTCCCTTTTTGGATTCATTTGGAATGTATATTCCCAGCTTGATTCGATTTGCTTTCAGAAACGGGCTTACTTCAATCTGTTTTGGAACCAAACCTATTTTGGATATTGTGAATTGTTTTGACCTTCTGAATATGGATACCTATTTCCATTCTGATAGTTGTGAACTCGTGATACGCCTTTTTTCCTGATTCAATTTAGTGACCCTGTTTCATTTTCTCCTAACAGAGTTATGTGAACTCGTTTCGCAGATTTTGATGTTTTCTTTAAATGTGAGCCTGGGTCTCCTGTATGGTGAACTCGCGGCGTTCAGTTACTCGTGAACTTTTTTTCTTGAACTGAAGCTGGATATGATGTTTGTGAATTGAACTTTTGGCTCTCGTATTCTCTGATTTTACTGATCTCATTGCTCTTTCGAACTAGACTATGATTGCGAATTAGGTTGTGATGTTCATAATTGAGCCCTAGGCCTTGCACTTGTGACCTCCACTTTTGGTTGGGATCACTATGACTGATAAAGTTTCAGTGAGCTGACTTTTAGTCTTTGACATGATTATGGGCTTCTTTCTAATTGTCTTTTGAATTGAACTGGTTTCATTCTGATATGGTTTGAACCTAGACCTTGACATGTTAGCTCTTGGATGCTCTCTTGACAGGTTCTTTCGAAGGCAACCGGGGCTTGTATCCGTCTGACTTTCTATGATGTTGGTGAGCCATCTCGGCGCTTTGGTTAAGGCTGCTCCGTGATACTTTGACAGATTTTCTATTTTGTGTTTTTTCATGATTGAACTGGTGCGGGATTTCCTGTCGGATTGTTTTGTAAAATACACTTAGTCTCTTATTTTTCTGGATTGAACTTGTTCTTTCCTTTTGGATTGGACTTGTTCCTTTCTTTTGGTTTGAACTTGTTCTTAAGTCTGTTGTGAATTTTGGGCTTCGACCTTGCTCGAATTTTTCCGGCTGTCTTGTTTTTCTGATGCAGCTTTTGTGAATTTCAGGTGTTGGATAACTTCAAAAAAAACGGTTCAGACCTATTGGCATCTGGGTCTGAATTCGGATTGGCTTTGATGTTTAGCTTTGTATCAGTTTGGAAACGATACCATGTTTACTTGATGGAATGGTACTTAGCTTGGCTTTGAAACAGAATCCAATTTCGGCATATGATCTTTTTTGGCAAAGCAATTCAGTCCCTACTTCATTTTACTCTTCATCTTTCTCGGTTGTCCCTCGGGATAAGAATGATACTACCGGTATGACGCCGATGGCGCGGATTGGGAACGGGAGTAGGATGCAGCTTCGGCCATGCCCTCCCGGCACTCGATGATGACAATGTTCTGAGAGTGTCGAAAATAACTTCTAACCTTTTTCTCTTCTGTTTGTGTTCTGTTTTTGTTGTGCAGGTAATCGGAGATCCGGGAAGAAACTCAAAGGAAAATTATGAAGCACACCTATAATTCTTAGGACTTTAGGATTTTTTAGAGTAGCCAATCATTGTAAATGAATCCTCTTTGTAAACCAATGGAATATCTTGGATAAAGTTCAAATTCATTTATCTATTTCGAATTGTAAACTATAAATATTTATGAAATGAAATCCAACAAATATTCATATTTACTTTCTCAATTGTAAATTTAAAATATCCATGAATAATAATTCAAAAACCATTTAAATTCACCCTTGAGTTGTAACTTATGAATACTTATGAATAAAAGTTCAAAAATATTTAAAACTTACTTCTCATTTGCCTTGACCAATTTTATAAATGATATCCCGCAACATGATTATACCCGAACAAATTCAAACTTAAAATCCCATTGATCACATAACTTCTCAAAATAATCTTAACAGTATCCACTTCCTTTTCAATCCAATTTCATCTTATTAAGAGGAAACAGACTGTTTAAAAATGTCTCAAAATCGAACAAAGAACGGCCCCGAGTCCAATTATATTTCTGACAAAACATACAGGCACCTTGACCCAAGTGGCAAATAAATGCCTCAGGAATGATGTCTCAAAACTTGCGGTCTCCATGTAAAATGACCAAAATGCCCCTGGGGCAATTCCTGCAAACAAATTATGCTCCATGACTGGTTAGTGATTAATGGATTCAAAATGAAATGCTATGCGAAATGACTGACTAAATGTAAGGGTAAAATTTGGGGTATTACAATATCTTTGCTTCAGGCAACCCAGTGCCCACATTAGTCGGCGACGTGTATCACTCAATCCATTACAAGAATGAAAATAGAAGGGGAAGATGGTGTCTTGCTGTGTTCCCTTGTTATATAACTGGTTTGCTAACCACATGCCTAAGGAAGGTTCTTCTGTCTCTTCTAGGAGCCCACTAGTTTGGTCTGAATACCTAATGAGTTTAACCGCTGAGAATATCACTTGGCTCGAAAGGGATAGGCTGGGTATAGAGCTCATATACAGTTGCAGTGGTTTTCCTAATGTTCCTCTAATCGGGAGAAGAGGGTGTATCAATTACAATCCATCATTGCTGATCAGACAGTTCGGGTATGCATTGAGGGATCCCCCTAAAGAAGAAGAGGTGCAGGAATCTCTGTACCTCACGGGGCTGTTGAGTAATGACATGTTGTTCAAACTTGAGCATGCTTGGAACAACATTCACAGAATGGGTAAGGCATCCTTGGTGAAAAACAACAGTCATGCCTATGACCCTTACTTAAGCTGGATCCAGGGTAGGGCAAAGATGATTCTGATGCCATTTCCTTCAGCTACACCTCCTTGTGCACCCAGAGTTAAAGAGCCAACAACGGTGGATATTCGGAAATACAATTAGCTTCAAGCCGAGAAAGAAGCATTAGTGAAAGCCAACAAAGAGATGGAGAAAGAAATTGCCCAACTCTGAAGCGAGAAGAGCGAAGCCGTATACTCCTGCAAGAAGCAGATTGAATTGATAAACCACTTGGGCTCCATTTTGACCCAGGAGACTGATTCTAGAGAACTCCTTGGATTAGACCTGAAGGCTGTGCACAGTGTGTTGACCACTAAAAAGAAAGACTTGGATAGGGCATATCTAAAGATATCCAAATTCGAGACATGGTGGAACAACACTTTGACTAGTCACAAAGAGCGTGAAGATAAGTTGAAGCAGCAGGTTGCCAAACTGATGGTTCAACTTAAAGCCCAGCATGAGAAGGTTGAAGCTGAAGCAGCTCTCAGGCAGGTCAGCGAACGCAAGTTGGAAAAAGCCACAGCAAACCTGAAGGATTGCAAACCCAGATCAGATTCCAAGAAACGCAAGTTGGAAGATTGCTTTGGGAGAGGAGCCTGGGAAGACTTCGTTAAGGACCTCCAAGACACCATCAGGAAGAGGGATCTGCTGATTCGGGGTCTGCTCACCAAGCCTGACCATCCCACTACGAAGAAGTTATTGGAAGATTTCCGTGCCCGTAGCCGCACTTGATTTCCTTGTATTTCTTTGTATCTTTTATGCATTGATATGTTGACCACCACCAGGCTTGTTGGTTGGGATCACACCTTTTGCTTCAGTTGTATTCGATTACAGTTGTACACTGCCCACAGGGGCTTTTCATATATATATATATATATATATATATATATATATATATATATATATATATATATATATATATATATATATATATATATATATATATATATATATATATATATATATATATATATATATATATATATATATATATATATATATATATATATATATATATATATATATATATATATATATATATATATATATATATATATATATATATATATATATATATATATATATATATATATATATATATATATATATATATATATATATATATATATATATATATATATATATATATATATATATATATATATATATATATATATATATATATATATATATATATATATATATATATATATATATATATATATATATATATATATATATATATATATATATATATATATATATATATATATATATATATATATATATATATATATATATATATATATATATATATATATATACGAGGTGTTCTCTCCATGGTCGGATACTAGACTTTATTTGTCTTAGAACTAGAATCAAGGGGGAGTTCCTCCTAATGCATAGATACATGTCTGCATTTGCATAAGCATTTTTTTTGCATAATAGGTACCGTGAGCATGTTTATCTAACCCTTTGTGTTTTATCAGCTTTGTTTCAGGATTGAACGAAGGCAGATTCACCGGTATTCTACCAGAGCAAATCAGGTCAGAGTCATGGAACAGGTTCAAGCTGACGTTCAAGAGCTCAGGGAAAGGATGGATTGTTTTATGGACCTCATGCAAGTGGTCGCCGATGGCCAGGAACAACTAAGAACTCTAGTGCAACCTTTAATTGCAGGCGTTGATAGCAACAGTGTGTTGCACGGTGGGAGTGATGCAAACCCTCCGCTTGTTGAGACCCCTCATGCTAACATCCCTGTTACTGGAGGAAATGGAAGTGGCAATGGTAATGTTGTTGCTAATGCTGGAGCTAATAGGAATGCGACTGGAGCCGGAAATGGCAACTTTGAAGCCAATGGTAATGTTGGTATAGGCAATGGCAATACTGGTGGAACGGGTAATGCTGGGAACGCTGGTGTTGGTAATCTGTATGGTCTTGATGCTGCTGGTTTTGCTCATGGTAATGGCCATCAACCTTAGCATGAGGATCGTCAAGAGGACTTATTCTCGATGAAAGGAGTCGAGGGCGAACTGAATTCTGAAGCCCGTTTAAGATTTAAAGCGCTCGAGGACAAGATGAAGAGTTTCGAGAACCTGAACTCCATGGGCGTTGATATGACCAAGCTGGGGCTGATCCCAGACCTCAAGGTGCCTCCAAAGTTTAAGGTACCTGACTTCGATAAGTATAAGGGCACCACTTGTCCCCGTGTCAATCTAAGGTCCTATTATCGAAAGATGTCGGCACATTCTGATGATGAGAAGTTGTTGATGCACTTTTTCCAAGACAGCCTGTCTGGCCCCTCGCTGGAGTGGTACATGGGTTTGGAGCCCACAATTGTACATAGTTGGAAAGACCTTGCTGAAGCATTCGGGCGCCACTATCAGTATAACAATGACCTGGATCCCAACCGGGTTCAGCTACAAAATTTGTCTCAGAGGAATAACGAAGGCTTTAAGGAGTACGCCCAGAGGTGGCGTGAACTGGCAGCAAGAGTTCAACCACCGATGGTTGAGCGAGAACTTGTCGAGATGTTCGTGGATACCCTTCCAGGTCTTTATTACGAGAAACTTGTCAGCGGTATGTCTAGAAGCTTCTCCGACCTCATAATCACTAGAGAACATGTGGAGAATGGCATCAAACTCGGAAAGATTCAGGGTGTAGAGGTACCTTTAGATGGAGGGGGAAAGAAGCCTTTCAATGGTAAAAGACGTGAAGGTGAGACAAGCTCAGTGTCTAGTGCTCGGGGAAAAGGAAAAGGCCAGCACCAACAGGTCGCTAGTATTACTATTCCCGCTGTCTAGCAACCTCAGCAGCAGCAACAACAAAACCAACAAGGGTACCAGAGGTACTAGGGTAAACCACCATTGTCAAGTCGTCATCTTGAAACCCCACCTATGTCGTATGCTCAGCTATTGCAGACATTGCTTTAGTTGCAGCTGATTCAGAAGAGAACTTTGGCTCCCTTGACAGGGGCACCTCCACCTGGCTACGATGCGAATGCGAGATGCGAGTTTCATTCGGGGGCACCTGGCCACTCGATTGACAACTGTAAAGCATTTAAGCACAAAGTACAGGATATGGTTGACGCCAAGATAATCAACTTTTCTGATAATGTTCTGAATGTTACGAGAACCCTATGCCTAACCACGGGGGAGACGGGGTTAGCGCCATCATCGAAGAGGAGGATTCGGACTTATTGACTAATGTCAAAGACCTGAAAACACCACTTGGTTTCGTTAAAGCCAAGTTGATGAAGAATGGTATTTTCCCGGGCTGTGGGAAGTTTTGTATGGATTGTGCAAACCACTCAGACGGTTGTGATCAGTTGGTAGAGGGATCCAGAGCCTGATGAACAGGGGAAATCTATAGTTCAGTTGGAAGACTGAGAATGATTTGGGAGAGGTAATGCTGAAGTAGAAGAATGAGGTTGCCACTATTACCATCCCCCGTAAAACAATTACCATTTCTGCCTCAAGGCCACCTACGATCACCATCACGAAGGCTGGTCCTATACTATTCGAGAGCACTAATGTTGTTCCATGGCACTATGGGGCAGATGTCTACTGCAATGGGCAGAAGTTGGAGTTAGATCCATCCGGGCAATCTGTTGACAACCTAGTCGAGACTGAGGGAATAACGCGTAGTGGAAGAGTGTTCTCTCCACTGGAGACTGTAGCTGACAGAGCTGACAAGGCCGAAAAGACTAACAGAGGTAAAGGTAAGGTCGTCGAAGAAACCTCCCGTGAGGTAGAAAAAAACCTGCTTGTGAGAGATGCCGAGGAATTCATGAGGCTGATCAAGAAAAGCGACTATAAGATAGTTGATCATCTTCATCAGACGCCGTCTAAGATCTCTATTCTGAATCTGCTGTTGTGTTTCGAGGCACACCGCAACGCCTTACTGAAGGTTCTGAATGTAGCATATGTACGGCAAGAGATCTTCGTCAATCGGCTAGAGGGAGTGGTTGCTCATGTCAACGCTGAGAATGGATTAGGGTTTACTGACTTAGAGCTGACGCCAAAAGGAAGGAACCATAATAGCGCCTTACATATCTCGATAGAATGTCGAGGAAAGGTCATGTCCCATGTGCTCGTGGACACGGGATCATCTCTAAACATTCTCCCTAAGAAAGATCTGATGAGGCTGGATACAAGAGGGCTGATATGTACACCCAGTGATCTGGTGGTGAAAGATTTTGATGGGACTAAGCGATCCGTATTTGGAGAAGTATCTTTGCCCATTCAGGTTGGTCCAGAAACCTTTAACGCGGTTTTCTATATCATGGATATCATGTCTGCCTATAGCTGTCTGTTGGGCCGGCCTTGGATCCATTCTGCGGGTGCAGTAACTTCCACATTACACCAGAAACTGAAGTATGTTGTGGGTGGCAGCATCGTGACCGTCTGTGGAGAAGAGGACATAATGGTGATCCATTTGTCATCTTTTAAGTATGTCGAGGTGAATGGCGAGATCCACGAAACATTGTGCCAGGCGTTCGAGGCTGTTAAAGTCAAGGATGTGATTCTGACGATGATCAAAAAACCTGAGGTGACCCTCTCTTCCTTCAAGGAAGCTCAAGCTGTGGTTCAAGCTGGTTCCGCCCAGGGCTAGGGGCAAGTCCTGGATATCCCTAACAAGCAAGATAGGTTTGGGTTAGGGTATTCTCCTTCTTCCGCTGCTTCATCCTCTCGCGGTACGCCGTGCATCAGAGGGCCGATTTAGTTCACAAAGGATGGAGTAATATTTGAGAATGTCAACGCCGTGTCTGAAGACGACGAGGATAGTGATTGTGACCTGGACTCCTGGATCCAACCGTGCAAGCCAGGCCAGAGCCTCGACAATTGGTCCGTCCAGGATGTCATCCAAGTGACGCGTAAAGAGTAATGCTTTGTTTTTTCCAATTATTGTACAACCTTATGCTCTACCCGGGGCATAACGGTTTTATTGTCAGGGCCTTGATTGCTTATGCATGTACATATTATCAATAAATCAAAGGGCGTTTTCTTTGCATTCAAATTTTGTGATCTCTGTTATTCTTGTTTTATTTTTTGTTTTGAAAAACAATAAAATGGCAATATGGTTAGTGTTGGCCTGCATATCCTCTTTTTAAGCTTAACCATTTTTATTGCAGGATTCACACTACAGATGACACAGACCCTGAACCTTCTATGACTCACTTCGACTTTGATTGCCCGATATATCAAGCTGAAGAAGAGATTGATGAGGATGAAGACCTTTCGGAAGAGTTGGCTCGATTGTTGAAACAAGAAGATAAGATCATTCTGCCTCAGGAGGAAGAAATTGAGATTATTAATCTGGGGTCCGAGGAAGTTGTCAGAAATGTCAGGATAGGGGCTGCATTGCAAAGCGACGTCAAGCAAAGACTGATCGAGATGCTTCGAGAGTATAGTGACATCTTTGCTTGGTCGTATGAAGATATGCCCGGGTTCGACACTGACATAGTGGTTCATCATCTACCATTGCGCAATGATTGTCCTCCAGTTAAGCAGAAGCTTAGAAGGACACAACCAGACATGGCCGTCAAAATCAAAGAAGAGGTCCAAAAGCAGTTGGATGTTGGATTCTTGGTCGTGACTACATACCCTCTGTGGGTCGCCAACATAGTACCTGTACTGAAGAAGGACGGTAAGATGCGGATGTGCGTTGATTATCAGGATTTGAGTAAGGCGAGCCCTAAAGATGACTTCCCGCTCCCTCATATTGACGTATTGGTCGACAATACAGCTCAATTTTATGTGTTTTCGTTCATGGATGGCTTCTCCGGCTATAACCAAATCAAGATGGCGCCGGAAGACATGGAGAAAACCACGTTCATTACACCATGGGGGACGTTCTGCTACAAAGTAATGCCTTTCGGTATGAAGAAGGCAGGGGTAACTTAGCAGCGGGCGATGGCCACTTTGTTTCATGACATGACTCACCATGAGATTGAAGTCTATGTTGATGACATGATAGCGAAGTCCCAAACAGAGGAGGGACATCTGGTCAATTTGCTGAAGCTATTTGAGAGGCTTAGGAAGTTCAGGTTAAGGCTGAATCCTAACAAATGTACTTTTGGTGTACGATTCAGAAATTTACTGGGGTTTATTGTGAGCAAAAAAGGCATTAAGGTTAATCCTGCGAAGATAAAAGCAATACAAGATATGCCAGCGCCAAAGACTGAAAAAGAAGTTTGTGGCTTTCTGGGAAGATTGAACTACATTGCGCGGTTTATATCTCAACTCACGACCACATGCGAACCGATGTTCAAGCTATTGAAAAAAGATCAGGCAATTATCTGGAACGAGGATTGCCAGAAGGCATTTGACAAGATAAAACAATATCTACATGAACCTCCAATTTTGATTCCCCCAGTAGCCGGAAGACCTTTAATCATGTACTTGACAGCTCTTGAGAATAGCATGGGTTGCATTCTCGGTCAGCACGATGAGACTGGCAGAAAGGAGCATGCCATTTATTACCTGAGTAAAAAGTTCACAGATTATGAGTCTCGTTACTCAATGCTGGAGAAAACGTGTTGTGCACTCGCGTGGGCTGCCAAACGTTTACGACAGTATATGCTCAATCACACGACCATACTAATTTCGAAGATGGATCTGATCAAGTACGTCTTCGAGAAGCAGGCTCTTTCAGGGAGAATTGCCAGGTGGCAAATGGTACTGACGGAGTATGATATTCAATATGTTTCCCAGAAAGCCATCAAGGGAAGTGTTTTGTCTGAGTACCTTTCCGAGCAGCCTCTCGAAGATTATCAGCCGATAAAATTTGAATTCCTTGACGAGGATATCATGTTCCTTAAGATGAAGGACTGCGAAGAACCGCTACCCGACGAGGGGCCTGATAGGAATTCCCAGTGGAAATTGATATTCGACTGTGCATTTAATTCGTATGGAAGTGGAATTGGGGCAATCATTATGACTCCCCAGGGATCCCACATCCCGTTCACGGCCAGATTGACTTTTCTAGTCACCAACAATGAAGCGGAATATGAGGCATGCACCATGGGTTTAGAAGAAGCCATTGATTTGAGAATCAAGAACCTAGATGTATACGGTGACTCGGCACTCGTTGTTAACCAAATAAAAGGGGAGTGGGAGACTCGTCAGTTGAATTTGGTCCCTTACATGAATTATTCCAGAAGGCTGCTTCCTTTCTTTGATCGAGTGGAACTCCATCATGTGCCTATAGCTGAAAATCAGATGGCTGATGCCTTAGCCACGTTGGCTTCAATGTACAAAGTCAATTTTTGGAATGAAGCCCTAAGAATTGTCATTTCTCGCCTCGATAGGCCTGCATTCGTTTTTGCAATTGAGGAAGCCTCCGATGGTAAGCCATGGTTCTACGATATCCAGAACTTCCTTATGACTAAGGAGTATCCGGTGGGTGCGTCGACCCAGGATAAGAAGACTCTGAGGAGGCTATCTGGAAATTTCAATCTCAATCCTAATGGAGTTCTGTATAAGAGAAATCATGATCTCGTGCTACTCAGATGTGTGGACGAAAAAGAAGCAGGTTTGCTTATGGAGGAGGTCCACGAGGGCACATTTGGTACGTACGCCGACGGACATGCTATGACTCGAAAAATACTATGAGCAGGATATTACTGGCTGACGATGGAGTCAGGTTATTTCAAATTCGCGAAGAGATGTCACAAATGCCAGATTTATGCAGACAAAATCCATGTGCCGCCGTGCCCGTTGAATGTCATGTCATCCCCGTGGAAGTTCTCCATGTGGGGTATTGATATGATCGGCAAGATCGAGCCCACTGCATCTAATGGACACCGCTTCATTTTGGTAGCTATCGACTACTTCACCAAGTGGGTGGAGGCAGCCTCGTACGCTAATGTGACCAAGCAAGTGGTAGCAAGATTTATAAAGAGGGACATCATTTGTCGATACGGGACCCCTGAGCGAATCATTACTGACAATGGTTCGAATCTAAACAACAATATGATGAAGGAGTTATGCCAGAACTTCAAGATTGAACATCAAAACTCATCGACCTATCGGCCGAAGATGAACGGCGATGTCGAAGCGGCCAACAAAAACATCAAAAAGATAGTGCAAAAGATTATTGTCACGTACAAAGATTGGCATAAGATGTTGTCGTTTGCTCTGCACGGTTATCGTACGACGGTGCGCACATCAACCGGGGCAACTCCTTTCTCACAGTATATGGTATGGAAGTTGTCCTACCGCTGGAGGTCGAGATTCCTTCTTTGAGAGTTCTGGTCGACGTGAAACTTGATGAGGCAGAATGGATTAAGAACCGGTTGAATCAACTCATCCTGATGGATGAGAAGAGGTTGGCATCGATTGCTTACGGTCGTTTGTACCAGAGCGGAATGAAGAAAGCTTACGATAAGAAGGTGCGTCCTAGAAGCTTTCAGACGGGTGATTTCGTCCTGAAGAAGATTCTCCCGCCACACTCAGATCATAGGGGCAAATGGACTCCCAACTACGAAGGTCCATATGTCGTCAGCAAGGTCTTCTCGGGAGGAGCCTTACTGTTATCTATGATGGATGGCGAAGATTTTGCATTCCCTGTGAACGCGGACGCAGTTAAAAAATACTTTGCTTAAAATGACCCGCTGGAAAGAAAAAGAATATCCAGGCAAAAATGGGGCATCCTGGCGAACCATAAAAAAGGAATAAAAGGTTTGGGCAAACGTTAGGGATATAAATGAAAAATGTACACCCGCAAAGTCGAAAACCTGAAAGGGCGGCTTTGGAAAAAAAAGGTATCCCGGTGAATCGAAAACCCGAAAGGGCGGTTCAGGAAAAAGTTAGGGATTAAAAAAGCAAATGACTATGTTCCACGTGTGAAGTTTCATTGTTTAAGTGGTTTGGGGAGACCTGAGGGCCGTTTATCCAAATCAATTTCTTTTAAAGCTGAAGCATCGGAGAAGTATCGAAGTCGAGTGGTCATAGAGGGATCAACCTATGGTGTTCGTCTACACAACATTGCTGACATTTGTGTGTATATTGTTGTATATTTCTGTATATACTTGCGCAACTTCCTCATTTCAGGAGCTTGCATATGTTGTAAAACATTTTGCCTATTTACAGGACCGTTTATCAATAAACATATAGTATTCAGTATTTCTGTTGCTTGTTTTAGCTTTTATCTGTTTTGTTTGCGAAAAAATGCCCGATGTTTTTGTTAAAATGTGCATACATAAACTTGTTGGCCTAGGCCGATAATTGTTAAAACGTTGAATTACCTGAACATTGTCACAGATGATAACCTTGATAGGTCCCTTTGTGAAGAGTATCTTGTCTGTTTGTTCACTGTGTTGCAGGGCCGCCACCCTCCAGGCAGTAGGCCAAGATGTATCCTAGGCAGGATCATCACTTGCCCAGCTGAGTCATGCGCAGAAGTGTATACTCGTTCCCAGCAGTGGGTCAACATGCAGTTTTCTCGTAGAATACTATTCGCAAGTGTTCAGCTCTCCATAGTTCAGACTAAAGTCTCCAACAGAGATGAACTCCCCACAAAGTTGTGTTCTCCCCAGCAGGTAGGAGTTATTCCAGTGTCTGGTTGTCTATCTTCGACCGAATTTGCAGTCCTCCAAGAGAGTCGAGTCCTTGGAAGCCGTTCAGGGCATTGTTTGTCTTCTCCGGCAGGAGAGAGTATCGAATAGCTGTTGCTATGCTTCCCCATCGAAGTCTGTATCTCAAGGAAGGTTATATCTGTGAAGGCCTTGCAGTTTATTTCTGCGATTGATATCGTTTCCTCAGCAGTTTGTGGTTCGTATACCCAGTTAAGCAAGTACAGGTTCTCATAGAACTTTGTTTCCCAGTGGAAAGTCGTCTGGGGTTCGTTTCCCCAGGTTAAGTCCAATTGAGATTGATGTGATTTCTTCTCCTCAGCAGGATGATTCCTTCTCCTCATCAGGATGGTTCTTTCTCCTTGACAAGAGGGTTTTCCTTTCAGCATTTATTTTGCTGATTTGGTTTCGGAGCATTTTGCATGATTGCATAACATCTACCCTAAACGCGTAACGTTTCCATCGTATGGAGCATTACGTCATCACCAAACATATGCATGTGAAACATGAGATAGGTCGTTACCGTTCTTGTGTGCAGGTGTTCCTCAGCAGAGTTGTTTGTTCAGGATGATCCTTGAATTCCTCAGCAGAGTTTATTCATTCAGGATGATTCCTGAATCCCCAGAGCAGAGTTACTTGATATTTCTCCAAAATCCCCAGCGGATATGTGTCATCCCCAGCAGGTTTCAAACAGAGAAGTTGAAATTTCCCACCAGACTTGATGATTGAAGTCCGGCAGCAGTGCCAAACTCCCCCTAACTTACTGATGAAGTCCGACTGTGATGTCGAGGAGTTCCTCTAGCTGATGCGGAGCGCCTGACGACAAAAGATTAGATATCCTTATGGGTTCATGATTGACTAAGGATTATATTTCCCTTACTGATGAAGTTCGACTGTGATGTCGAGGAGTTCTCCTAGATGACGCGGAGTGCCTGATGACAAAAGATTAGATGTCTTTATTGGTTCATGGTTGACTAAGGATTCTATTTCCGACTGAATGAAGAAGTCCGGCTGACGCCCGAGGATTTCCTTGAATTCCTGACGGCATAATTGACTTGATTGTCAAGCGTCCAGTGACCTGACAAGTTCGGAGGTGACGTTAAGGAGTTCTTCTGCTGTGATGCAGAATGCCTGACGGCAATATCGACTATCATTCACTAGTTACCGTGTAACCAGTGATCCCTTGATGACTTGAGGACAAAGTTCTACAGTGAAATTAGAGGATCATCCTGACTGAGATCTGAGATTAATCGTTCACCAGCAAGTTGTCGTGCAACTGTCATTTCAGTTTCCGAAGATGTTCCTACCAATCAGAGTATCGTTTACTTGTGCGGTTGGCAAATTTCCGGGTTTATTGGTATTCAACCGTCTTTTACCTTGATTGTTTGAGAGTTGTTCACTTCTCACCCAGTCAGGTCCAACCCGTTTGAATAGGGTCAGCTGTTGCACCCCAAAATTTGCCTAACCTTTTTCTTTACCTAGCTTGTGTTTCATTGCATTCATTCTAGAATTATCATCTGCATTGCATTGACATGTGTGCAGGAGATCAAGGGGTATGACTACCAACAAAAGGCTACCAAGGTTATGAAGCTATCTGAGAGTCTTCATTCAAGTATCCAAGGGTTGATATCCTCATCAAAGAAGTCAAAGATCCTCAGAGAAGTGGTTGAAGCCAAATGTGCACATCTCCTAACTTGAAGGTTATAGAAAGTTATTCAAGTGATTTTGAATCCATGAAGTTAGACTTGAAGCCTTAAGAGAGCTCATGAGAATTATTGAAAGTCATTTTGAAGCCTAGACAGGTCATCATGTGAAGAATAAGAAGCTACTACCAAGATTGGTGCAATTAGGGTTTCATCTGGTCAACCCTAGGTCAACAGATGATTTGAAGAAGGTTGAGACCTAATTTCAAGGCCATGTGACCATAGATTGATATATTAAGATACCCAAGGGATGATTCCAAGGTCCACTCATCATGAATCAAGAGTGTGAGGGGTTCCTAGGCTAGGGTTACTATGCTTGACAGTGTAAAATCCCATGGTTTATTGCCTAACTTCAAGACCACAAAACGCAAGATGTGATATTCATCTCACCTTGACCCTAACATGATTGTTGTAGAACATGATCATAGCTTTAATTTGAGTACTAGAAGTATTTGATAGTGTTTATAGAACTCATGTTATGAGGCAAACAAGTTACAGGTCATTAGATGAATATGATTTTGGTACTTGAAAGTCAACCAACTTCCTTGCCACTTTTGACCTAGAAGGAAGCTTCTCTTCAACTTCAGGAAAACATGAATGTTGTTCCTTAACTTCTTATCTTTCCAAAGAGTACTATAAGTCATTGATTGGATTTGTAGAACTCAAGATATGAGCTTTGCAAGGCAAGGGTATTTTGGGAAGTTGGGATTATAGGCCATTTTTTATTATGGGTCAATTTTACCATCTTACACACCTCAAATGGAATTTTGTTCAACTTGAAAGTTGCTCAAAATGGGTTTATTTACTCCACCAAGCATCAAGAGTTCATTGATATGGATTAGAATGAGATTTGGTTGAAGAAAATTTGACAAAAAGAGATTTAAAGGCATTAAAATGAGAAAATTGCAAAATAATTCATATTGGTTCAAAATATTGCAAGTTTGTGCATATTTTGAGTGTAAATGATATTTGGAACACTTTGGCATTTTTAGATTTCCAAATTGAAGCATATTTCATGGTCAAATTTGAAGTTACTTCAAGAGGAAGTTACATGATCAAGATCATTCATTGATTGGAATTAAGGAGTGAATCTTAGCCCTTCATCCTCCTTGCAATACCAGCAGTGAATTTGAGCATAATTGGATGCTAAACAGAGCCATTTTCATGGAGTTCATCAAAGCAAAAAGAGAAGAAAAGTGGAAAATTGAAATTGGACTTTCAGTCAAGTTTAGGCCTCCATTGCAGCCCAGAAAGTTTCTATATAAGCTCATGAGTGAGTTCAGATCAAGGTTGGTGATGGATTGAGCTAGCATAGGTAAGACACAGTTGAAAAAAGTTAGTTAGAATTGAAATTCGAGTTTCACCATTGGAGCCATTTCTGAAGAAATTGAAGGTCCAAGAAGCATCTACCATCATCACTGAGTGATTCTGCATAGATTTGGTCAAGAATTGGTGGCTGAATCATCCACTGTTGAAGCATTTATCAGGTTTTCTTCTTTTCACGATTACTCTCAATTGATGATGAATTAGAGTAGTTTTTGTATGTGGTTAGGTAGTACTTAGGTCCTAGATGAATTTAGGATTGATATTGGAACTGTTTGTGAGGTTTCTTGATGACGAGCAAAAACTTTGATGGATCGGTTATGGCTGTTTCTTGGTTGATGTCAAGGTTTGAACCTAGGTTTAGGATCAGTGTGAGGTGTAGTTTTGATTAGTGGAAAGAATTTAGAGTTTGGAGATGATTCTTGGAAGTGTGCATTTTCTGTTAGGCTTCGTGTTAGCTTGTTCCTTGAGAAAAAATGAAAAAGAAGTGTAGCATGTTGATCCTCGTGAGTAGAGGAAGAGATTTGTATGATTTTTATTGAGTTTGGTGATGTCTGAGAATCTGGCACTGTTGATGCCATCGGAGAAGATAACCGGAATCTTCTCCGGCCACCGAGAGAATTCCCCCCTTTCTAACCAGTTCAAAGGAGGAAGATGAGCCATGAACCGTTAGATCATCTTGACTCAGTTGACTAGGTAATTCAATGCAAGGCGTGTGGTTTAGTTTGAGAGATTGTTAACCATTGACTGGTGATGTGGCAAGGCGTGAATCATTGGATTGTACTACTTTCTGAATGAATGAGTAAGATTAGAGTGCACGGTGGACTGAAGTCAAAACAACCACACGTGATCAAGAGCAAAACGCTCTGTTTCATTAATCCCCCTCAGTGCATACGTGGCGCGCCTAATGGCCCTTGGATGGTTTGACCAGTCTCTGAATCTTGTGGCTGTGTTATTTTCTCCCATTTCTGATTTATTATTTGTTTTTTTCTTATTTTCTTTTAATGCATTGATTTGTTTTAATTCATGAAAAATAGAAATAATTGCTAGAAAATAATGAAAAAAATCATGAATGATTCTTGCCATGTCCTTTATTTTTGTGAGCAATTTAATTGAATTTTGGGTTGATTTTCCATTTAATATCATTTTTCCATTTTTATTAGTTGATAAAAAATGTAAAAAAATGATTGATTTCCTTTCTGATTTTTGTACTAGATCATGGTTATGATTTAGGATCTAAATTTTTGCATGATTTCTTTAGACATCTTGATAGAGTTGTATGATTTTTCTTTGGGTTTTTATAAACGTTTAGGTATAGGTTTGAGATATATTTCTAGGACCTTTCCCTTGTGAATTCCCTTAAGCATACCTTTAAGTGTAGAATTTGTTTAGAACCTTTAGACTTAGGTCTTGGCTCTGGATTTTGTACCATGATTCCTTAACACACTTAGGAAGTCTTAGGATTTTTCCTAGCCTTTTAGGATTGATTTTAGTATTTCTCCTAGATTTTAAGAGTTGATTGTGTTTAGGATGATCCTAATTTAGCCTACCTCATAGTTTAGCTTCTAAAGTGAACTTTAGCTAACTTTAGGCTTCTAATTCCTTCTTGATAGAATAAATATTAGGTTGACACCTATTTAGAACAATTGCTAAGCCTTGATATAGCTTCTAAATTCATTTAGATGAGTAATCTTTAGAGTTGATCATTAGGTTTTCATTAGAACCTTTAGATAGATGACTCTTCCTTGAATGCTTTGCATTCATTCATTATCATCCATGATTAGTTGAGTGTCATGATGGATACCTTAAAGGTATACATCATGCTTCCCATGATTCAATTCTCCCATGAATGGTTGAGTGTCATGATGGATACCCTTGGTATACACCATGCTTCCCATCATCAAATTTCATCTTTGGTTGAATGCCTTGATGTATTCCTTTGGTTTACATCATGCATGCATCCATCCGTCAATCTCCTCCTCACTAGGTTAGGTGCCTTGTTTGATTATTTTGGAATGATTTCCTTACATATCTTGTTCATGCAGTTCTTCTTTCATAATGATTGTTTGAACATTGCTTGATGCATTAGGATAGTCTCATGTGTAGAGTATTTTAGGCTAGGAGCATGACTACACTGAAAGGTTGAGTTGGGCTCCCTTTTCTTGTTTGTTTAGAGGTTGGGTGTTCTCCCTCTGCTTGAGTGTTGTTTTCCTTTTTTCTAACTGATATGTTTGCATTGAAAGGTTGAGGTGACCCTCCCTTTACTTGGTTGCTTTTTTCTCTTTGCTTGTTTGCTTAGAGGTTGAGTGCCCTCCCTCTGCTTGAGTGTTATTTTCCCTTTTCTAACTGATGTGTTTGCATTAAAAGGTTGAGGTGACCCTCCCTTTGCTTGTCTATTTTTGTTGGTTCCCTTTGTTTGTTTGCTTAGAGGTTGAGTTTCTCCCTCTGCTTGTATTGCTGCATCACATTTGCATCTTTACTGCTTGCTTTTCTGTTTTATCTGCTGTATCGACTTTAGCAGTTTGTTTGTTTCTGTTGCACCCTAAGTTTTGACCATGAGATCCCACTTCCCCGAGTGTTTTCTCGCATTTTTTTTTACATTTTTATGTGTGACTAATGAATGCACGCAGGGTCATTTAGTTTTAAAGACGTCTCCGGCGGAGTCTTATGATTAGATCCCCTTAAATCAAGATTTTGGGCCATTTCAAGTTTTTCTCTCTATCAAAGAAAGTTCGTCAAGACAAGATCCACACAAGATTTGAAATCACAGGCCCATGGTATTTGAGGCATTCGTAGCGCAAAATCATTTGGATTCCAGATCTAAGAATCAATCAGGACCCTGGTTCCCCAGCAACTTTTTAGTTTCGATTTGGATGGATAGACATTGTTAACTAATTAGATTCTTCTCAAAAATTAAGTTTACGGAGTACCCAGGACAAGACCAGGATGTTTAATTCGTGGGCTCCCTTTAAAAGAAGGAAACTCCAGGATGATATACTTTTTATTACAAGACTCACACCCTGACTCACAAATTCACAAACTAAGTATGGGATCACTTTTGTTTTAATTAGTCCATGACCCTACGTAATTGAAAACCTGCTCAATTATCAACAAGCATAATCCAACTTTTTCATAAATGACAATCTTTACATCCTGAACAAAGATTCAAGAGCAACAACCAACATGGGGCGTATGGCAGACAAAGACTCAAAGCCATGTTTGCATCACCTAACATATCAATACACTTCGTGGCTGCTAAATACATTACTAGGTATTAATGACTATTACAAAACCAAGTTCCTAACTCCCTACAAGCTGTATGGCCGAACCATTCCTAGCAACAACTTCAAAACATTTCAGTCACAAAAGGCCTAGACAAAAGTACTGCCGTTTGCCGGTATTATCGGTGATATCGTCCTCATTGCCAGATATGCGAACAAAACACCTTGCTTTGGCCTTGAAGAAGGTCTCCTTAACCACTCTTAGCAACCTGTCAAAGCAAACAAAAATCCAGGGTCAATACCGACACCGTATCTAAAAGAGAATCTGTTCTCTAAGCAACATCATGTGGCCTGCGAGAATTTGAATATAATGTTAAAGCGTTATGACCACACAATGCCGTCTCAAACACCAACAAGTTCCACTTTCAGTATGATGGCTACCTGCTGGACCAAATTGCTGCCTGTACTAATCCAACGTAGCTCCCTTTCATTGATGCGACATGGTTTGGTAACAGCCATAAGAGCACTAGTTCATCCTCCAACTTCCGTCCCGAGAAAATCCCAAACCTCGTGAATGGTATTGTCAACAGATGAAGCGCCGTATGCAAATCGTCCATAAGCGTTAATCTGCAACAAGCCAAAATATAGTAATTGAGACGAACAGTCCAAACAGTGATTCTGCAAGGGAATGTCAGGATAAGGACATAACTGAGAGTCTAGGAAGAGGAGTTCAGTTTTGGATAGATCACTCAAAAGCACATAGACTATCCTCCTCCTGTAAACTAATGTTACCAGTTGGGCCCAATGCTGATGTATGCTCTGTTTCTGGGGTCGTGGATTTTCATGGACTTATTCAAATGTTATCAGGGCAAGGAAGGCAGAGTATGGTGTCAATCTCGAATGTTTCCATGCCAACACCTGCAGATCCAAGGGGCCAGTAAGCAAGTTAATGCCTCAATTTCAAATTTCTGAGCTTTCGAAAACAACAAAACCACTCAAGTACATAAGCAGACAAAAATCCGCATGTTTATACAAGATTCAAAGGTTTCACAAGGCGGGTGTTTAAATTTACCTCCTAAAGCAAAAAGAGACAATCTCAAACGCTCCGCAAGCACGCATTTGTTCGCATCAGAGCATCCAACTCGTAAAATCTGTTTAGAACAGCAGCGGCACCTGTTTCGAGCTTCGGTAACAACCTACATAACAAAAACTTTGCATCAGTGTCATCGCAACAATGTCCATAAGACTAAATACAGAACTCAGAACTTTCATTAAAGAATCATGCGCACCAGTAAAGAAAGACAGTGCACAGCGGCAATAACTTCAACAACACACTCTTCCAAGTCAGCAGCCCTAGACTCCAGAACATAGCGTGCACCAGCAAGGTAAAGTGAGGGAAATCAGTTTGACAAAATTGTGCAACAGGATACGGCAATATTAGATGATAAAGATTTAGAAAACGATCACCAGAATACGGAAATTACAAGTGATGCTTCAGAAGACAAGATGTACCTGGCCTCTACAGATAATGGACTCTCAGAAAATTAACTTCAAAGGAGAAAGCATTGATTAGCCATGAGAGTGGGCTTGACAATTGTGACGGTCCTGGCATTTCAAAAACACCTGAAGGTCAGGCTCAGGATACTCTGCATGATTCAGATGGTTCAACATTCAAAGCTAAATGCCACCTAGTTCTGAGGGAGTTCAAGAAGAAACCTCGAATGAAGAACCTTGCCATCCTATAGAAAAAGAAGGAAACTCTGATTCTCATCCATCTAAAAAGAATGAAGTTTACCAGTGAGTTACCTAAACCTGCAGAAACACCAGATTCGTCAACATATATAATTTCATTTACAAGAGAGAAGCACAAGTCAAAAGGAACTAACAACACTCATGCCCAAAACAGTCTACATCCTTCCCTATCATCAAGAGAATTTCTGATAACCGTGTAGAATACCATAGACCTTGAAGATAATCAAACTCCAGCCCTGTTGATTTTAGCAAGCTGTCCTCTAGACAACCAGCTAATCCCCAACTGTTGCATCACTATGAGATGGAAATAGTAACACTGCATGAAAACCAGCTAGTTAATTCTCAAGAACACTTTGGAGTTGCCAATATTAACATCATGCCCAGATATGAGATAATAAGTGATGTGATGGAACCATACCTCGATCCTGAGTCTGCTCTCCACCATGTTGTGCCTATCTGCGTTTCTGACTAGAATTTGGAATGAAAGTCATCGACCATTACTTGTAATCTGCCACCGACCGAAGTCACTCTCGAGAACCTCAGACCTTTACTCTTTGTGAAGAATCCACTTGTCCTCAACGGCCAGCTGCTAATTGGAAGTTGCATCGCCCGTAATGTAAACATGCCACATACGATTTTTAAGCCCAAGGACATTGCCAATGACATCAAGCAGGGATACGAGAATCAACTTAACCACTTCCCCGCATGACGGTTTTGCTCGATGTTTGGATAAGGGAGCAGATGCTGTGAATTACAAAAATCTAAGTGTTAACATGGATGTCAATCAGACGATAGAAGCTACAAGAAAGGAAACACCTCTGTGGAATGACTGGAGATGATGTGAATGATGCTCCTGCTCCGAAGAGGCCGATATTGGATCCGCTATCGCCAATGCCACTGTTGCTGCAAGCGGCATCCCTGATACAACCTTGACCTAACCTGATTATGAGTATTATCATCAGTACCGTCTTGACAAATAGAATTACTTTCCAAGAAAATGAAGAACTATCACGACGATTACAAAATACGAGTCAATCACCAACATCTTCGCATCAAGTGCAAGCTCTCCTTTTGGGCTGTTAATCCATCTTTTGGCCCAAGACGTTTGCTTTCCACACCTGCCAAGTCATGATCAAAAGAAACGATTAGAGAATATTCATGGAATAATAGAAGATGCTATCAAATCAGAATGAATTGCAAATCGAAGATTTGAATATCAATTAACAGCTCATTACTACAATCGACGAAAGGAGAAAGTTTTCAAGTTGATTAACCCCAAAATGGAAAAGCCCAAATCAGCATTCAAACTCACAATCAATTCTTATGCCAGAAAATTACAGTTGGGGCCTATATAAAGAAGATTGAAATCGAGAAAAGGGGGACGAAAACTATCATACGAAATCAAAACGACCAAGAAAAAAAACCCTAAGTGTGTGAACTAAGGTTCTGTGTGGAAGAAACTTATCTCAATTGGTGAAATCTCCTCCGGTCACCATAAACACCAGCTGACGGACCATCATCGGTGCCGTAGACCCGACGGTCAAAAGCTCTGTTTCGTCGCACAAGCCAGCGTCGCCACCAACCATCGGTAAGCCTTCGTTCTCACCAATGTCATGAATCTTTTAACGTTTCTTGTTTTTGATTTCAGCGTTCAATAAACGATCGGAGGTGGCCGCGATCGTGAGGGAGAAGAGAGGAAGATGCGACGGCGCAGAGGGGGGAAATTTGGGATTAGGGTTTTCTCTTTGTAGTTTTGCTTTTTTTCATTGCTCTGTAATCACTCACACCACGTACACACCACACAATCTCCATTAACCTCATTAATATTTAATTAACTTAAAATCAACCTTAATCAACCTTTTAATTAAACTGTTTTTTATTATTAATTGATGAACTATTTAAAATTATTTTTTAAATAAGCTTTTTTTATCTAATTCAATTTTCTGTCTTTTTATCTCAAAAAAAAAAAATAATAACTTTTATTTAAATGAACTCTTTTTTTTAATTTAAAATAAATAGCTTACTCTATTATAATTATAAAAAATTCATTTTCTAAAATGACTTAAGTTTATAAGTGATTAAAATCTTTTAATAATAAAACATCTTTTATAATTGAAAACCAACTTATTTAGTAAGCACCCCATCCATTATTTTTAAAACCTATTGCATAACCTTAAATTTTACTAAAAAAAAATATAATTCAATCTACTTTCACAAATAATATAATTTCTAAGTAACTTTCTTAAAATCAACTCACTCAAAACAACGTTTTATTCAAACCAAAATCAATTTTCTCATAAGTCAGATCAACTTCATCAACTCAATCTCCCTAAAATTCAAAATCAAACGATTAAAATCAAATAACAGCGTAAAAACACAACTTAATCGTGCACCCCACGACACTTCCACTCCCACACACCTCAGCGCTTTCATGCGTTTGTGTATGGTTTACTTTATTCGCAATTTATTCTTCAGCATTTACATCATCATATTTATATTATCGCATCACATTCCGTCCAAAGGAAAAACCTACACATGATTCAACAATCGTGTGTGGTGCATTTACATTTGCATCATTATCCCCCCCGATCCTTGATTCCACTCAAGTTGATCGCTTAAGTTTAGGACCTACCCCATAGGAAGGACCCTGTCTCTTATCTTTACAACTTAGACAAACAAACATTCAACTCAAAACAACAAATATTCAAACACAATAGAGAAAAGATGCCAAATCATCTTAAGCGAGATAGAATCTCCACCCACATCAATACAGTCAATATTGTAGGAACTTTGCCTTAAGAGAGATAGAGGCGTACCTCGTCTATCCCTATCCGAGTACTTGAGCCCTTCTCTTAAGACGATGCAAAGACCACTTTCCTACAACTTGTGGCGGTTACATCTCCCTTAAAATGACAACACATCACTTCTCCTAAAATCAATCAATCAACTAACCTAAACCCGTAGGAACTTTAACCACAGTCAAAGAACTCCTCAAACCCTTTAGGGGAACTACAAATACTCTGATTCCACTCCCGTAAGGATATGTAGGCAGAAGATACGATATCTTATCGAGTATACTTAGATATAAACCCCTAGGTATCTTAAACCTTTAAGCAGATAAACACTTAGCAATAAACAAATATAAAACAAGAGGTTCCTGTAGAGTACTACAGAAACTTAGGATGCTAGCACCTTCCCTAAGTTTAACCAACCCCCGGACCTAAACTCTCTAAGCTTGCATTTGCATTGCATTGTGGGTATTTCGATATTTATCCCTTCCTTTGGACAAATCAAAGTTCGGTTGCAAATGAATTAAAGATTCAAGCTAATTAATAGTTTGGTATCCAAATTTCACTGCGACAGAAATGGCGACTTCACTAGGGATGCCTCAATGGGTTTCCCTATCTTATTTCTACTTGTTTATTGCTCTATATTTGTATAATTGTTTACTTGTTTGTTTATTGCCTTTGGGTTGATACTCTTGAGTGGTGAGACAAAGTCCTACACCCGGACTTGAGTGAACTTAAGATAGGATAGTGATATGTTCAAAAAGGCTTATAGGGGGTGGAATCCCGACCAAGCTGACTTGAAAATCACGCTCAATTGAGGCCCTCTCGAAAGTTGTATTGTTGAACGAGTCCTTAATCGTGAAAACATGCACTATATTCGATGTTGGAGCCTATGATATTGAGGACCATAGTTACCTTAACCCCACTTTGGCCTTTATTAGGACGTAGTGCGGGACTATGAGGGGGTACCTCCGAAATAGTGCTACACGATGCTACACTCAAAAGAAGTTCTCTTGAGAATATTATTAACCATCGAGTACTTGGAAAGTTGATAATATCCGAAAGATGGGCTAATGACTTTGGGAACCTTATTAGAACCCTGTTCTGCAGGTACAACCAACCTTTAGTCCACATCCTTTGGGAATGGGTATACCCTATGCTCCATGCTCGTTGCAAACCTAGGGTTCCCCTTTGTTTGTTTATCTTTGTGTCCTTATGTGAATACTTGTGTTTGCTGCATTCATATAACATCATTCTGCATTGGACTTCATGGGATTCACTTGCATTTATGAACATTGTAGGTCACTATGACTTCAAATGAAAGACGTACTGTGAAATATACTTTTAAAAGTCCCAAATTGGACGACCTAAAGAAGTTGTGGGGCTTTATCAAGGATCAAGGGGAATTCAAGAACAAATATGGGAAGTTGATATCTTTGTTGGGCCGCTCAGTGAATGAAGGAATTCTTGCCACTCTACTACAGCTTTATGATCCTATTTACCATTGTTTCACCTTTCCGGATTTTCAGTTGTTACCAACGTTGGAAGAGTATTCTTTTTTGGTTGGTCTACCTGTCCTAGAAGAATCTCCTTTTCCCTTCTTGGAAAAGGACCCTGATGAGAAAGATATTGCTAAAGCCCTCCGTTTGAAGGTATCTAACGTCAAAGCCAACCTAGTTACTAAGGAGGGAATTCTTGGTTTAAAGACAGGTTTCCTAGTCGAGAAGGCTTCATTCTATGCTGATTATTCTAATAAGGCTCCGTTTGAGGAAATTTTTGCTTTGCTTGTTTATGGGTTGTTTTTATTTCCAAGTTTTGAAGGCTTCATCGATCTCAAAGCATTCAAGATCTTTATGAAGAGAAACCCAGTGCCGACTTTGTTGGGTAATACATATCACTCTATACATCTCCGAAACCTCCGTGGTGGAGGGATGATTACTTGTTGTGTGCCCTTACTTTACAAGTGGTTTATTTCACACTTGTCAAAGACTAGCTCTTTTACAAACATTGGCAAAGAGCTTTGGTCTCCGAGGGTTATGGCATTGACCCATTCTGACATTGATTGGTACAACCAGGTGTATGATGGGGTATTAATCATTGATAGTTATGGTAATTTTGCTAATGTACCATTGCTCAATTTCGATGGAGGAATCAGTTACAATCCCGTTTCAGCATGTCGACAGTTGGGATACCCGTTGAAGGGACCTCCTAAGAGTGCCCATGTAGAGAGTATTTTCTTCAACAATGATGTGGAACTTCGAGGAAAGGTTTTGGCTGCATGGAGTAGTGTGTACAAGAAGGGGAAGAAAAGTCTAGGAAGGCCTAACTGTGTGTCTCTAGAGTCGTATCTCCAGTGGGTAAGAGACAGGGCAATCAAGCTAAGGATGCCTTATTTTCGTCAGGACCCTATACCTCCAAGAAGGGAGTCCACTTATGTCTTTATGTCCGAAACTGAGAAGTCAGAGGTTGCTATGAAGAAGTTGTGACAAGAGTTAGAATCATGGAAGAACAAGTACCAAGTGTCTGTTGTAGAGATCGACCAACTCCAGAAAGAGAAAGAGGAACTCCAGAAGCAGCTACAGTTAAAGGATGAAAAGTTACTCCCCTGCAAGAAGAGGAAGGTCATGGAGGATTTATTTTTCTCCGATCCTCAATGCACTATTTGGAAACTGATTGTGGACAACCTTATCCGTGAGAAGACGCAAATAGAAGAGCAGCTCAAGCAGCAGAATTCGAAACTTCTTTAGTGTCTTTACTAGCTTTTATTTAGCTTTTATTTGGGACTTTTAAAAGCAATTATTTGCATTCCGTTTCGAAATTAATAAAAAAACGTTTTCTTTTATTATGATGCTTATAAATAGTTGGGGATCCCATGAAGTCCTACTCATATTGCATTACATTCTTTCTTTATTCATTTCAAGAAACTCAATTTTATTCTCAGGTATTGTAACCATGGATTTCAAAAGAGAAGCCTTGGAGTACACTTTTCAGAGCCCTAACATTGAAAGCTTGAGAGAGCTAGCTGATCTAATCGAGAATCGTTACGCCTTCACAGCAGAATATGGAGAAGTCTTCCGTTTTCTCGAACTCAAGATGAAGGAAGGGTTGTTGGAGACCCTCGTTCAATTTTACGATCCGTTGTACCACTGTTTCACTTTCCCAAATTATCAGTTGATGCCGACACTAGAAGAGTATTCTGATTTCCTGAGGATGCCCGTAACGGCCCGTCCCGTATTCACCGGCCAGGAAGACACACCCAGTCATCAAGAAATTGCCAACGCTACTCATCTCAGTTTGGCAGATGTTCAAGCGCACCTAACCACCAAGGAAGGAGTCCTTGGATTCCCTGCTGACTTTTTGATTGAAAAAGTCCGTTACCATGCCGAAAGAAAGGAAGTCCTTATCGTGGAAGCCACCTTTACCCTGTTGGTCTATGGGATTTTCTGGTTCCCAAAGATCGATGAGTTCGTTGATATGGATGCGATTAAACTATTCATACTCAAGAATCCAGTTCCCACCTTGCTCGCCGACACATACTTTTCAATCCACTCGAAAAATGCTGAAGGAGGAGGACATGTCGTTTGTTGTACCGCTCTGTTGTATTCATGGTTCATTGCTCGCCTAACTCGGCACCCGTCTATTTGGGAAGAGGAGGAGTCACCTCATTGGTCCGAGATAGTTATGGCCCTTACTCACTCTGACATTGTGTGGTACGATCCTACGTATGGGGGTATATGTATGATCCATAGCATCGGAGGATTTACTAACATACCGCTCATTGCGAGAGAAGGATGCATAAGTTACAGTCCCGCTCTGGCCCGTATCCAATTTGGGCATCCCATGATTGAAGTACCTGACCAGATTCTGTTAGAAGGAATCTTTCTCAAAGAAGGAGAAGACCCAGACCTTAAGACCGTCATAATTTACTCATGGGAATACATCAATAAGGAAGGAAAAGCTGCTTTAGGATACCCCAATTGTGCTGTCTCTGAAGAATACCTACATTGGGTGCGAGAAAGAGCTCTCGACCTCAAGATGCCATTCCCCTTCCATGAACCTATGGTATTAGCTTTTCACGATCCAGATTGGTTTGACGTGAGCGAAGTAGATCAGTTGAGGGCTGCTTTGGATGAAGCTCGGAAACTAAAGGCCGCTTGGAGGAACAAATTTTTCACACTCAAGGTAGAGAAAGAGAAGTCCCAGAGGATGTCGGAAGTAGAACTTGCAAGGAAAAGAAAGGCGCGAGAGGATTTATTTTCCTCTCACACCTCTTCAAAAGCTGTCGCCAGTGACGATCTTCCCCCAGATACTATGGCTTGGAAGGAATGTGTCGACAGACTCATCAGAGAGAATGCCGAGTTACGAGAACGCATCAGTCAGCTAGAAGGAGAACTTCGCACACAGAAGGAGCGTAAGGAGTAGGTCTCCGAGTTTCTCTTTTGCTTTTGATTCAATGCAATAAACTCTTAAAAGAGTATTCTATTTTGTAATGCTTCGAATATCAAAATAAAATAAATTTCTATCCAACGTTATAATACCGAAAACAACTTGAGTTTCTTGATGTTTCATCTTGCATAGCATCTAGCATTTTAGCATATGCATGTGTCTCTTCTCCATTGCGTCCTCATCCGTCTTTCTGTCTTCGTCTGTCAGTTGACATCTCGCCCATCCGATCAAGCTCGAAGTATTACTTAAGGATAGCAAGGAGAAAGAAGGATATGGATCGCATGACTAGCTTCAGAGTAAGGACTAATCCGACATTCTGTCGCCCCTCCGATGACTTTGCTCCTGCGCAACTTCAGCCTATGCAAGACAACATGTTTGTTGATTTTCAGAGTACTCATGCTGGGATTGAAGTGGATGACCCTAGACTTATAGCCTTTGAGAAGGAACTCCGTGATCTTGAAGAACAATGGAAGATGATGAAAAGAAACAATGCATCCGGTCTTGATGCTCACGACCTATGTTTAGTTCCAGGTGTAATTATTCCTCCAGAGTTCAAGATGCCTGTCTTTGAAGTGTACAAGGGTACGATTTGTCCAAGGTATCATTTGACGGTGTTTTGTCGGAAGATGACTGCGTACCTTGGGAACGACAAATTGTTGATTCACTGTTTTCAAGAAAGCTTATCTAGAGCATCCTTTATGTGGTATGTGAAACTACAAAGGAATCACATTCAGTCTTGGGAAGACTTAGCTGTCGCTTTTGTAAAGCAATACAATTACAACTTGGGTATAGCTCTAGTTAATAAGGATGACAGTGGATCTTCTAGAGAATTCATGGCTCCAGTACCCCGTCCTCAACATGCAATGCCCGCTCAGCGCGAACAACAACTCCCTTTTAGGCAGAAATTGACCCCTCCAGATCAACCGCAGAATCGACGATTTCGAAGAAGGTATCAGAAGATGTCTCTGGATACTCCAAAAGAAGGAACTCATCGGCTTAATCCCATCCCTGTGGGTATTTCGATCTTTATCCCTTCCTTTGGACAAATCAAAGTTCGGTTGCAAATGAATTAAAGATTCAAGCTAATTAATAGTTTGGTATCCAAATTTCACCGCGACAGTTTCCCACTCACATGTTCCCTTAGGACTCTCACTTCCTTGTTTAAGGAAGTGATGATAGAATTTTAGGTTGAAACCAGGCATGATAACATCTAGGAGTTCCCTGTTTCAAACTCAACCATTAGGATGAATCCATTGCATGACAACAGTAGGATCTTGATAGTTTCCCCTGTAGATTCCTCTTGTCTCTTTCTCATTTCCAAAACAACATTAAAACACATAATAAAGGCAAGTTGGTACAGTACGTTAAGAGCCTTAAGCCACTTAGGAAAAGGTTATTGGAAGGTTTCCTTCCAGTAATCAGGATGTTTAGTATGGTACCCTTTGGGTGACATGCGGCGCATTCACTCCTAAGTCATAGTCTCTAGTGCAGTACGAACTACAAACATTCATTAAAAAAACACTTCTTTCCGTAAAAGACTCAAAAACAGACATTCAAACTCTCTTTTTGCCTCGTGGGCTCTTAATTCAAGGAAAACCTTTTCTGATGAAAAGAGTGTTGTTAAACTTCCGTTCTACCGCAAACAGGCATTGTCCCTAATTGCTGGAACTGTTGTTTAACTTTGCTCAGGTAAAAAATAGATGAATCAACCTGTGGTTCGTTAGCCCAAACTACGTTCGCTCTGATTTCTATGATGAGAATACATAGGGACAAGATGCGATGTCTTGGTGAGCAACCTTCCCCCTTCACCCGTAGTTAGCCGAACTACGTTGACTCTGATTTCTCGTTCTAGACGAGGATACGTAGGCACAGAGCGTGATGCTTTGCCGAGTCATTTTTTTCCTTTCTTTGAACCAGCCTTGATAGGCAGATAGATAAACAACCCGTCAGATAAACATAACAAGCGTGGATCCCATTGAGTACAATGGACGTGAGGGGTGCTAATACTTTTCCCTTGCGTAACCGACTCCCGAACCCAGACTTGATTGCGATGACCTCGTCTTTTCCTTTTCGCTAGGTTTGTTCTGATCGTTTCCTTTCCCTCCTGTGGGATAAATAACGAAAGGTGGCGACTCTTTTGTCTTTGTCGGCACCTTTTTTTGCAGTAGCAACAGGTACCAAGAGAAAGAAAACTGAGTGTTAGACAGTGGGTTGACACGGGTGCCCATGTCACCTGACATGGCCCATGTCAGTAGGTCTGGAGCATGGAGTATTTTTATCAGGCAACCAGGGAGCCAACACGGCCGCCCGTGTCAGCTGGTACGAGCCGTGTTGGCTGAAGCGCTTCATCTTCCAATTTTCTTGTTTTTGTGACCTTTGTGATCCCTAAGGGTACTTTGGGTATTTTCATATTACTGTGTTGGACCTGGGAGTATTTAAGACGTTTTTTGACAAGGAAAAAGGGACTTTTTGGCCAGAGAAGAATTATGCGATCAAAATATTGGAGAGCTCAAGTTTTTCGGAAGACAAAGGGTTTTCAGGAGCGGAAGCGATTGACGATCCGAGTTTCTCCAATTTCTTGTAATGTCTAACTTTTATATTGTATTTTCTTTGAATATTATGAGTAGCTAAACCCCCAATGATAGGGGGTGTCCCTGATTTGAATCTGTAATGACTCTGATATTAGTATTGCAATAACAATTCCTTTATTTTCATAACTGATTTGATATCTAGCTATTCTTAATGCTTTCCCTGTCGGACCAACAAAGTTTGATTTTCGATTAACAATTAGGTTGGACCTTCGTTGTTAATGCTTTGCTTTGGATCATTCTGTAGTAGATATCACCTAGGACTAGGGATACCCTATAGGAACCCGAATATTCTTGATTGATTTCTTAATTTCATTTATAATTCTCTATGGACATAGGAATTAGGGTGGATGATTAAAGGTTTTCTCACTAAGGACTTAGGAGTAAACATTCTAAAGAATCCGTAATTAGTTAGTTTCAATAAGTTGTTGCAATGATAATTCAGAGTTGTTACTGAGTCGGATCATACACTTCCCCTAGCATGTTACTCATATTTGTTTAAACCAATTAGTCACTTTCCCTTTTTTACTTCCAAATATTTTCATAATTAAACAAAACAATTTCAAAACCCCAAAGCTTTTATTTAACTAAAATAAAATAAAAACTCTAAATCGTCAAGTATTCTTTGAGTTTGACATTCAGGGAATTTCTCTTTTATTACTACATTGGCAAAATAGTACACTTGTTATTTTTCCGATCAAGATACCTCTGAACTTATGAGACCTTCACGCTTCAGAATACCCACTCGTTCAGAGTCAAAACAAATATAAGTGTCTTATTTTATCGTTATGAGAGATTGATATTTTGAGATAATCATTAGGTTCACTCTGGGCAAAAGTCGATTTTCAAATTTTTTAGAATAAACGTGAATCTATCTTCAGAAATGGGTTTTTTTTAAAGATATCAACCTATTGATGGCCTGTATCAATCAATTTTAAATTTAAACTTCCCTTCTGAACATAGTCTCATATAAAGTGATGCTTTACCTCAATATGTTTAACTCTAGAATGTAAAAAGGATTCTTGGATAAACAAATAGCAAAAGTATTATCAAAGAGTATAGGAATGTTACTTTCATATATCTGGAAATATTTTAGCTGACTTTTCATCCAGAGCATCTGAGTGCTACATCTAGAGGCTGTAATGTATTCGGCTTCTGCATTTGGTAGTGCTATTATTGATTTCCTTTTGTTGGACTATGAGATCAAATTATCTCATAGAAACTGACAGCTTCCATAAGTGATTTTCCTTTCGAGTCTATCTCCAACATAGTCAACATCACAGTACCCTACTAGCTTGTAATCTTTAGATTTTCTATAACACAAGCCAAGGTTAATAGTACCTTTCAGATACCTGAAGATCCTTTTAACAACAATTAAGTGGTATTCTCTAGGATATGGTTGGAAGTGAGCACACAAGCATACACTGAACAAAATATCAGGTCTAGAAGTAGTCAAGTATAGAAGAGAGCAAATCATACCTCTATATAAATTCTGATCTACCTTACCACTTACCTCATCCTTCTCAAGGATTCATGTAGGATGCATATGAGTCTTAGCCAACTTTCATTCTGACATGTCAAACTTCTTCAGAATTTCTTTGGTATACTTGCTCTGATGGATGTTGGTTCCTTCTGGACTCTGATTGATTTGAATCCCTATAAAGAACTTGAGTTCTCCCATCACACTAATCTCAAACTCTGCCTGCATAGACATAGAAAATTCTTTGCACAAAGCAGCATTAGTAGAACCAAACATAATATTATCAACGTAAATATGTACAACAAGAATTTCATTTTTGAATGATTTACAAAAAAGAGTAATATCAACCTTCCCTCTATTAAATACATTTTCAAGAAGAAACTTGCTTAGTCTTTCATACCACTCTATGAGAGCTTATTTTAGACCATACAATGATTTCTTAAGCTTGAAAAGAAAGTGTGGATTTTTAGGGTTTTCAAAGCCAGGGGGGCTGGTGTATGTACACTTCCTTAGTAATGTAACCATTCAAAAATGCACTCTTAACACCCATCAGATACAAGATGATGTTGTGATTAACAACAAATGAAATTAAGAGATGGATAAACACTAACTTGGAAATTGGTGCAAAGTTTTCTGTATAGTCAATTCCTTCTTCTTAACTATAACCTTGTGAAACCAGTCGAGCCTTGTTTCGTACTACCTCCACTTGTTTGTTGAGCTTGTTTCTGAATACCCACTTAGTTCCAATAACATGAGTTTCTTTGGGTCTTGGCACAAGATCCCACATGTTGTTTCTAGAGAATTGGTTGAGTTCCTCTTGCATAGCCATAATCCATTTTGAATCCTTAAGTGCTTCATCAATTGATGTAGGCTCAATCAGAGACACCAAACCCATAAGGGTTTCTTCAGAGGGCTTGAAAGATGATATGGTTCTTACATGTTCAGCTTTGTCTCCTAAAATTAATTCATTAGAGTGTGGAAATACTTGTCTACACCTTCTCAGAGGTGTAGGAGCTTCAAATGCTTCTGGTTGAGTAGCTTCAGAGTCTTTAGCCTCAACTTTCTGATCCTGGAGTCTTTTCTTTAGAAACTGAATTAGTTATCTCCAAATTTGAAAATTTCTCAACTAGCTTTGACTTTTCAAAATCAAGCTTATCATTGAATCTTGCATGGGTTGATTCTTTAATAATCTGAGTCTCAGTGTTATACACTCTATAGTATTTTAAGCGTTCAGAGTATCCTAATATGATGCCCTTCTGTGCCTTAGGATCAAACTTTCCAAGATTCTCTTTAGTGTTCAAAATAAAACAAGAACAACCAAATGGGCGGAAATAAGAAATGTTGGGTTTACGATTCTTCCACAATTCATAAGAAGTCTTACTTAGAATAGGTCTTATAGAGATTCTATTCTGAATATAACATGATGTATTGACTACTTCTGCCCAAAAGTGCTTGGCCATATTAGTCTCATTAATCATGGTCTTTGCCATTTTCTGCAAAGTCCTATTCTTCCTCTCTATAACTCCTTTTTGTTGTGGAGTTTTATGGTAGGAGAAATCATGGGAAATTACATTCTTACCAAAGAGTTTCTCAAAATCGTTTCTTTTGAATTCGCAACTATGATCACTTCTAACTTGTACTACTCTGAGATCTTTCTCATTTTACACTTGGGAGTAAAAAGTAGAACACAGAATATGACTCATCCTTGTGTATGAGAAATTTCACCCATGCCCATATGCTGTAGTCATCAACAATGACTAGCCCACACTTATTACCATTGATAAAGGAAATTCTCACTAGTCCAAATAGGTCAATGTGAATAAGCTCCAATGGTCTGGAGATTGACACAATATTCTTAGCTTTGAGTGAAGTCTTAGAAAATTTGCACGCTTCACAAAGAGCATATGAAGCAAACTTCAAATTTGGTAAACCTCTGACAAGATTAAGCTTGTTCAGTTGATAAATCCTTCTCTTGCTAACATGACCTAATCGTCTATGCCATGTCCATTGCTCTTCATTTACAAAAATAATAAATTTCACATTCTGATTCTTCAGACCAGAAAGTTTTCTTATAAGTTTTGTTCTTCCTCTTTCCATTGAAAATGACTGAGCCATCCTTTTGACTAACAGATTTACATGACTTTTGATTAAAACATAATGTCATAACCATTGTCACTTAATTGACTTGTGGATAGAAGGTTGTGCATTAATCCTTCAATGAAAAGAACATTAATAATTCAAGGGAGATTACCATTTCCCACTGTTCCGAAGCTAATGATCTTCCCTTTTTGTGTGATATCACCAGAACCTGCAAAGGCTTTAGAAATGACTTTTTATTTAGGTTTGAGACTCTTACTCTAAGGCACAAAGTTGTTTTTCAAAAGCAAATTTTCTTCACTCAAACTTGAGATATACTTCTGAAGCTTATAGTAAGCTTCTGATTTAGATACATGAATCTTCTTCAATCATTGTATTTGTTCAAAAGGTTCTAATATTTTTTCCAGAACTTCAGATATGCTGGATTCAGGCTCATAACGAGAGAATTCTGAAAATAGCTCGTCAGAATCTGCCTTAGATTTTGGTTCTGATTGTCTTGCTTCTGCAAGAGCTTCTGTGAATGCCATCAGAGCCATATTTTCCTTCTCTTCTTTCGAGTCATCTTTAGAAGATTCTGAATCGTCCCAAGTAGCTATAAGACCCTTCTTCCCTCAAAAGTCTTTCTTCTTGGGTCTTTCATTCTTCATCTTGGGGCAATCATTCTTATAGTGACTCGACTCCTTGCACTCATAGCAGATGACTTCTTTCGTGGCTCTAGGTTTCTTGAATCTAGAAGTAGAATTAGAATGACCACATGTCCTTCTTTGTCCTCTGAACTTTCCTTGCGTTTTCTTCCAGAGTTGATTTGCATGTCTAAAGATGATAGACAATTCATCTTCTTCTTCTTCTAATTCTTCTTCAGACTCCTCATCAGGGTCAGCCTGAAGAGCTTTTGTCTTCTCAAACCTTCCAGAAGATTTTAGATCAATAGACTTTCTCTTTCTCTTGGGCTCATTGGCTTCGAGCTCAATCTCATAACTTCTTAAAGAACTAACTAGTTCTTCAAGAGAGGTGTTGTTGAGGTCCTTTAATAACTTCACATCAATTAGCACAAGTCTTCAATGCTTAGGTAAGCTTCTGGTAATCTTTTTAATATGATCAGTAGTAGAATACCCTTTGTTCAGAACCTTAAGCCCTGCAACAAGTGTTTGAAACATTGAGAACATGTTCTCAATTTTTTCATTGTCCTCCATATTGAAAGCTTCATATTTTTGAATCATGGTAAGAGCCTTGGTTTCCTTCACTTGTGTGTTTCCTTCATGCGTCATCCTCGAAGAGTCAAATATAGATTTTGCAGTATCTCTATTGGTGATATTTTCATACTCAGATTATGAAATGGCATTTAACAAGATGGTTCTTACTCTGTGATTATTTTTATAATCCTTTTTTTGTTGATTCGTCATCACTCTTCTTTCGATCTTGTTGCCACTCACATCTACTAGGTACAAGTAGCCATCGACTACCATATCCCATAGATCCATATCATGACCAAGAAAAAAGCTTTCTATTTTGTCCTTCTAATAATCAAATATATCTTCATCAAAAATAGTAGGTTTAGCATTGTAGTGATCTCTAGCGTTGGTTGGAAGAACTGGAGGTGGAATACCGGCCACTGTGTTTCAACTGGATTTTTATCTGACACTTTTAAGTGTTTGATAATCTTATCAAGACCAGAACTGGAGCTTTGATGCCAATTGAAGGTTACAAGAAACACAATAATGGTGGGTTTAAATTGGGTTTCTAAAAATCAATGCTTCTTCAAAACCAATCCCACAAACAAAAACAAAAATAATAAAAATAGTAAGTTAATTTTATCCTGGTTCGCTATTAATGAAGCTACCTTCAGTCCACCCACTAAGGTGATTTCGCCTTCTCAAAAGAACTTAATCCACTATAGTCAAACTGATTACAGACACCACAAAGACAACTATCCTTGTTTTGAGTATACAAATTAAATCCTAGTCACTCAAGGTAATCACTCAAATAGATTTGAGATTTTACATAATGTATTTACAAGGACTGCTTCTATATAGTAGACTAACACAACATTTAAGTACAATGAAATATTCATACAATATGAACAAAAAGTCTAAGTGTGTTTATACAATATTCATAATAAAAGTATTATCATAAAAAATGCAGCATCGTGTGAATAACATATGAATTCTTAGCCAAATGTCTCTTGATCCATTATCTCAAATCTTCCTTATATAGCCAAAAGAAAGACCTATTGAAGGGTACAATTGGAAACTTCAGGTGTGAGATGGCGCCTTAAATAACTGTCTTTAATGATGGGAAACAAAATCATATAATATAAATGTCCTTCACGAAATTCGCATAGTGGAAGGAATGTATTGATCTTGTACCATTTACTATTTATATCACATACATGGATTGTTATGATCTTATAATCTTCAGAGGTTTCTGAAGTAATTTTGTTGAAGCATGAATAGAAGAGTCCAGGGCCTAATGAGAATCTTCAAAACTAAAGTCTTCAGAGTCTTGAGATTTTCCTCAAAACCTAGTCTTTAGAGTCTTTAGCACTTCATTCTTCAGAATCTTCAACTTGAGCTCAGAGTCTTGAAGGGATTCAGTCCTTCAGAGGTTCTACAATCGCAATCAGACTCAGAAGCTTGAGCAAGAATGTTTTATAGAACCATTGTCTATGCGTTTTCTCTAACTTGATAGTGTCTTATGAATACTTGTATTTCCACACGGTCATAGTGTGTTGCTTTTAGAATCTGATGACGTCACACGTCAGAGCTTCAGAGTCATAACTTTTTAAGCAATAGCTACACACTAGACAAAAAAAATCATTATTGTACAAAACCATTCTCTATTAATTAACGTATTGTTATCATCAAAACTAAAGGCCAGATGCAGAACCAAAACTTGTTCTCACAGGTTTTGTTGCACTGAACTAGGTTAACAATGATCTCATTTTCTTTATTTGCTTGATGATCTTTTATCTATTTTTTGTTATCTATAATTCTAGTTTAAGATGTTGAACATGTTATCTTAGACATATGGTCCAACATCTGTCCCCTTAAGCACAAAATTTCAAATGGCATTAAAGTAGGAACCATGTTATGTTTAGGTGAGCTCTAGGGAAGATATTTTATGTTCAAATGGACATCACTAAGGATGGAGGACCACACATTAGACTGCCTATCTTAGATGGTACCAACTATGATTATGGGAAAACCAAGATGGTTGTTTTTCTCAAATCCATAGACAAAAAAACATGCAAGGTTGATATAAATGGTTGGAAACACCCTGTGATTACCTCTCATGATAGAAAATCAACCTTAAATCCTGAAGTTGATTGGACACATTCTGAAGATGATAAAGCTCTTAGAAACTCCAAGGCCTTAAATGCTATTTTCAATGGTGTGGACAAGATCATGTTTAGATTGATCAACACATGTACTAAAGCCAAAGAAGCTTGGGAGATACTTAAAACTCCAAATGAAGGCACATTCAAGGTTCATATGTCAAAGTTGCAGCTCCTCACAATAAAGTTTGAGAGTCTTAGAATGAATGAAGATGAATTCACCTCTGACTTCAACAATGACTGCGTGACATTGCTAATACTTCTTTTGCCTTACAAGAAAAGATGTCTAAAGAAAAGCTAACTATAAAAATCCTCAAATCTCTGCCTAATGTCATACCCTAAATTTTTCCCGTTTTTTCATTTCGTTCATTCACAAGGAATTTACATCATTTACATATCATTACATGCATTTCTTTAGACATAATTCCAAAAAGTCAACAAGAATAAAATTTTGATTTTATAGACATGCTGGATTAATCAATTTCTTAACTACGCGTAAAGTTAAGGAACAGTGTTTTCAGGTTTGAGCCTACGACTGTCTCTTTTAATTAACTACATTACTCATAGTGTAGTTTGGCGTGCTTATTTTATATTTTCGCATCCGCGCGCATTCACATTTTGACTAGTTAGAGCCTTTTCAATTGGGAATTGTTAACTGTAGCATTTGATCCGCGATTGTCTGTTTTACTAAACTATATTGTGCATAAATTATTTTAGTGCATTCATTTGTTTTTTTCATCTTTGCGCTTTCACGTTTTTCTCGATTTAATTTATATTTATTTCATTTTTTAATCAAAATAATTAAGGAAAATAAATAGACATAAAAATAAAATAATTGAGTTGATTTATTAATTTTGATTAATTTTATATCATCAAATTAAAACTATTTTGTTACAGAATAATAACCAAGAGGAAAATTGACATTAATGAAATTAGGAACATGCTATAAAGGCTTAACTGTATTGGCAATGAAGAGAACTCAGATGCTTTTAGCATTCTCCTCTCAGATGAAAAAAAGAAGAGAAAAAACAAGGGGAAAAACGCTGAAGAAGAGGCTTCTTTTTTTGGGAACATTTCTCTCCATTTTGGGAACATTTTTGCTTAGTCACACAACTTAGTTTTCAGTAACAATACGACTCAGTTTGTTTTTGCGTTCTGTTGTGTATATGTTGTTGATCGGTTGTGTTTGTTTAATATTTTTCAGTAATTCTATTAGATTTTCTTGATTTTGTAATGCTTCTTTAATAATGTAAATATATTTGGCTTGTGCGTGCCACTGATTTTGTTTTCTTGGTGTTGAAATCCATTCTAAACGTGTTACACGCATTCAGTTTTATTCGTTGAAAACTTGTTACGTACTTGCGTGAGGTGGGATGCCTCGCACAATCTGTCGTATTACGTTACATTACTCCATCACGTATATTAACATGTACGCATTCTATTTTGAATGTGTCGAGAAACTGTGTCACATTTTATTTATGCATTGATTCATTGCGATGAGTGCGTTTTGCGTTAGTGGTTTGTTCGCTATTTTTTTTGTTTACGTTCAACATTTCGATTTTGTTGTCATCCCGTTTAACTGGAATTTATATATATTAATGGTAGCTCGACATAGCGTCAATTCACATTTTCTCTCGCTACTTCTCTTTTTTGTCATGTGACATTACTTTTCGTTATGATACAATATATTGTGCTATGTGTTGTTCATATTTCATTTTGATTGCGCTTCCCACTAGCAGCTTGTTGTTTAATTTGTGTTGGCATACAATATTTCAATTTCATTGGATTTAAATTTTGTGTTGGCAAGTTTGTATTGCATGTCCCCGTGTTACGTGAACTCAATTCACGTTCTCGCGTTACGTTAACTTAGCACACACACGTTATGTGTTTGTTAAGTTTCCGATTCGATTGTGGTGAATGCATGCTGGCCATGATTATTTTGTACGCGCTTTGATTCTCTTGACATTTTTTTGTGTGTTTGCGTGCAATATTGTGTTTCGTACAATTTATGGCGTTAAGTTACACCCTCGCGTTAGAGTATGCGCCCTCGCCCTAGAACTTGCTACCTCTCGCTAGAATTCATGCCCTTGCATTAGAATTTGGGCTTTTGCGTTAGAGTTAGCACCCTCGTGCTTGAACTCGTGATCTCACGCTAGAACTCATGACCACTCGCTAGAATTTGCACCCTCACATTAGAATCTATTTCCTTGCGTTATAATTTGCGCCATTCAATTATTTTCGACCACTTCACAATGAAATAATTTAATAAAACTTTTTTAACGTGAATTAAACACTTGATCAACATCAAATTCTTTTTCAACTTATACTTTAAGCATTTCATATGTTTTCGCAAATACAATAAGATGAAAATGATATTAGGGTACACATTCCTTTAAAACCCCAAATAATCGGCCTTGAGGCACATGTCTTGGACTTATCGGGAATTCCTCTTCTGCCATAAAATACATAATCATATTAGGATGAAAAAGGACAATAGGGTGCACACTCCTTTAAAACCCTGAATAATCGGCCCCGAGGCACACATCTTGATCTTACCGAGCATTTGTCTTTCGTAAATAATATTATTTAATCAAATTGATGAAAAAGAACCTTGGGTGCACACTCCTTTGAAACACCAATAATTGGCCCCGAGGCAAATGCCTTGGTCTTACTGAATATTCGTCATCGACCTAAAAACAATCCAACTCATCAAACTATCTTTTCTGGCTTAGTGCGATGTCAAAATCTTTTCATAAATAAAAGATGATTTGTCCATTCTAAGACGATGCAAACAACGGTTCATTCCTACCACGAGAAAGAAGTAAGAACTCTTTCCTCCCGAATGCAATGAGATCTCTTATCCATTCTGATGCGACGCAAATGTTCACTTCTCTATATTTTGGGAAGCAAGCAATATTTTCCGTTTGAATGCAAATAATTACCTTTAACTAAAATCGACTAACCAACAAACATTTTCTACCCAAAACATGTACCCTTGAGTTCCCTGTCTCACTGGGGATACGTAGGAGTGAGATTCAATGTCTCATCAGGCACCGTAATAAAAAATTTATTTTTAGCCCTTTTTTCTTTTCAAACGTTTAATAATTATAAGAAACAAACGACAACTAACACTTATATTCTCAAAGATAAATAAATGGTTCCCGTTGAGTACAACAGATGTGAGGGGTGCTAATACCTTCCCCTCGCATAATCGACTTTCGAATCTGAATTTGGTTGTGATGATCATTTTCTTTGTTCTTTAAGGGTTTTATTGATATTTTCCATTTCTTTTTGTAATAAATAAAATTTGATGGCGACTATGTTATCATTTTGGGCATGCGAACTCCCACAGTACTTTTCACGCTGCAACACCTAAGAAGTTTGGCATGAAGGTCACAACTATTGAAGAAGCCCAAGACTTAAGCAACATCAAAGTTGATAAACTCATTGGTTTTTACAAAACTTTGAGATGACTTTAAATGACAGGTTTAAAAAAGAAGAACAAAATTATATCTTTTGTTTTCAACACTAGAGAGGATGAAGATCAAGATGAAGAAAGTTTATCAGATGTTATAGCCTTTGTTGGGATAAAGTTTAATAAAGCTTTAAGAAGGCTGGAAAAAATTGGAGTCAAATGTCCAAGACAAGATGTCAGATATCAATCCCCTGAGCAAGAGCAAATATGACCACAAACCTAATTGAGGCAAAGGAACATAATATTTTGAATGTGAAGGTTTTGGTCAGATTACTGCTTGTAAGTTCTGTGACTTTTGGATTTGCTGCATTTTGGTAAAACAACATGTTATTAGCATGATGTTGAACATGTTATTCTTGCCATGATTGTACAGTCAGATATCATGTTTTAGATGATGTGATGACATGTTTCAGGACATGTTATATCAGATAGTTAGGGCATGACTATTTTGGTATTTTGAGTCTGATCTTTGAGTATGTTCTGATTCACACGTATGCGCTATCCAAGGAAGGATATTTTTGGGAACTTCTATTTTGACAGATTGTGATGGTTTTCTGAAAAAGGATAGTTGAGCCTTTTTAAGAAACTTTGTATTTTGTTCCTATTTTTGTGTATAAAATTGTGTCGGTGATTCCAAGCTAATTCTTGATGAATTGTGCCTCAAGAAGCCCAAGTCCATTAGGTATGAAGGATATTTAAAGAAGCTCTAAACCTAATGTATTGGACAACTTCCACTCTTTGTAAAAAGTAGGGGAAATTTTAGAAACTTAGGTTTTGAGAGTCTCTTGTGTGTGACTTTGTAAGTCACCCTTTCTATCGTTTGATACATTGTGGTAGACATATTGTTTATTGTATATTGTTCTCTCTCTAGAGCTTTTAAGTAAAGGAGTTGAGTATTGTTTTTGGTTTAAGCTTTTAAGAAAAATCGAGTATTGTTCTTGGTCAAGAGTCTTGACCTAAGTATCGTAGTAGAAAGAGGGTACATCTTTCTTTTTGGTTTCTCTAGGTATAGCCACTGGGATTATGACTTCTTGTTAGGAAGTGAGAGGGGGATCTCATATCTATATGGATATTTCTAGGTAGAAGTAGCACAAGGTAGTGATTAGGTGAGAAATTGTAAACGGGATTTCCTTCTTGGCTATCATAGTGGATTTCCTTCTTGGCTTGGATGCCCCCAGATATATGTGATGTTGCACCGAACTAGGTTACCAATTGAATGTGTTATTTATCTTTCTACATTTAAAATTCTGCATATTTACAGTTAGATAAATTGTTATGTTAGTCTGAAGATGTCAAAACATATGTCATGACTTTGTACACTAATGTTAAGACATCACAATCTCCATCATGTGTTATATGTGCCATAAAATTTCAATTGGCATCAGAGTTGGCACCCTAGTTAGTTTTGGTTGAGCTTCAGGAAGTTTTTTTTTCTGGTATTGTTTGAACTTTGGAAGGACAACAACCCTTGGACATTTGTCACCAAAGAAGTGTGGTTTTGCTCTTGGAAGACAGAGTTTTCCTTGACTCTTGTTATTCTCGGAAAAATAGAAAGTGTACTATTTTGCCAATGCAATAATAAAAGGGAATTTCCCCGAATATCGATCTCGAGGACTGCGTAGCAATATGAGTTTTGATTTCAATTCAATTAAAAAAAGGTACTTAGGGGTTGAGGATTGTGTTGTGAAATTATAAAACAATTTCATAAAAATAATAAAAAGGATATGAGTGTTTAGAAAATATATGAGTAGATTATGCTAGAGATGGTGTGTGATATAGCCCAGTAACAACTCTGAATTACACTGCAACAACTTATTGTAACTAACGCATTACCGATTCTTTAGAATGTTTACCCCTAAGTCCTTAGTGAGAAAAAATTTAATTATCCACCATAATTCTTATGTCCATAGAGAATTACAGATGAAATTAAGCAATAAATTATCAAGAATATTCCAGTTCCTATAGGGTATCCCTAGTCCTAGGTGATATCTGCTACAAAATGATCCAAAGCAAAGCATTAACAACAGCGGTCCAGCCTAATCATTAATCAAAAATCAAACCCTATTTATCCGACAGGGCAAGCATTAAGAATTGCTAGAGATCAAATCAGTTGTGAAAAACAAAGGAATTGTTATTGCAATACGAATATTAGAATCATTACAAATTCAAATCAGGGACACCCCTTAGCATTTGGGGGGGGGGGGGTTAGCTACTTATAATATTAGAAGAAAATACAAAGTAAAAACTAGACATTACAAGATAATAGGATTTTTTGATCTTCAATTGCTTCCTCTCATGAAAACCTTTAGTTCCCCAATCACCTTGATCGTGTAATTCTTCTCAGTCCAAAAGTCATTTTTTTCCTTCTCAAAAAGCATCTAAAATACTCCCAGGTCTAACACAATAGTAAGGAAATGCCCAAAATACCCTCATGGGTCACATAAGTAAAAAAATCCAAGAAAATTAGAAGATGAAGCGCTTCAGCCAACACGGACTGTGTCAGCTGACACGGGCGGCCGTGTTGGCCCCCTAGCTATCTGTAATAAAACTTATTTGTTCTAGGGATGCTGACACGGGCCGTGTCAACCCCCTGGATTCTCCCTTTCTTGCATATTTTCTTGGTCAGGCATATCCTCCTGACACGGCCCGTGTCAGGCCTTCTGTAACTTGCTAATTTCACTCCCAGAAATACTGTATTATCCACTTTATCGCTCTGATTCTTCCTAATTGCTTACCCGAACCTAAAAACAATAGAAATACCAAACCGACGCATAAAATGTGATAAAAAGAAATAAAATGCAACTAAACATATAAGACTATTAACTAAAACTAATGGTAAAATTACGTATAAAAACCATTGATCAAACTCCCCCAAACATAAGCCATTGTTTGACCTCAAGCAACAAGCTTGGATAAACATTTTTCTGATCAAATTGTATATATCAAATAAAAGACTTGTGAAGGCAAGGTGTGTCGATACTCATATGCGAGCCTTTGTTCTAATCAGCCAAAACTAGTTCTCTTCGTAATCGTCTGTTAGTGAATGTATTACACAAATACATACCACGGTAAAACCACAGACCTAAATCCCCCTTTCGGTCACCTCTCTAACTATGCTTTGGGCTTAAGTATTTTCTTCGATTTTCTACCCCTTTCATTCAGATAATCAGATTATGGTACTTTTGATCGCTTTCCCTCACATGTATAAGATTAGATCGATACTTTTTCGAGGCAACTTTATTCTTTTTTCTCGCGCATTGGCATTTATTAGTCCACTTTGGGAAGACTATATAGATTCAACTGCCGTTAGGCTAAGTAACCAGGTGAGGGTTACCCAACTTAGAAGGACCAGTTGTCTTTACCGTCATTATTCATCATTTTTTTCGTGCCATCATTCACCCTCTCAATCAAATTTATACATGCAATTTTTTTAATCATGCCGGACCATCACTATGAACTAATCACCTTCTCAAATCCAAGTACTATGGCACAAATCTACACGTTGAACTCGTTTCCTTACTCCGGGGAATCTAGGGTGTTCAGGTTATACCTCAATTTCCAAATTTTCCCAAATTTAAACCTAGTTTAAACTCCCCATCCCTCAAACTCTATATACTTTCCTGACAACCTCACACATCACAGTATTCACAAGAAATTTTTTTACAGTCCTCATTCGGGGAGTGTTCAAAGCGATTTTTAAACTAAAGCACATACACACACTTAAAAAGTACTTAAAACAAAAACTCAAAATAGTAAATCCTCCCCCAGACATGAACTAAACATTAACCTCAATGTTTTAGAGCAAAAGAGGAAGAGACATAACTTATAGAGATCCTACTAAGGAGTCGGAGGGTAATGCAACACCCATTTTCTACATCCTAGCTTGCACCTGTAAGGTCTCGTTTATTACATGCAATCGAAACAAAATAACAACAAAAAGAAAATGAATCAATCATTAAAAACATAGGTTGCCTCCCACACAATACTTCGTTTAACGTCGCATGGCTCGACGGTTTACTCCCCATTGTTATGAGGGGTATTTCAGCTTCCATACTTTGTTGCTTGACCTTTCAACAATAGAGGATCGATCAGGATCAGAGATAAGAGCAACTTTGTGTATTAAATCACATCCAACTTTTCTATTCTTGACTCCTCAAATGAATTTTGGAGCCTCACTATGTGCCATAGACGACTAAGATATTGCAACTTGATAAATTACACCAAAGGCTTTTTTCCAGAAGTGGTTTTGAACTTTTTCCTTTTCCCACTATTTTGATCATTCCAACTGAATGTTTATTATCTTTCTCTTTACCTCACTTCTTAATGTCCAACACTTTTAAAGTTATTTCCTCATCAAAAGATTTCAAGGTTAGAGTACCTGTTTCAATATCAACATTGCACTGACTAGTAAGCAAGAATGGTCGGCCAAGTATGATGGGAGTCTCTTCATCTTTTAGGATATCCATAATCTCAAAATCCACTAGGAAGGTAAAGTTATCAATCGTCACCAGTACTCCTCTGCTAGCTCATATGACCTCTTAGTCGTGTGGTCGGCAAACTTCAAGTTTGTTCTCGTATCGGTCACTTTTCCAATACCCATCTTTTTGAAAATAGATAAAGGCATGAGACTCACACTAGCACCTGAATCAATAAGGACCTGTTTGAAAGTTCTATCTTTTATAGTACAAGGGATTGCTACAGGTTCAGGGTCTTTCCAATTGATGGGGGTTCTCCTTCCTTGTGATATTTCACTACACTAGTCAGTTCAAATTTTCTGCTCCTCACCCATTGTTCTCTTTTTCTTCATTACCCCTTTCATGAATTTCTTGTACAAAGGCATTTGCTCGAGTGCTTCAAAGAACGACATGTTAATCTCTAACTTTTTTAACATTGTGCTGAATTTTTCAAAGTCTTTCTCCTTTTGATCCTTCTTTGTAACTCTCGGAGGGTAAGGTAGCTTGATTTTTGGTTTCACCTCCTCTTTCTTTTTCTCTTCAGTTGGCTGCATATGTGGTAAGGATCTTTCAGGTTCTTTCATGTTTTCTCTTACTTCAAGCTCAACCTCTATACACTGATAATCATTTGTTTCTCTTTCTTCCTCTTCTTCCATGAGTCCCTGACTTCTTATTGTGACACCATTAACATTCTCATGATATTTTGGATTCAGTATTGTCACGCTCGGGAAGGTTCCTTGAGTTTGTATGGAGAGTTGTTGTGCTATTTGTCCCATCTAAACCTCAAGATTTTTATAGCAGTTGTGGTGTTCCTCTGATTATTCTGTGTCTCTTCTTGGAATTGAATATTGTGGGCTGCCATCTTTTCAATAGCTATTTCTCATTCTGCTTTCTGAGAAGCATGTTGTTGCTGTTGATATTGAGGTTGATTCTGATCTTTCCAGGAGAAGTTGGAATGATTCTTCCACACTGGATTATAAGTCTGAGAATAGGGATTATTCTGCTTCAGCTATATTATCTCTTCAATTTGTTTAGCAGTCGCAATGCAATGTGCAGTAAAATAGGGTCCACTATAAATCTCACAACTCATAACTTGGACAGGTTGAACTTGAGCAACAGTCTGAGTACTTACATTCATCACTGTAAGCCTTCTTTCTACTTCAACTGTAATTTGATCTTCCATTTTCACAACTTGATTAGCCAACTTCAAGTCAATTGTTCCTTCAGGTTTACTCACACTATGGTCATATAGTTCCAAATGCTCGTTTGCAGCAATGGCTTCAATGATCTTCTTTATACCAGTGGTTGTTATAAATTTTGATGAGCCACCAGCTGTCGTATCAATTAGTTGCTTAGTTTTCATCTTGATACCATTCACAAACATATGCATCTGTTCAGTTTGATCAATTTTATGAGTAGGACATGCAACCAATAGCCGTTTGAACCTTTTATATGCATCGCCCAATGATTCTACCTCCTTCTATTTAAAATTCATGATATCATGTCTTTTACGAATATACACAGAGGCAGGAAAATACTCATTAAGAAAGGCATTCTCCATCTCTTCCCAAGTCGCAATACTTCCTGCAGGTAACGAGTAAAACCACTCTTCAGCATCTTCAGAGAGAGTGAACGGAAACATTCTTAATTTTTTCACTTCATCATTGTGCCCATCAATCTTGAAAGTAGTGCTCATAGTTAGAAATCTTTGAAGATGTTTGTTGGCATCTTCATTCATCTTTCTGGTGAAAGGTCTCCTCTCAAGTTGGGTGATAGTGCTCGGATGCAACTGAAAATTTTCCATGTTCACCGGTTGGTTCACAATTGTTAACCAACCAGCCGGTGCATTAGCTCCACCGTAATCACCAAGGATTCTTTCTGCTGGTGGAACTTCATCCATAATCAAAATATCTCTATCTGAGTCTGAACCTGAATCAGAATGCTCTGGATGAACAAAGAATCTTTCTTCTTCTGGTGCTGACGCTGAAGGTTCTACTTCTAAAGCTTCCAGTCTTGCTTATCTATGCCTTGCATGTAGAGTTCTTTCGATCTCTGCGTCGAAACAAAAATCAGCTGAGGATTCTCCTTGCATAAAAATGTTAGACGCAGACTAGTAGTGACAGAACAAAAAAATTAATTATAAAAAACTGAAAATAAAATTTTGGTCGCAGGGCAACAAAATTTCAATTGAATTAAAATTAAACTTATATTTTGGCAGTTTCCGACAACGGTGCCAAAAACTTGATCGGGAAAATAGCAAGTTTACTATTTTGCCAATGCAGTAATAAAAGGGAATTTCCCCGAATATCGATCTCGAGGAATGCGTAGGAATATGAGTTTTGATTTCAATTCAATTAAACAAATAGTACTTGGGTGTTAAGGATTGTGTTATGAAGTTATAAAAAAATTGCATAAAAATAAAGAAAGGATATGAGTGTTTAGAAAATATATGAGTAGATTATGCTAGAGATGGTGGGTGATATGATCCATTAATAACTCTAAATTACACTGCAACAACTTATTGTAACTAACGAATTACCGATTCTTTAGAATGTTTACCCATAAATCCTTAGTGAGAAAACCTTTAATCATCCATCCTAATTCCGATGTCCATAGAGAATTACAGATGAAATTAAGCAATCAATTATCAATAATATTCTGGTTCCTATTCCCTAGTCCTAGGTGATATCTACTACAGAATGATCCAAAGCAAAACATTAACAATGGCCGTGCAGCCTAATCGTTAATAAAAAATCAAACCATGTTTGTCCAACAGTATAAGCATTAAGAATAGCTAGAGATCAAATCAGTTATGGAAAACAAAGGAATTATTATTGCAATATTAATATCAAAGTCATTACAAATTCAAATCAAGGACACCCCCTAGGATTGGGGGGTTTAGCTACTCATAATATTTAAAGAAAATACAAAGTAAAAACTAGACATTACAAGATAATAGGATTCTTTGATCTTCAATTGCTTCCGCTCATGAAAACCTTCAGTTCCCCAATTACCTTGCTCTCTTCAATCTTGATTGTGTAATTCTTCTCAATCCAAAAGTCTTTTTTTATTTCTCAAAAAGCATCTAAAATACTCCCAGGTCTAACACAATAGTAGGGAAATTCCCAAAAAAACCCTCAGGGGTCAGATAAGTAAAATATCTAAGACAATTAGAAGATGAAGCACTTCAGCCAACACGGGTCGTGTCAGCTGACACGGGCAGCCGTGTTGGCCCCTTGGCTATCTGCAATAAAACTTCTCTGTTCCAAGTATGCTGACACGGGTGGTCGTGTCATCCCCTTGAATTCTCCCTTTCTTGCATCTTTTCATGGTCATGCATATCCTCCTGACACGGCCCATGTCAGGAAACACGGGTGGTCGTGTCAGGCCTTCTGTAACTTGCCAATTTCACTCCCGGAAATACTGTATTGTACACTTTTTCGCTTTGATTCTTACTGATTGCTTACCTGAACCTAAAAACAATGGAAATACCAAACCAACTCACAAAATGTGATAAAAGGAAATAAAATGCAACTAAACATATAAGATGATTAACTAAAACTATTGGTAAAATAACGCATAAAAACCACTGATCACCTAACATAAGGAGTTGTGTGTCGTGTGTTCAGATTTCTAAACACATGTGTTATAGAACAAAAGTGTTTGGGACTCTCTCAAGAAGTTTTTTGAAGGGTCATCTGGTCAGTAGGATTCTGTTGTTTTTTCCCAAGAAACATGTCTTATTTTTGTCTGATGCTGAAGGTGAAGATCAAAACACCATCAACTTAGGCGAATATTTACTAGATCAGTTTATTTTTTATCTGCTTGAATAGGAGTTCAAAAGCTTTGCTTTTGTCTCTTCTCTGAAGAAGCTTGTGGTCTGATTTCTGCTAAAGGACTGTGAATGCATCTTGTAGCACCCCAAAATTTTCCCTTTCGTTTTAACCGTAATTGGCTTATGTTTCTTTGCATTTCTTCATTTCTGCATATCATAGCATTGGTTCTTGAGGCATGGGATCAATGTGTTTTCATGGCTCAGGGTTCCCTTTTATTGTAAGAGTTTAAACAGCGAGTGTCAGAGGCTCCGGCATTTATTTTTCCCAGCGATCGAGCGGCCGATTTTATTTTATTCAGCAGGTTATTTTCGGCTCAAGAGACGGTGTACAATCTATCTCGGGAATTCTCACAGTTATAATATCCAAGGGCAAGTTTCAAAGGCTTAACAAAGCTCAGAACAGGTGGCAACAGATGATTATACAAGTTTCTCTCCATTTGGCGCCAAAAATAGCATTCTTTGAATGTGGTAACCGGTTACCTCAAGCTAAATTTGCTAAAAATTCAAATTTTCAGCACTGCAGGTTTCCAATCATTCTCAAATATTGATTTCACATGATCATCATTGGAAGGATCTAGAATTGTTTCAATTTTCACTATTTCCCTCCAAATTTCAAAGACTCCATTCCTAATTCCACTTCTAATTTCCATTCCAAACACTAACCCACAATATAAACCACATTTTTGTTCCTAACCTAGATCTTATTTAAATGGATTTGCTCCAAACCTCAAGAGAAGGACCTTCATTTTCAGATTCACACCAATTCACTCTCATTCTTCATCTCAATTTCAGAATTTGCTCTCAAATTCTCTCAACTTTCTCTCAACTTTTTCACTCCCAAAACCTCCATTAAAGCTCTTTCCACTTGAGTTCATTGATTCTACATTAGAATCCTTGAATTCAAGAGTTAAACCTCCTTCATTCATCTCTATTATCTTCAATTCATCACTCACTTTTCGTTTGGATTTGGATCTGATTTTGGAAGAAAGATTTGAAGTGCTTTTTGGATAAATTTTCGCTTGATCTTACTTGTTCTTCACTTCTCCTATAAGGAAGCTCTTGGATCTTGAAGATTCTCTGGGTTTCTAGATTGGATCTGTTAGTTTCAAGTAAATCAACACTTACCAAACCAAATCTCAGCTTTGAATGTTGGTGAATTCTAGATCCAATTCTATTTTGAGCTTATTTGAATAATCACAATGTAGATCCATGGCTTTTGATGGATTTTGATCCATTTTGATGATTTTTATATTAGTGATTTATGATCTCAATGTTTGGTCAAGTTTAATTGATGTTTGATCACTGGTTCTTGATGATAAATTTGTGCTTAATTGATTACATGTTCATATGAATGTTTGGATAAGTTGTTTGCTGCTGAAAAGTGATTTTGGATGCTTATTTTTGGCTTCTGTCTCAGTGGTAACCGGTTACCACTATCATGTAACCGATTACCCAGCCTAATTTTCATGTTTTTGGACATTTTTCAACAGGTAACCGGTTACCTATTTCTGGTAACCCGTTACGACGGGGACATTTTTCCTTTTTTCAACAGGTAACCCATTACATGATTCTAGTAACCCATTACCACTAGGATAGATTGCCTTTTTTTTTGCATTTTCTGCTTGTTTGAGTTCCTTTTCACCTCTAAACTTCATGGATTGATTTGATACATTTAGGTGGACTTTTCTTGACATATTTCATCATTCTTGAATGTTTGATCTCGATTCTTTGACACGTAACTTTCGGTTTCTGTTTGAATGCTTAACATGTTCATTTTGCTTGATTGATGAATGATCATATGCCTTTCTTTCTTAGATCATGTTAATTGATTATCATGAATGTTTGCTTTGTTGAATTTGTGATGCATGTGTGCGTTTGCTTCCAATTTTGTTTGTTGCATGTTTGTTTGATCGTTCGATCATTTGATTTGAATTGAAAAACATGATGATCTTGTTGATTCTTAATTATGCAATGTTGTTGATCAATTATGTTTGATTGTTGAAGCATGTTCATACTTGCATGACATCTATCCATGATTGGTATTTTCTTATGTTTGATTGCATTAAACCATGCTTGTGTGCTTACTTCCCCACTTTTCACAGTTGTTCTTATTTTGAATTTGCATGATGTCCTTGCCTTACTTGCTTGTTGCCTGCCTTTTTACACCTACCTTTATGCTGAAACATGTGCTGTTATAAGCTGTCTTGCTTGTGTGCTGGATTTTATTGCTGTTTTGTGCAGGAGGCGCTATTTTAGCTCTTGTTTTTACCTTGCTTCTTTGCTTTTTGCTTGTCTTTGCATGCTCCCTTAGGATTCCTAGTCCAATTTAATTTTAGATTAAATATGGAGTATGATAGAAATTAGGAGTTTAATCCATGCATGACAACATTTGGTTAGTCCCTTTTAACCTCAACCTTAGGTCCATCTTTTGCATGCTAACATTAGGATAGAATCTCCTTTCGTATCCCGACTTTAGGACCATTTTGCATGACAACGTTAGGGCTGAGTTTCCCTTAGACCTTTCGTGCGTCTTTCTCTCTTCTCATCTCAAAACAATATCTAACTCATCTAATAAATACGATGAACATTGTACGCTATGAGCCTTAAGCGCATGGGAAATGATGAGTGAGGGGTCTCCTCTCGCTCTTCTAGAGTGTTTAGTGTACGTCTCGTCTAGGGGCGATATGCGACGCATTCGTTCCTCTGTCATAGTCTTTGGTGCAACATGAATCACAAAGCAAATTTAAATCACTTCACTAAAATTGACAAAAAAAAACGTCAAACCTTTTATCCTTTGGGATTGTTTCAAAATCTTTTTCAGAAAAGAGTACATTACTTTTATGTTCTATCGTAAACAGGAATCATCCCTAACTCCTGGAATGGGAACTTAACGTCACTCATAAAAAACACTTAACCAACCTGTGGTTTCCTCTTTACCCGAACTACGTTTGCTCTAATTTCTCATACCAGATGAGGATACATAGGCAGAAGATGGTGATGTCTTGGCAAGCAACCTTCCCCCCATCACCCGTAGTTTTCTGAACTACGTTGACTCTGACTTTCCCATTGCACGAGGGAATATGTAGGCATAGAGTGATGATGTCCTATCAAGTCTCTTTCTTTTTATTTTTTTCTCGTTTATGTTTAGCAGTAGCTTTTAGATAACACACCCTTTAATTAGACAACAAGTGTGGATCCTGTTGAGTACAATGGACGTGAGGGGTGCTAATACCTTCCCCTTGCGTAACCGACTCTTGAACCCAAGATTTGGTTGCGATGACCTTGTATTTTCCCGTTCTTCAGGTTTTCTTCGATCATTTCCTTTCCCTCTCTTTGGGATAAATAATGTTTGGTGGTGACTCTTCTATTTTTCCACCAGGTGTTTTTCGCAGTTGCGACAGCTGGCGACTCTGCTAGGGACTCTGGTTCCCTATGCGAGTAAATCCTAGCGCTTGTTTGTTTCTTTTTCTTTGGGTGTTTACTTTTGTGCAGTTATTTGCTTTTATGTACATTATTTGTTGTATATTATTGCATTTTCATTTTAGTATGCTACTATCGTTGTACTGTTGGGTGGGTTGTTCCATTGAGAGATAAGCCTAACACCCAAACTTGAGTATACACACAGGATTAGTGTGGAGAGTAGCAGGAGCTTGTGTAGCATTTGGCCACACAATAGCTCGTGAAAAATTCATGTCGAGACGAGGTTTTTTTTTTTAAGATACTTTATCCAGTGTGTCTGGTGCAGTTGAGGGAGTATTGACTTAGAAAAAACTAACGACTCTGGAGACTGTTCATTGGGAAGTCAGTTTAGACCTCCTTGATTGACCATGATGCCAAACCAGAAATGGTGAACGTATCATCGTTTCTCAACTTGAGACTCTGTGATACTGATGACCTGCATAAGATGTCATACCTTCCAAGACTAGAACCGACATGTGAGAGGGATGGGATTTGTAGGAAACCTTGACTTTCAACCAACCCGGTATTCTGGTTTTATTATCAGTTTGAACTTATCAGCCTGGTATTTTGGTATTCTGATATTCTGGTTATTCTAGTATTATGGTGTTTCGGTATTTTCTCATCAGAGCAGACTTATGAGCTTATTTTGTCAGTGACACAATAGTTATTCATAGCTTTGTGGAAACTTTGATCCCATATCTGTTGAATTAATATTGCATTGCATAATCATTTGTGCATCATTTTTTCATATCCTTCCGCACCTAGGAAACAGAGAGCTCATCCATCTTTTGCCCAACCCGCAGTTGATTTCCCGACACTCGTATTGGACTTGAATCAGCTTTTGGAAGAATCATGAACTCAGGAGAGCAGAATCAGTTTGTCACAAGGGCAGAGGTTGAATTGATGAAGAATCATTTTGATCAACTTATGGAAGCTATGACAGCCATGACAAGGGGAGATACCAATATTCAGAAGACTCCAGTTACTGGGAATGTTATTTCACCTCCAGTAAACAATGTTACTCAAGCTCAGCATGCGCAGATTCCTGTTGAGGATTAAGTTGTACAAGAGCGTACCATTGTCCGAGATGGACATTCCTTTTCTCTTAATGACACGGACTATCAGAGTTTCACATTCTCTGTGCTAGAGTTCCAAGGGGTAGTTCCAATGATGAAACCTAAGGACCCACAGACTGTTGAGTTCATGAAAAGGTATCATGTGTTGGAGGAGAAGCTTGACGCCCTTGAGGGTCATGATACTCTTAATCTGAATGCTTCAAGCATGTGTTTGCTGTCTGTCCTTGTGATGTCTCCGAAGTTTAAGACACTGAATTTTGAGAAGTACAAAGGGGATAGTTGCCCAAAGCAACATTTGGTGATGTTTTGTAGAAGAATGACCTCATACATCTATAACGACAAGCTTATGATTCACTATTTCCAGGACAGTCTGAGTGGGGCATCATTGAGTTGGTATATGCAGTTAGAGAGTGGTTGTATCTGATCATGGTCAGACCTAGCCAATGCATTTGTGAAGCAGTACAACTACAATCTTTACATGGCTCTCAGTCGCATGCAGTTGCAAGACTTGTCTCAAGTGGACAATGAATCCTTCAAATGGTATGCTCAGAGATGGAGAGAGTTAGCTGCTCGCGCTCAACCACCACTTCTAGACAGGGAATTGGTTGACCTGTTCATGGAACTTTGCAAGGTCCATACTTGGATAAGATGATTGGAAATGGGGCATTAAACTTTTCTGACTTGATAGTAGTTGGGAAACGTATCGAGAGCGGACTCAAGAGTGGAAAGATTCAAGACGTCTCAGACATCTCATCTAGTGAAAGTGAATCAGTTGTTAGTTCACAGGAAGAATGGGAGAAGCCTCAGTACTCAGATATTTCAAGTATTCGAAGTCAGCAATCTTCCGGGTCACCGTATCAGATACCATTCTCTCCACAGGGACGATATCCTTCTCTAAATCAGGGATCTTCTCAGAGTCAACAAACATATCATCATCAGCCACGTCAGCACGCCCGACAAAGACCTAGGAAGCTAGAAAAACATTTCACTCAGTTTCCCATGTCATACAGTCAGATGTTGTCGGATTTGATCAAAGGTTGACTGATAGTGCCGAAGGAGATAAATCCAATGATTCCTCCTTAACCACCAAGCTTTGATGTTAACGCCCATTATGATTACCATGCTGGGGCACAAGGGAATTCAACCAAATACTGTAAGGTGCTTAAGATCAACAATCCTCCTTCATCCAGTCATGTGGGTTCATTGGTCCTCGTTATGGAAGAATTCACCGAGATCAGATGTTCATATGAGTATCAGACTGAATTCGACGAGCAATTCTGAAGATGGCTAGTTCAGTAGTGAGTCAAGATTGGAAAGCCCAGTTCCCCAAAGTTTGCGATCTTGTGTATCATGTCAATTCGTTGCATGTGTAGTTTCTTCTCTGTTAAAGTGCAAACTTTTTTGTAAACTTGTTTGTTTTCGATTGATAATGATAATGAGATGTTTGCATTGCATTTTTATGTTCATTTGCACTCCAGGTGTTCGAGGTTGGTCTTTTGTTATCCTAATATGGTTTTCTCTATAATTGCATACTTAACTTTTCAAAGAAGCTAAAAGATGACTATGGAGAAAGTTCAAGCAAAGTTGAGGGGAGTACGAAGCCAGATGGGACAATTCATGATGGATATGCAAGCTTTGTCTCAGGATCAGAAAATGCTGAGAGAGGAAGTTCATCAACTGAAGACTCAGATGAGCCTGATTATGGAAGTCATGAGAAACGTGCTAAGAAAGGAAGGCAATCCTATGCCTGAAACCACAGCAGAAATGGTCGTTCTACCCTTGCCTGTCGATTCTCTCCCAGGGCGTGATGTGCCTCGTTGATCGTTTCCATGACTTGGGGTTCCAGAATCTCCCTATCAACTACTATCTCCTGTTTCCCAAGACAATTATAAGGTTAAAATATATGCTCAAAGGCCGAAGCAGCCAGAAAGAATCTTTGACCAGCTCCCTATGACTTATACTCCGTTGTTGCAACGCTTGCTTCAACTTCAATTGGTTGAACTGCAGACGTTGGCTCCATTTGCTGGTAAGCCACCACTAGGCTATGATGCAAGTGCCCATTGTGATTTCCATTCTGGGGCACCGGGGCATAATGTGAATAAATGCAAGGCCTTTAAGCACCAAGTTTAGGACTTAATCAATTCGAAGGCAGTTGAGTTCATGCCGGGTTACATAAGCGTACCAGGTGGTCTTTTCTCAATTGCTGTGAAAGAAGCGGATATTCCTGTTTTCTCCTCTGAAGTTGCATCAGGTCAGGGGCGTATCTTACAGTCTTTGGTTTCAGAATCTCCACATCCCAGCTGTTGCATGTTCCTCGGCCAAGTCTAAGGATAAAAACACCTGAACAAAAGGAATGCCCTAATCGGTATCAACAACAATCTGGCTCCTAGAAAAAACAACAAAGGTCTGCGCATTAGTCGAAGTCTTCCAAGTGAGCACTTAAGATTGCAAGGACATCATCATAATCAATCAGTCTAGGCAGAGCCAGGCTTCCTTAACAATGGCAATTTTCAATTTTCTTTGCTGCATTTTTGTTTGTTAATGCTTTGTTTGCATGCAAAAACTTGTTTGTTTTTGAATGATGATCTTAATGAAATGAGGATGTTTTTATTGAAGTAATCCATTCGGGTTCACTCATATAATATTTCTGTGCATTGCAATACTGTTGACTCCTAATTTTCGACGTCATTCGAAGACCATATCTATCTGAAGTTAAAAATATCAATACTTGGCATACAAGAGAGTTTTCAACCAACATCAAGGGGCTTCGAGTCGAAGAAAGAGGAAAAGAAGGTAGAATGATAAGTGTTTTGACGAAGACTACAACAAAGAGAGCGCGAAGAAGGTTTACCAAAATTGGAGGGAATTTCCAAATGTTCAAAATTCAAACCAAGTAGAAAAATGTGGGAACGGTTAGAAGGACGAAGATAGCGCCAAAAGAAGCACAATAAGAAGTCTCAACTGCCATGTAGAAGTTATTCTAGAGCATTATAAATAGATGTAAAATTTATGTAATAAGGGTGTTCATTCATTACCGTACTAGTTCATACAGCTCTGAGTACCCGCGTGTAGAGAAACCAGTTTAACGAGAATGTACGTGATACAACACCAAACTTTTTATCATCAATGCGATTTGTCTTTACAATTCACTTGCCATTTTTAACTTTTGATTTTTACATTTCAAACTGCCCTTTACATTTTTCTTCCCATTTGCGTTGCAAAGATCCCCTAGTCGAACGCGGAGTTCTGCTTAGAGTTATCCTTCAAGTCATTTATTTACTTGCATCTTTATTTTAAAGTCCTTTAAGATTTCAAGGGGTTTGCGTCGAACGCGGAGTTTGGCAATAATCTTAGTATTACGTTTATAACATTCATACTTTCCGCACTCGACAGTCCTAATTTCGTCTAGTTGAAACAATCTTAGCACGTGTTCTAGGATTTAGTATGGTCGATCTTGGAAGTTAGTCAATTTATTATAAATTGATAGACCAGCAGTCGATTACCAAAAATCACAGTAAACAAATTGGCACACCTGGTGGGACCCAGTGCTAAGTAGTGTTTCGTTGTATGATCTTAAGAAGTGGAAAGTTAGCCACGATGCAAGACAAAGTACCTAAAAAGAATTTTCATAAAAGAATGGCATCAAGTGGACCTTAAAGGGAGCAGTTCGAATGTTCATTCGAGTGTGAGATCTAAAAATATACCATATTCAGTTTCTTCGACAGGAGGACAAACACCCACGACGGTTGGGACTGAACAAATGCAATCTGTTCCTAATCTAGGATCGACGTGTGTACGAACATATACCCAACCCGTGTTGGAATATATAAGGCCACAAATTTCTAATTCTCCAACACCTCCAGGAAGTTCTGCATATAGACAAATTTCTCCCACCAGGGTTTTCACAACCATTGTCGAGGAGTCAATCATATGGTATGCATACAGCAACCATGCAAATTTTGCAAAGCGCACCGCCCGTATTCTCAGATAATGTGGCATCTTCACCAGCACAAGGATCTAGATCAGGCGGTCGAAACGGTCAAGGTTTAGGTGTGGGGTATTCTACACAAACGCCTAGCCTTACAACTACATCGATTAATTGCCTAAGACAACAAATGGACGAGAGTAACATCCAGATGGTACATACTTTATCCCAGACTATGGGGGAAATTTTCCAACCATTAATTTAAAGCACTAATCAAACAAATCAACAAGTGGTGACACAATTAGCCCGCATGGTTGACTTTTTAGAGGTGCCAGTATGTGAACAAAGAGCAGCAGTCGTCGAAAAGGTTCCTCAATATCCACAGTTGAATGATCAAGGGGCGAATATGAGAGGCCACAGATTTGACGAACCTTTCAGAATGGACCATAGGAGGAATCAAGAACTTCCTCGTGTGGAGGAGGAGCTAGAAGTGGTCATAGTGAATAGGAATCAGAACGCTGACCAAGTGCTTAGACAAGTTCGACGACATGACGTAGCAGAAGAAAATAATCTGGCGGCCATGGTCGAGAGGATAATGACCAGAAATGGTGCGAATTTTGGCTTTACCAGGACAAACTACACTTCACCAATAGTGGATTATATCTTACAGGCTGAATTACCTCCAAGGATGAAAGTTCCAAAATTCAGTAAGTTCGCAGGGGATACCACTGAGTCGACTGTCGAACATGTGGCTAGGTACATGATTGAGGCAGGAGAAATAGCGGGAGATGAAAGTCTTAGGATCAAATATTTCCCAAGTTCCCTCACAAAAAATTCTTTTACATGGTTCACTATGTTGCCACCTAATTCAGTTTACAATTGGGCCCAATTGGAACTTTTATTTCATGAACAGTTCTATATGGGATAGACCAAGATTAGTTTAAAAGAGTTGGCTAGTATTAAACGTAAAGTTATAGAGCCAATTGATGACTACCTAAATAGATTTCGACTTCTTAAAGCCAGATGTTTCACACAAGTGCCAGAACACGAATTAGTTGAAATGGTTGCAGGGGGTCTAGTTTATTCTATTTGGAAAAAAATTAGGCACCCATTATCTTAGAGATATGGCTCAGCTAGCGGATCGAGTTTGCCGCCTAGAAAGGTTGAAAGAAGATAAGGCTAGGTTTAGCAAGAGCAAAAAAGTAGCCTTTGTCAAATGCAATGAAAATGTCGAAAGTACGTGTGATGAAACACTTTATCTCGATGAAAACGAGGTAGACCTTGTTGAGTTGAAACAGGGTCCACCTTACACTTGTAAATTTTTAACTCCATCAAATGGGAAAAATCCCACTGAGTCGAATGACAAGTTTCCTAAAAGAACGTACACTTTTGACGTTACCAAATGTGACGAAATCTTTGACTTACTAGTTAAAGATGGTTAGATAATAGTACCTGCTGGTGCTAAAATACCACCTGTGGAACAAAGAAAGAAAAGAGGGTTTTGTAAATACCACAATTTCTTGGGTCATAAGACTTCTGATTGTTTTCTTTTCAGGGATCTGGTGCAAAACACCATCCAAGAAGGAAGGTTGAAGTTTGGAGATAAAGGAAAAGCTCAGATGAAAATTGATTCTGATCCGTTGCAAAAAGTGGAAGCCCACTACACAGAACCTGAAGTCCAGATGGTTGAAGCCATTGAAAATGATCCTGCCAACTTGGGAAGATTTAATGAGGACTTGCCATAATAACCAAGATGATTAACATAGCTGGAGATGATGATTGTAATAAGAAGAATGGAGACCATGGTTTGATGCCGGTGACTAAGGCAACCGCTGAAGAGTTCATCCAGTGTGATAACAATATGAAGGGGTGGAATGTATCAGGAAATATATTGGGACAGGATACTACTGACAAGGTCCAGGTAGTCGAAATGAGTAAATGGTCTGACATTGGCTTTGATAATGTTGAAGCCAACAAAGGGGAGAGAAAGGTCCTCAATACACAGACAACTCAGAAGATAGAACGCATGCTGATGATAGGAGAGATTACTGAAGTCAATGGTGACATGTTAGAGAATTGGATTTGTTTGGCAGCAGAAAGATATTTCAAAAATTCTCCTGATGTCGAGAGGTTTGATGTCGAAGATTCCAGCTTAGTTGAAAATTCTAGAGATGTTGAACAGTTGGAGGACCACTTGTCCAAAATGAAGCTTGAAGTCAATACCGACATCAACATGGTCGAAACTGACGACCACAAGTTTAAGGAAATTGTGAAAGCAAAAAGAATAGAGGAGCCTAATGTAGTGGCATATCCTGATCTAGATGAAAGCATTGTTGATTTTCTACACCGCTGTCAGAAAAATAAGTCAGGTGTGATGTTGTGCCCTAGGTGCAGTGCTATTTTTGATGAGAGAGCCGCTCGAGAGTTGGAAGAGAATAATGAAACCAACAAAGCCTGGGGGCAGAAGAAAAATCAAGTCCCCAAGAAACCTCAACTAAAGGTAAATACCCATGCCAAACCCAGTACTTTCAAACCAATGGGGAATGTACCTATAGGAAAGTGGGTTAAACCTATTGAAGGACAAGGCTAAACAAAGTGGAGGAAGTTTGATATAGAAAGAGGCTCTTCGTTCGAATATCATAAAGTAAACCAAACTACCAACGAGTCATCATATGTATCAACAAATTACAAAGGAAAAAAATCCCATGACTAGGTCCCAATGGCGAAGGGAACAAAGGAGACGAAAAGCTGCTAGGGAAGCCCAGGCTAAGGAGGCTCCAGGTTTTAATAAAGGAGAGTCAAGTTTAAATCATGAAGAAAGAGAGAAGATCACAGAGAAGTTACCTATAAAAAGGAGGGTGTTTGGATATAATAATAATGAGCCAGTGGGGCTAATTGAAGATGACGACAACATGACCGATGATTTCGACAGTGAGTCCGCTGCATCTTTCGACGTCATAGTCAACGTGGTATCTGTTATGCCCAGAGAATTTAACCAGATTACTGAAGTCGAAGACATAGACCAGAATGTTGAGTTGGAAATGATGGTGCATAAACCTGTATGCTATTATATTATGAATAATGGATGTGTCGAGGAACAGAATGTATTCTTCGAACGTCCCACAGAGGAGATGAAGAATCACCTAAAACCTCTTTTCATTACTGGAAAGGTGGAAAATGTGCCTATCAACAAGATATTGGTCGATTGTGGTGCGACAGTCAATTTAATGCCTCGATCTTTGTTAAACAAGATCGGAAAAGATGAAGATGACACAAAGCCTCACAACATGGTTTTGTCAAACTATGAAGGAAAAGTAGGCTCAACGTTGGGAGTGATACAAGTCAACCTTACAGTAGGAACTATTACAAGACCTACAGTATTCATGGTGGTTGAAACCAAAGCCAATTACAACTTGTTGTTAGGCAGAGAATGGATTCATGGTGTTGGTGTTGTACCCTCTTCAATGCATCAGAGGATTGTTATCTGGCGTCCAGATGGAATTGTTGAAAACATCGAAGCTGACCAAGGATATTTTAAAGTCCCTGTGAATCATGTGGATGGGAATCAGTTTGATAAACATTTGGAGAATATAGCTCCATGTCCCCCGGCAGGGTTTGAATTTTCTCAAAATGAAACAACATTCAACTCATTGTACCTACACCCCGTTGAAGGTTTTCTATGGGATAGTGAAGTCCCAGGAGAAAGGCTACCAATGTTACCAGGGCCTTCAGTGGATCCCACTAGGTGGGGGAAGGATTCAGTGAAAATGACTGAATACGAAACATTGAAAAGAATTTCGGCCTACGTGGCTAAAACACATTTACAAACGGCCCTAGAGGTTGTGAACGATTACATGGCTGACGAAGCCATTTGTAAGTCTCATCAAGAAAGTCCTAAAGAAGACTTCGACGTAAAAAACTCAGATGGAGGTCAAGATCAACGATTGGACGCCATTTATGACGACGAAACTTTGGGGTTCGAAAAGGATCCACTAGCAAACCCTATTAAGATGCTAGCACAAGACCCTTTAGAAGAAGTTGATTTAGGTGAAGGGGAACTCAAAAGGCCGACATACGTCAGCGCAAAGATAGATCCCCAACTCAAAACCAAGGTGGTCCATTTGGTAAAAGAATTCTGAGATTGTTTCACTTGGGACTACGACGAAATGCCTGGTTTAGGCAGAGAATTGGTTGAACATAAGTTACCTTTGATACCTGGGAAAAAGCCTGTCAAGCAAGGTCCAAGACAGTTTGCCCCAGAAATATTGTCAAAGATTAAAGGAGAGGTCGAAAGACTACTTCGGTGCAAATTCATTCGCACATCAAGGTATGTCGAATGGTTAGCTAATATTGTGCATGTCATCAAAAAGAATGGATCTTTAAGAGTATGCATAGATTTCAGAGATCTAAATACTGCTACTCCTAAAGATGAATATTCAATGCCAGTACCAGAAATGATAGTTGATTTCGCGGCCGGACACGAGCATTTAAGTATGCTAGATGGATATTCTGGGTATAACCAAATATTCATCGTTGAAGAAGATATTTCAAAAACTGCTTTTCGATGTCCTGGGGCTTTAGGCACTTACGAGTGGGTAGTGATGCCTTTTGGTCTAAAAAAACGCTAGTGCTACTTACCAAAGAGCCATGAATTCTATTTTCCATGATTTTATAGAAACTTTCATGCATACTTATGTTGATGACATTGTCATAAAGTCTGTTTCTGGGCAAATACATCTTAACCATTTGAAACGGTCTTATCTTAGAATGAGAAAATTTGGTCTTAAGATGAATCCTCTTAAATGTGCTTTTTGTGTACAGGCAAGAGATTTCTTGGGATTTGTGTACCACAACAAAGGAATTTAAATCAATCAAAATAAAACCAAAGCAATAATGGAAGCGAAAGTGCCATCAACAAAGAAGGAGTTGCAATCGTTGCTAGGAAAAATCAACTTCTTAAGAAGATTCATATCTAACCTAAGTGGCAAGAAACAAATTTTCTCGCCATTACTTCGTTTTAACAAAGATCATTTTGAGTGGGGGTAACTTCAACAAGATGCTTTCGACAAGATCAAAGAGTATTTGAGTCACCCACCAATTTTATCTCCACCTTGTAGCCGCAAAAGTATGAGGTTATACATAGCTGCATCAGATAAAACCTTAGGGTGCATGCTAGCTCAAGAAGATGAAAATGGAGTCAAAAGAGCCATTTATTATCTAAGTAGAGTTTTAAATGATGCAGAAACTAGATACAATATGATTGAAAAATTGTGTCTTTGTTTGTATTTCTCTTGTACTAAATTAAAGCAATATATAAGGCCTGTTGATGTGTATGTTTCGTCTCATTTTGATGTTATAAAACATATGCTATCCAAACATATTTTGCATAGTCGAATTGGTAAATAGGCTTTAGCTCTAACGGAATATTCGTTGACTTACCAGCCGTTAGAAGCTATGAAAGGCCAAATCATGGCTGATTTTTTAGTCGACCATTCTATAAACGAGACTGATTTATATTATGTTGAGATACCGTCCTGGAAGTTATACTTCGACGGATCTAGGCATAAGAATGGCACAGGAGCAGGTATCGTTATTATTTCTCCTGAGAAAATTCCAACAAAATTTAAGTTCAGGATTGAGAGTCCATGTTCTAACAATGAGGCTGAATATGAAGCATTGATTGCTGGCCTCAAAATTTTGTTAAAATTGGGGGCAACTAGAGTCGAAATAATGGAAGACTCTGAATTGGTCATAAAACAACTTACAAAGGAGTATAAATGTGTTAAATAAAATCTCATTGTATACTTTGTGGTGGCAAATAGATTATTAAAGAAGTTGGGCTTTGGATATAATAGGTGAGATTCGACCAACGTCGTCAAAAAACCAAAAGTATATTTTGGTTGGAATTGACTACTTTACCAAATGGATCGAGCCAATACCATTAGTAAATGTAGGTCAAGAAGACGTAATCGAGTTCATCCAAAACCATATCATATACAAATTTGGGATTTCATAGACGATCACGACGGATCAAGGATCAGCGTTAATTGGTCAAAAGATGCAGGAATTTGCTAATGAAATGGGTTTAAGTTGTTAACGTCGACGCCTTATTATGCCCAGGAAAATGGGCAAGTTGAAGCTGCTAATAAGGTGATAATTGGATTTATTAAGAGGCATATAGGGAAAAAGCCTCGAAGTTGGCATCAGAGGTTAGACCAAATCCTTTGGGCATGTCGAACGTCACCAAAAGACGCTACTAACACAACACCATTTAGGCTAACCTTTGGGCACGATGCAGTGCTGCCGGTCGAAATATGCTTACAATCAGTAAGAGTCCAGAGACATCATGAGATTCCTTCGCAATCTTATTGGGCAATGATGATGGATGAACTAGTGGACTTAGATGAAGAAAGGCTTGAAGCCTTAGAAGTATTAAGACGACAGAAACAGAGAGTCGAAGACTCTTATAATAGAAGGGTTAGGTTTAAGTCGTTTTTAGAAGGAGATTTCGTATGGAAAGTAATTCTGCCTATGGATCGGAGAGATAGAACCTTAGGCAAATGGTCTCCTAAATGGGAAGGCCCATTTCGTGTTATCCAAGTATTTTTAAATGGAGCGTACGAGATTGAAGAACTGGACAAAGATAAAAGAATCTTGAAAGTAAATGGCAAGTATTTAAAGAGATACATGCCTATCTTGCAGGAAGTCCATATTAGAGATTAGATTTCATTAAAATTAACGTCAAGAGCCAAAATAGACTAAAAGGCTAACATGGCCTACAAAAAAAAAAACCTTACAAAAGGTTCATAGCTCAAGAAATTATTCAGAATCTCTCAAATCAATGGACTTAAGGTACTCCACATAATCTTCGTCAGCTTCATCATCCGAGGGGAGAAAACGAAGACGTCTTGTTTTAGGCAACTTCATACGACTTTTTGATCTCTTTGAGGGAGGAGGCGCCCCTTGGGAGGTTGCAGACCGTGGTGACGAACTGGGCCGTGCCACCACCGCAGGGTTACTTGCTTCTCTTGTTTGAGTTGGGATGTCAGATTTCTTTGAATTAGAACTCATGTTTATTAGTAGTGAGTGTGGAGCGGTAATTCAAGGAAAGAGAGATTTATAGAAAAAAGTGTGAGCAAGGATTGGTCAAGAAAAATGGCAAAAAGACAAAGATTAGGTTATGCCGTTGGAGCAAACAATGAAAAATTAAAGATAAGGCATTCTGTCACAGGGAAAAGAGAAAGCCTCAAAAAACGAGATGGACTAAACGTTTTTAGACCATACATAAGTAAAGTATGGCATTAAAAGCTACATAAATAAATTCAAGCATAAAATAAAAGATTGTCATTACAAAAAGAGATGGCGTCAGCCACAAGATAGTATGATGATAATAAAAAAGTAGAGAACATCAGAAAGGAAGTTTCAACTTTAACTTAGAGAAAGTGTCCAGATGGTGATTAATGCGAGCTTCACAAAGAGATTGGTCGAGTCTGGCAGTTGCAAGTTTTGTTTCAAGTCTTTGAGCCGCATCAATAAAATCAATGGTGCTCTTTAGCTCATGGGCTACATCAGGGTTGATAGAGGCTCTTAATTCCACATTACGTTTCTCTGCATTGGCTATCTTTTCCTGGAGTTCCTTGATCTGTTGCTGCCACAAGATGATATCTTTTTTATTAACTTCTAGTTCCTCTTGGCACTTCTGATGAGCAGCTTCCAGCATGCCAATCCTGGCTTCAAATTCTTGTTCACCAATCCAAGCTGCACTCTCTTGACCAACCTTCTGTTCAATTGACTTTAGAATCGGAGGAAGTTGTCGAAGTTCCAAAGATAAAGCATCGACCACGACTGTCAAGTCCAACAGGAAACCATGAATCTCTGGGCTAAAAGCGGTCAAGTTTATTTTCTTGAGCTGGTCTTTTAAGTATAGTCGAGATGTGGGATCTGCAGTTAAGACGGTTTTGATATCGCCTTTGAAAAACTTATTTATGATAGATTGAAGGATACTATTGAGTAGAGCTTCTGAGGTAGGAGAAGTAGAAGGTGTCGAAAAACCAGAAGCAAGGCCACATTTCTGCTCAAGGATTCTCTTGGCATACTCTCGTGGGTTTAACCATTTAAGTGCCAGGAAGGGGTCCTCAGTACGTGCTATTGGAAAAGGTTTCTTCATAACAGATGAAGGAGGATGAGGCTCAGGAGCAGTTTGGTCATTTCCATTCGCAATTTCTCCTTCTTCTTCCTCCTCTTCTTCTTCGTCTTCAAGTTCCTCAGAACTCTCACTTCCTCTCGGCTGGTTATCTTCAGCAGTTTCTTCTGTAGACTTTGAAGGTAGGAAAAAAAGTTAGAAGGGGGGTTGAATAAGGGTTTCAAAAACAACTATGACAATAGTAAAAATAACAAGGTATTTTTATCCTGGTTCGTTTAAACTCAAACTACTCCATTCCACCCTACCAAGGTGATTTACCTTTCTCAACAAGGACTTAATCCACTAAATCAAACTGATTACAGTGTTTAACCACTAAGACAAATAGTCTTAGTCTTCTCAAGAAATTCTGACCACAACTTGGTCTTCTTAAGGAACTTTACAACAAAATGTAAATATAATGTGTTTAAGAGTTGCTTCTAAAAAGCTATATCACAACAATGATGTTACACAAATTGAAGAGCGAATTAAATCTTAGAATGAGGTTGAAAGATGTTTGGATATTGTTCTTTGCTTGTTCAGTATTTCGTCAATAGTGAAATGATGCTAAGACTTGCTTAAATACCACTTCAAGTCCATTTCTCAAAGACTGTGCAATGCTGTGCAACTATTGCCTTTTGTCTTGTATTGACTTTTCCTTTCTCAGAAGTGGAATGTTCAGACATATGCTTTTTGCCTGAATTCCCGTGTCTTTCACAAATGAGGAACAGTGTCGTTGGAGTAGACGTTGAGATTAGCAACGAGTCTTTTCTTTGAGCTGACATCTTTTCAAATGAATAGTTTCTTCAAATAAGACTAACATCAGATCCTTTGATGTTGTTCCTTGTTCTTCAGATCAGAGCAGACTTGCTTATCAGAGCCTATGTACTTGCAGCGTTATGTACTTCCAGAGTCTTCTGAAACTTTACTATATGCTCTTTACTCAAATTCTTCTTAGCTTCGCTCAGAGTCATCTGTAGCAGATCAGAGTCTTTTCAAGCAGCGCTCATAGTCTTCTGATGTATTGCTTCTGATGTATTACTTCTGACGCTCAGAGCTTTAACGTTCTTTAGTGTTCAGAGGCGTTCTTGCTTCCAGAATAATATTAATTTTGATATCAGAAATAAATAAACACTTGAACAGAATTAGAGTATATATTTACTTTATACAAAATTTCATTTATGTTATCATCAAAATAATGAGATATATTAAACACCAATCTGTGTTCTAACAATCTCCCCCTTTTTGATGATGACAAAAACTATGGGAAAATTTTGTTCAAAGACTAAAAATAAATGTAACTCCCCCTGAGAATATTAATCTCCCCCTGAATTGAATACTTCTAGAAAAGGTAAATACTTCCCTTTCAGCACTTGTATTCTTTTCAGCATCAGAGCATACTTGTGGATTCTCAGATTCTTGTTCAGAGTTAATTCTTAAAAATTTGTCAGATGAAAATTATTAGCTCTGAAACACTCAAAAATATGATTAGATATAATTTATCATGTATGAGTTGCCTTTTGGTATCTGTTTATGTGAATTATCAAAATTACCATTTTCTTCCCCTTTTTGTCATATCAAAAAGAATTATTTAATAAAAACTCTTTAAAGATAGAAAAAAAATTCAGAGCAAGAAAATAACACACAAGCAGAAGAATAAGCAAACATATGATTTCGTTAAGAACAAGTTCAGACAACAACACAAACACAAAATAAACATAAGATGTGCACAGATAAAACAGAACATCTAAGAAGAAGAACGAGAAGCCAAAATCTTCAGAAGATTTGTGATCTCAGAGGTTTGAGCTTCTTGCTTGGCCATCCACATCTTTATCTCAGAGGTTGATTCATCTTGATTTTCCATCCCAGTCTTGATTTCATATGTGGTTTTCTCTTGTTTAACCATCCAGGTTTTTATCTCAGAAGTGGCAGCCTCTTGCTGAGAAAGCTTTGATTTCAGCTCTGCAGATTCTTTCTTCAAAGCGGTTGAATCATTAGAGTCAGAGCCATATTCCAAAAACACTGAATCATGTTCATTTTGTAGCAAAGTAAGAGCAAATCTATCAATAATTTCTTCTTCAGCACCCAGAACTTCTGGAGTAAAGTCTTATGGAGTTGCTTCTTCTGACTGAGTAACTACGCTAGTATGAAGTACAGCAGGTTCATCAGATGATAGACACACAGCCTTTGCCGGTGTGTTTTCCAAGTACAGAGTTGGAGTCCGCCTGACACCTATCAGAGCTAGTTTCACAGCCTTTGCAAATCTTTCTTCAGCAACTGTAGAAGAAGCTTCTTGAAGGTTCAGAGTTATGGAGTTGAATCTGTTTCTGAAGGCCTTCTAGAACTCTTCACACTCACCAGGATTCAAACTTGAGAAGCATTTCTCTTTAACAGTAGATAGCCATAACTGCATCTCAGATTCAAAACCATACAACAGAGTTCCAACGTTTGGTTTTGGTTTTGGTTCAAAATAGGCTTGAAATAATGAATTTCTAAGAGTGTCAGAGAAGTTAGGTTTTTGAGAGTTTGAAGGTTTGGTTGAAGAAACAGAGGGAATAGAAATTGGAATGGAAATTGGTTCAGGAATGAAAGCAGATGAAGGGATAGAAGAAATATCTGGTTGAGGTTTGAGAGGTTCAGAGGGGGTTGGTTCAGATGAGTATGTGTCATCCTCAGGGTCAGATGGGATTAACACAAAAGGTTTGAGTATAGAGGAGATAACATTTGATCTATCAGAATCAGTGGAATCAGATGAATCAGAAGATTTAGATGATCCAAATGAAGCTGGAAAGACAGTTTTTAGTGGTTGAAGTTCAAGAACGTTTGGTTCAGGATCAGATGAATGTGGTTCAAAAGGATTGGGTTCTGAATGGTGTGGTTCAGAAGGTTGTTGTTGAGAAGGTTGGGGTTCAAAATGTTGTGGTTCTGAATGTTGAGGTTCAGAGGGATGGTTAGGAGTTGACAATTGTGGTTCAGATGAAGGTGGTTAAGAAGGTTCAAATGTTTGTTGAGGCTGAGGTTCAGATGTTTGAACATTTACAGATGAGGGATGTTCAGATGAGTTGTGTGGAGGAGAAGGTGAGGGGATAGGGTCATATGGAGGAGGAGGTCTAGAAATTGGAATTTCTGTTGCATGTTCTGAAATAGGAGATAACTTTACAGAAGGGTTACCTGACTGTTTTACCCTTTTAGCCTTCACAGATGATGCTTCTCCAGAAGCTTTCCTCTTTATCTTCTTTGGTTTCTCAGAGGGACCATCTTCAGAAGCTTTCTTCTTCTTGCTTGTAGATTCTTCCTCTGAAACCTTCCTCTTCTTCCTCTGCTTCTTGGCATAAAAATCTGGTTCCGGTTCATTTGCCCGCTTTAGAATATCTGCTGGAATAGGAGTTCCATCTTCCTTACACATAGCAATGTATTCAAGGATAGCATCTCTGGGCTCATTTGCAGAAAATATGGGAAAATCATCTAAGGGGATTCTCCTCTGGCTTACTTCTGCAATGTTGATCTTAGCTGGTGCAGATGTAAGTTCGTCTACTACTTTCATCCTCTAAAGACTTTTTCCATTCAGAGGCTTTCCTAAAATGGAAGCTAATTCTTCTATCTGACCAGCTTCTGTCAGATGAGCAATTAAACCATTCTCAGTCAGAATATCTGAGATCAGTCTTCCCATAGGGATCCCGTTTCTGATCTTCTGATGCTTTGTCTTGATTTCTTCTCTTGACATTTTTATATGGTTCCAAAGATGAGAAAAGAGTAGATGTGGCAGATCCACCTTGATGCTCTGACTCAAACAGTACATAAAATACATCTGATCAGTGTTGATGTAGTCAGGAGAATTTGAGGATTTACTATGATGTATATAGCCCAGAAAGATCTTGGCCCAGATCTTGTACTTAACTTTCAAATCCTTAACTTTGTTTGAAACTTCTCCAGAAGTGAAAACTTCACTATATACCTCAGTCATATCAATACACCCAGCTGGCAGATGAGTAACACCATCAGTTTCTTCATACCCAATCAGCTTTCGAATTAGATATTCAGTTATAATAATCTCTTTACCCAGAACTGAAGAAATGATGAACTTGGGATAGACGGTTGCATGGATCCAAAACTCTTTAACTAAACAAGGATAAACTGGTCCTATCAGTCTATCAAAATATTTCACCCATCCTTGAGCATCAACAATGGGACGGAGATCAAATCCATTTGCAGCAATAGAATCAAAATCTACCATAGATTCACATAGCACATCCAGTTTATCAACGGGTGTGAGAAGGGTTCTAACAGGTTCTTTGAACGGAACATTACCCAGATTGGAAGAAGAAATAGCAGCCATTGTAGATTCTAACTGTTGAGAGGTTGATGATGATGTTGTCATTGATGAACTCGTGAGACAAACAGATCTTCTTGAAGATTTTGGTTTTGAAGAGAAGATGAAGGAATGAAGAATGCAGAAATGCATAAAGGTGTGAACGAGAGTGAAAAGTGTGAAATGTGTTGTGTTGTGGAATTTATAGGGGCAAAAATTAAGGCACACATACGCAAGCATCACTCAGCATTTAATTCACAATTAATTAAAACATTAAATCACATCAAATATAATAATAATTAAAGAGCATTTAATGATTCTGACAAGCGTGGGGAGGAAAACGAGAAATTGAGAATTCAAACAGTACCTCTAAATGGCGTCTCATTGTTTACACTCCACCTTTTTAGATTTCATGTGACATGTGTTTGATGTTGATGTGCCTCTGAATCTCTTTAGAATAAGAAACGTTAAACAACGCTCAGATCCTCTGAGACTTGTTAGTTCAGAGTTTCACAAAATAACGTACCAAAAGAAATAATCAGATGAAACACTTCAGAATACAGACATTAAGCATTTTTGCATCTGAATAAATTTGCTTCTGAATAATAGTTTTATTCTAGACAAAAATCCATACTAATATTCTTCAGAATAAATTTAAATTTATCTTCAGCAAGGGGTTTTGTAAAGATATCAGCCCATTGATGGTCTGTATCAACAAAATTTAAACTTATAATTCCCTTATGAACATAGTCTCTAATGAAATGATGTTTAATTTCTATATGTTTTGCCTTAGAATGTAAAATGGGGTTTTTAGATAGGCAAATAGCAGAAGTATTATCACAGAAGATAGAAATGTTACTCTCATATATCTGATAATCTTCTAGCTGACTTTTCATCCAGAGCATCTGTGTACTACAACCAGCAACAGCAATATATTCTACTTCTGTTGTTGAAAGTGCTATTGTGGGTTGCTTCTTGCTGAACCATGAGATCAGATGACTTCCTAGAAACTGGCAGCTTCCAGAAGTACTTTTACGTTCTATTCTATCTCCAGCATAATTAGCATCATAGAATCCTACTAATTTGTATTCATCAGATCTTCTGTAACATAAACCCACGTTAGTAGTACCTTTCAGGTACCTCAGAATCCTTTTAACAGCTGTTAAGTGAGATTCTCTAGGATCTTATTGGAATCTAGCACACAAAAAAACATTAAAGAGGATATCAGGTCTAGAAGCAGTCAAGTACAGAAGAGAACCAATCATACCTCTGTAGAGCTTCTGATCTACCTTTTTACTTACCTCTTCTTTACCTAAAGTGCTTGTTGGATGCATTAGAGTTTTAGCCAACTTACTTTTTGTCATGTTAAACTTCTTCAGAAGCTCCTTCACATACTTTGTCTGATGTATGTAGGTGCCTTCTGGACTTTGATTTACTTGAATTCCCAGAAAGAATTTGAGTTCTCCCATCATGCTCATTTTAAATTATGCCTGCATAGATTGACCAAACTCCTTTCCAAGCGTAATATTTGTTGTACCAAAAATAATATCATCTACATAAATTTGACAGACTAAAATGTCTTTCTTAATTGATTTATGAAATAAAGTTGTATCCACCTTAATTAATTTAGGAAAAACACTTAGAAGGGGGGGTTGAATAAGGGTTTCAAAAACAACTATGACAGTAGTAAAAATAACAAGGTAATTTTATCCTAGTTCGTTTGAACTCAAACTACTCCAGTCCACCCTACCAAGGTGATTTGCCTTTCTCAAGAAGGACTTAATCCACTAAATCAAACTGATTACAGTGTTTAACCACTAAGACAAACAGTCTTAGTCTTCTCAAGAAATTATGACCACAACTTGGTCTTCTTAAGGAACTTTACAACAAAATGTAAATACAATGTGTTTAAGAGTTGCTTCTAAAAAGCTATATCACAACAGGTGATGTTACATAAATTGAAGAATGAATTAAATCTTAGAATGAGGTTGAAAGATGTTTGGATATTGTTCTTTGCTTGTTCAGTATTTCGTTAATAGTGAAATGATGCTAAGACTTGCTTAAATACCACTTCAAGTCCATTTCTCAAAGACTGTGCAACTGTTGCCTTTTATCTTGTATTGACTTTTCCTTTCTCAGAAGTGGAATGTTCAGACATGTGCTTTTTTCTTGAATTCATGTGTCTTTCACAAATGAGGAATAGTTTTGTTGGAGTAGACGTTGAGATTAGCAACGAGTCTTTTCTTTGAGCTAACATCTTTTCAAATGAATAGTTTCTTCAAATAAGACTAACATCAGATCCTCTGATGTTGTTCCTTGTTCTTCAGATCAGAGTTACTCTATCCAGAGTATTTGCAGCAAAGTGCTTCAGCGTGAATAATTTGATCAGAGCAGACTTGCTTATTAGAGCCTCTGTACTTGCAGCGTTAAGTACTTCCAGAGTCTTCTGAAACTTTACTGTATGCTCTTTACTCAAATTCTTCTTAGCTTCGCTCAGAGTCATCTGTAGCAGATCATAGTCTTTTCAAGCAGCGCACATAGTCTTCTGATGTATTGCTTCTGACGCTCAGAGCTTTAACGTTCTTTAGTGTTCATAGGCGTTCTTGCTTCTAGAATAATATTAATTTTGATATCTGAAACAAATAAACACTTGAACAGAATTAGAGTATATATTTACTTTATACAAAATTTCATTTATTTTATCATCAAAACAATGAGATATATTAAACACCAATCTGTGTTCTAACAGACTTTGGCATTTCTTCATTGTCATTATTAATTTGGAGATCATTGGGGGTAAGAGGAGCATCGGAAGGGTTACCTCTTTGAGATTCTTCTTGAATCTTTAAAAGAGAGGCATCAGTGGTTGGTAGGTTCGAAGGTACAAGGGTTGTTTCAACAGTTACTTCATCGGTAATCATAGGATTAGGTTGGACAGGGTTTGGAGGGCTAGAAGCATCATCATCTCCAGAGTTGCAATCATCGGCATGAGCTTGTTGAGTGTTGGTAGGCATCAAAGCGCGACACAAGGTTAGGCTGATAGGAAATCAGAGATGCTAGGCCTTTCCCTGCATCAAGCCTGTTAACAATAAATTTAGGAATCAAAAAGGCTTCCCAGATTGCAGTAGAATCCTCATCACTGCATCCTTGGGGAACAAGAAATGTCCTTTTAAACCATGAAGGGCCAAAACACCTAGTAACAAAAGGGGCCATACTAGGGGTAAATTTAGAACAACTGGCAAACATCATAACATAGCTAGTAAAGGCGTCCTTGACAGTTACGCCATCATCGGTGGGGGTTAATTGAACCAACCGAGGCCATTCGACGTGCCTCTCCTCAATTCTAGCATACGCTTCGACAACTGGTCTTTGTCTAGGAAAGCTGGTCTCAAAGGTAGCGTTCAACCATAGTTGAAGTAACCATAAAGGACTAGCCAAAGATACGGTGTCACAGGCTTTTAAACGCCTTAGTCGAGAGACTGTTTCGCTCAGAGACTCATAGAGAGATGCCAAAATCAGTTCACTTGAACAAACACCTGTATTGTGGTGTAATTGATTGGCCAAGGGGAAATATTTTTTGGCCACTTGGAGAGACTTGGTGCAGAAAACATATCTCGACAACCACAAAGCAAGAAACGCCACGTGTTCTTCATCGGACACACTGTCAGTATCCTGATCAAAGTGGTGGTTGATGAAGTGAGTGTAGGTGAGTTTAGGACTGGAGGGGTGGATATAGTCATCAACGTCCAAATCGGGTTGGTAAGAAGTACCGTCAGAGCGAAGGCCGACGATAGTGGCTATGTCAAAAAGCGTGGGAGAAACCATCCCACATGGCAAGTGAAATGTATAATGGGTGTTGTCCCAGAAATATAATGAAGCCACCAGCAAATTGAGGCAATAGTAAAGAGGAGTTTTTGACAACATTAAAAGGTCATAAATTCCCACAGATTTCCAGTAATCATCCTTGATTTTCTCTATTTTTGACATCCAAAGGTCGAAATCCTTCAGAGGGCCAATAGCTCTTACTAAACGAGTACCGTCAGCAAGGTAACTCAAGTCAAAAGATGGTGATGAAGTAGAATCAACGGTACCGGTAGAAGGAGCTGAAAAGCTTTTTTGCCCTAGAGGCCTGGTTTTCCGGTAAGATGGTAGGAACTCACTCAGTCGTGGATCAAAAAGGTCAACCTGAACTAAAGGACCAGATATGGCATGGGGTTTACCCGAAATAATTAAAGGAATCATTACCTAAGAATGACAGATGCTTTTGGCAGTCTCAGAGGTAAGTTCTGGAACACATAGACGATTCTCCACCACGTGAGGACCGGCTAGGTTGATGAAGGAATGGAGAGGTTGTTTTGTTGTGGTGGTGCATCCTTTCTAGGTTTTCTTGTCTTGAGCAGCGGTTTGAGAAGAGGCCATTGTAACGCCCCGATTTCGATTGTCTCTTTTATCGAGTCCCTACTTAATTTAATTGGACGAATATTATTTTCGATATGGAATTTGTGTGGAAATATGTTAAGTTTACATATTATTCTATTTTAACCGATTTTGGGAGTTTTCGGGGAAAATAGTTTGGAGGGTATTTTGGACATTTCCTATTTAATGATAAGTGGGATATTTTATGGGATATTGAATCAATAGATGTTTTGGAGAAATAATGAGAAGGATATTAAAAGAGAAATAGAAGAGAAAAGAAACATAAGAGAAAAGGAAGGAAAGAAAAGGGGAAGAAGGAAAAGGAGGAGAAAAAAGAAGAAGAAGAAGAAAAGTGTGAGATCATCAAGAACAGTTCAAAGCTTCGATTAATCCGAGGTAAGGCTGTGAAACCTTACTATCTAAATCAATATGTATGATTATGTATGTGTATGGTTGATTGAGTTGGGGTTTTGGAGAGTTTCCTATAATTTCCGTTTTAGGTCGAAATTGATTCGATCGGTAGAAATCTAGCTTTGTTTAATGAATATGAGAATAAGTGGTAGGATTTATGTCGGGAAACGTTAGGTTATGATTACTGGAGCAAGTGGAGAATTATCGGGTGAATTTATCGGCTGTTTTGAATTCTGAACAGTGGGGAGAAGTTCTGTTCGCAGACGCTCGCTAGCAGCTCGCTAGGCGAGAAGGTCGCGAATGTTCGCTAGCATCTCGCTAGGCGAGTGCGTAGCGAACGGTCCCAGACTTGGGACAGAATGGTATTGTGGTCTTTCGCTAGTAGCGAAGGGAGTAGCGAAGAGCTCGCTGGGGGTTCGCTGTGGCGAACGAGGTAGCGAGCAACGTTTGGAGGTTCTGTTTGCACTCGCTAGCAGTTCGCTAGGCGAGGAGGTAGCGAACGTTCGCTAGTAGCTCGCTAGGTGAGCGTGTAGCGAACGTAGCAGAATGAGTTTCTCTCCTGTTGTGTACTGTTGTGGCTTGGGACCCTGATTGCGATCGACCTTCCCTCGATTTAAAGCGGGTATGCTAGCCCGTGAGGTGCTGTGGGTAGCCGAATGGCGTGAATCCTAGTTTATGGTTTGTGAAGCGTGAGTGTGGCCGATCGGCAATTTTATGCAATCGCTAGATCGAATAGGATGGCATGATGAGATGATCGAGTTCGTTGTCGTTGGCATGATAATATGAATGTATGAGAACATAATAGGATTATGTGGGCATTGAGTAGTGAACATAGTGTCGGAGTGGATTACACTAGGGTAGAATGATGTGATATCATTCCTAGTTGCGGGCTCATTTGGGTAGGATGACGAGATATCGTTCCTAATGAGGCACAAACAATATTGTAGTGTGTTAGGAGTTTTCTGAATGAGGTGTGATTGATGGGTGCACTAGGGTAGAATGATATAACATCATTCCTAGTGGTTGTGTATTATATTTGATCCCGTGTAGGATCTGCAGAACCTCGCTTGATGCGATGGTTATATTTGATCCCGTGTAGGATCTGCAGAACCTCGCTTGATGCGATGGTTATATTTGATCCCGTGTAGGATCTGCAGAACCTCGCTTGATGCGATGGTTATATTTGATCCCGTGTAGGATCTGCAGAACCTCGCTTGATGCGATGGTTATATTTGATCCCGTGTAGGATCTGCAGAACCTCGCTTGATGCGATGGTTATATTTGATCCCGTGTAGGATCTGCAGAACCTCGCTTGATGCGATGGTTATATTTGATCCCGTGTAGGATCTGCAGAACCTCGCTTGATGCGATGGTTATATTTGATCCCGTGTAGGATCTGCAGAACCTCGCTTGATGCGATGGTTATATTTGATCCCGTGTAGGATCTGCAGAACCTCGCTTGATGCGATGGTTATATTTGATCCCGTGTAGGATCTGCAGAACCTCGCTTGATGCGATGGTTATATTTGATCCCGTGTAGGATCTGCAGAACCTCGCTTGATGCGATGGTTATATTTGATCCCGTGTAGGATCTGTAGAACCTCGCTTGATGCGATGGTTATATTTGATCCCGTGTAGGATCTGCAGAACCTCGCTTGATGCGATGGTTATATTTGATCCCGTGTAGGATCTGCAGAACCTCGCTTGATGCGATGATTATATTTGATCCCGTGTAGGATCTGCAGAACCTCGCTTGATGCGATGGTTATATTTGATCCCGTGTAGGATCTGCAGAACCTCGCTTGATGCGATGGTTATATTTGATCCCGTGTAGGATCTGCAGAACCTCGCTTAATGCGATGGTTATATTTGATCCCGTGTAGGATCCGCAGAACCTCGCTTGATGCGATGGTTATATTTGATCCCGTGTAGGATCTGCAGAACCTCGCTTGATGCGATGGTTATATTTGATCCCGTGTAGGATCTGCATAACCTCGCTTGATGCGATGGTTATATTTGATCCCGTGTAGGATCTGCAGAACCTCGCTTGATGCGATGGTTATATTTGATCCCGTGTAGGATCTGCAGAACCTCGCTTGATGCGATGGTTATATTTGATCCCGTGTAGGATCTGCAGAACCTCGCTTGATGCGATGGTTATATTTGATCCCGTGTAGGATCTGCAGAACCTCGCTTGATGCGATGGTTATATTTGATCCCGTGTAGGATCTGCAGAACCTCGCTTGATGCGATGGTTATATTTGATCCCGTGGAGGATTTGATAAGTGATAGGTTCATAGGGGAATCCGGCGGATGAATGAGTCGGTCCCTATGAGTTGCACTATCATCTTCAGATGATGAACGGAGAATAATCTCTAAGAATATAATAGTATATATGTATGTATGGTCTGATAGATGGGAGGATGACGTTGAAGTAAGCGTGGAGGAGTTGTACTCACTAGGGTAGGATGGCAATGCGTCGTTCCTAGTGAAGAAGTTACCGGGGTAGAATGACTGAGATGTTGTTCCCGGTAGGGCATGAGCGATATGCCCATAACCCGGAAAGAGGATTAAGGATATTAGATGAGTATTATACGAATCGCACGGCATGGTTGCGGTTATCATATGTAATATGCATGCGTGCAGGAAATTGATGGGACACGGATAGCGAATAAATGAATGTGTAGGATATTAACTAATGGATGGATGGTTTAGTGTGAGTGTATACGCCTAAGTGTATTTGATGTGGTGAGAATTTATTTCTACGCACCGTAGTGAAAAGCTGTAGAATATAGGCATTTTGTACTTTTGTATTTCTATATATATATATATATATATATATATATATATATATATATATATATATATATATATATATATATATATATATATATATATATATATATATATATATATATATATATATATATATATATATATATATATATATATATATATATATATATATATATATATATATATATATATATATATATATATATATATATATATATATATATATATATATATATATATATATATATATATATATATATATATATATATATATATATATATATATATATATATATATATATATATATATATATATATATATATATATATATATATATATATATATATATATATATATATATATATATATATATATATATATATATATATATATATATATATATATATATATATATATATATATATATATATATATATATATATATATATATATATATATATATATATATATATATATATATATATATATATATATATATATATATATATATATATATATATATATATATATATATATATATATATATATATATATATATATATATATATATATATATATATATATATATATATATATATATATATATATATATATCTTATGCCTGGATTATTATGTTATGTTTCTCACCCTTCTGTTGTTTTATAATGCCCTGCGAGGCATTGCAGATTAGGATCCGCTGGAGGTTTCCTTTGGAGTATAGTTCCTTTCCCTCTAGTCGGTCGCTCTGATATGTAACTTTGGGTAGATAGGCTTGTTAATTGCCTTAATGATGTTTTGTTAGTATGAGAATAGAGTTGTGAACAACCAGATGACATGTAATTACGTTTTGTCATGTCTTAAGTGAATATATATATATATATATATATATATATATATATATATATATATATATATATATATATATATATATATATATATATATATATATATATATATATATATATATATATATATATATATATATATATATATATATATATATATATATATATATATATATATATATATATATATATATATATATATATATATATATATATATATATATATATATATATATATATATATATATATATATATATATATATATATATATATATATATATATATATATATGTTTTAGTCTTCCGCTTTAAGAGAAAACATGAATATGTAATTTCGAAGAATCATGCGTTTATTTTTAGTTGAGATTTACCCCTTTTGAGTTAATTCTTTTTAAACATTAATATTCATGTGGTCGTTTCGTGAGTATTGTGACGCACTTCTTTTATACCTAAATGTAAATATACTCTGATGAAAATAAAAACACTTGTATTCATGACTATATGATTTGATATGTGTTTATTTTGGGGTATAGAAAGGGGGCGTTACAAAGTGGTATCAGAGCAGGTCGGTCCATCCGGCCAAGTGTCTAATGTTGGTTGTTCCCTTATACGCGACATGTGTGTGAAGACACTGTCGGTACGTGTTTGTTGTTTAACCATTGTCTGCAGAAGTAAGAATGATCTAGGTGGGGGAGAACTTGTGGTTCTCCAGGATGCTACAAGTATGGGGCTGTAGCTCGGTGTATTGTTGAACATCGAGAGCTTGTGTTATCCGTGTTGGAGGAGAAGGCAGTGTTATGTCACTGTGGAGAGGTTCAAGGAGTTTTGAGAAGAACTGTCAACAATTTGTGTGTTGGTTTTGTCGAACCCGACTAAACCGTATGTTGCATTTTATGATGCTTCGGTGGCACGTTGGGAAGATGCGTTAAATGCACACCAGCAAAGTTCCGAGTGTGCTTTATGGCAAATAGGGGTACAAGGAGAGTCATCTGAAGAGTGACTTAGAGTTGGTCGCGGTTGTGTGTTCGTGCCAGAGGTTGGGAGCTTCAATTGCTCAGTAAAGGTTTGAGCATGGGGGTTTGACCTTCCTTCCAATGTCAAGCCTGAGATATCAGTGCTATCGAGGGATGGTAAATGGATCAAACTTCAAAAGCCAAGGAAGGGCTACGAGGATACCATAAGAACTGTTTTGATCACTGTTTACTTCATGCATTTTGTGAAGAAGAATCCAGAAACATCAGCAAAATCTGTGTGGGATAGCTTGAGTAAGAATAAGGATTTTAGTTACTATGAAGTTAAACCTTCGCATAATGATTTGTTAAACCATATGGCTTTAATGGGCGAAGCTACCACAAAGGATGTTGTCTTAGCAAAGTCCAAGCTTTTGCTCGCAGTTCTGAAAGATAAGGATACAATGAGGAATATGATTTTAGTTAAGAGAATTCTGGGTTGAATAAGTGGATTGACCCTTTTTCTGTTGATGAGGACTAGTCATTCTAGGTTGGAACTAGTTGTAATGAATATCGCTGAGGTGATAAAGATTGTATGTTGTATCGTCGAAATATTGAGTCAGATGAGAATCTGAAGCCTTGTATGGCAGGGGAGCGAAGACTTTAGGATGATGATGATGGATAAAAGTTTGTATCCGAGATTCAAACTCATTGGGGGTAGAATGACTAGATGTCATTCCCGATGAGGTATAAGTGGTATGGTTGCAATCACTAGGGTAGAATGACTATGCGTCGTTCCTAGTGAGACGATCACCAGGGTAGAATGACTGAGATGTCGTTCCTGGTGGAGTGTATGTGGAGTGCCTGTAATCTCCAATGGAGATTGGTGCAGATTGACGGTCTTAATTGAGTCACGCGGCATGACTATGTTTGTGGTACGGAAGTATGCACGTGGGCGATCATGTGCAACTTGAGAATTAGAGAGCGGACGCGATGTTACGTCCGGTATGGTTTGAATCAGATGATATTTTCGAGGACGAAAATTCCTAAGTGGGGGAGAGTTGTAACTCCCCGATTTCGATTGTCTCTTTTATCGAGTCCCTACTTAATTTAATTGGACGAATATTATTTTCGATATGGAATTTGTGTGGAAATATGTTAAGTTTACATATTATTCTATTTTAACCGATTTTGGGAGTTTTCGGGGAAAATAGTTTGGAGGGTATTTTGGACATTTCCTATTTAATGATAAGTGGGATATTTTATGGGATATTGAATCAATAGATGTTTTGGAGAAATAATGAGAAGGATATTAAAATAGAAATAGAAGAGAAAAGAAACATAAGAGAAAAGGAAGGAAAGAAAAGGGGAAGAAGGAAAAGGAGGAGAAAAGAGAAGAAGAAGAAGAAAAGTGTGGGATCATCAAGAACAGTTCAAAGCTTCGATTAATCCGAGGTAAGGGTGTGAAACCTTACTATCTAATTCAATATGTATGATTATGTATGTGTATGGTTGATTGAGTTGAGGTTTTGGAGAGTTTCCTATAATTTCCGTTTTAGGTCGAAATTGATTCGATCGGTAGAAATCTAGCTTTGTTTAATGAAGATGAGAATAAGTGGTAGGATTTATGTCGGGAAACGTTAGGTTATGATTACTGGAGCAAGTGGAGAATTATCGGGTGAATTTATCGGCTGTTTCGAATTCTGAACAGTGGGGAGAAGTTCTGTTCGCAGACGCTCGCTAGCAGCTCGCTAGGCGAGAAGGTCGCGAGTGTTCGCTAGCATCTCGCTAGGCGAGTGCATAGCGAACGGTCCCAGAATTGGGACAGAATGGTATTGTGGCCTTTCGCTAGTAGCGAAGGGAGTAGCGAAGAGCTCGCTGGGGGTTCGCTGTGGCGAACGAGGTAGCGAGCAATGTTTGGAGGTTCTGTTTGCACTCGCTAGCAGTTCGCTAGGCGAGGAGGTAGCGAACGTTCGCTAGTAGCTCGCTAGGCGAGCGTGTAGCGAACGTAGCAGAATGAGTTTCTCTCCTGTTGTGTATTGTTGTGGCTTGGGACCCTGATTGCGATCAACCTTCCCTCGATTTAAAGCGGGTATGCTAGCCCGTGAGGTGTTGTGGGTAGCCGAATGGCGTGAATCCTAGTTTATGGTTTGTGAAGCGTGAGTGTGGCCGATCGGCAATTTTATGCAATCGCTAGATCGAATAGGATGGCATGATGAGATGATCGAATTCGTTGCCGTTGGCATGATAATATGAATGTATGAGAACATAATAGGATTATGTGGGCATTGAGTAGTGAACATAGTGTCGGAGTGGATTACACTAGGGTAGAATGATGTGATATCATTCCTAGTTGCGGGCTCATTTGGGTAGGATGACGTGATATCGTTCCTAATGAGGCACAAACAATATTGTAGTGCGTTAGGAGTTTTCTGAATGAGGTGTGATTGATGGGTGCACTAGGGTAGAATGATATAACATCATTCCTAGTGGTTGTGTATTATATTTGATCCCGTGTAGGATCTGCAGAACCTCACTTGATGCGATGGTTATATTTGATCCCGTGTAGGATCTGCAGAACCTCGCTTGATGCGATGGTTATATTTGATCCCGTGTAGGATCTGCAGAACCTCGCTTGATGCGATGGTTATATTTGATCCCGTGTAGGATTTGCAGAACCTCGCTTGATGCGATGGTTATATTTGATCCCGTGTAGGATCTGCAGAACCTCGCTTGATGCGATGGTTATATTTGATCCCGTGTAGGATCTGCAGAACCTCGCTTGATGCGATGGTTATATTTGATCCCGTGTAGGATCTGCAGAACCTCGCTTGATGCGATGGTTATATTTGATCCCGTGTAGGATCTGCAGAACCTCGCTTGATGCGATGGTTATATTTGATCCCGTGTAGGATCTGCAGAACCTCGCTTGATGCGATGGTTATATTTGATCCCGTGTAGGATCTGCAGAACCTCGCTTGATGCGATGGTTATTATTGATCCCGTGTAGGATCTGCAGAACCTCGCTTGATGCGATGGTTATATTTGATCCCGTGTAGGATCTGCAGAACCTCGCTTGATGCGATGGTTATATTTGATCCCGTGTAGGATCTGCAGAACCTCGCTTGATGCGATGGTTATATTTGATCCCGTGTAGGATCTGCAGAACCTCGCTTGATGCGATGGTTATATTTGATCCCGTGTAGGATCTGCAGAACCTCGCTTGATGCGATGGTTATATTTTATCCCGTGTAGGATCTGCAGAACCTCGCTTGATGTGATGGTTATATTTGATCCCGTGTAGGATCTGCAGAACCTCTCTTGATGCGATGGTTATATTTGATCCCGTGGAGGATTTGATAAGTGATAGGTTCAAAGGGGAATCCGGCGGATGAATGAGTCGGTCCCTATGAGTTGCACTATCATCTTCAGATGATGAACGGAGAATAATCTCTAAGAATATAATAGTATATATGTATGTATGGTCTGATAGATGGGAGGATGACGTTGAAGTAAATGTGGAGGAGTTGTACTCACTAGGGTAGGATGGCAATGCGTCGTTCCTAGTGAAGAAGTTACCGGGGTAGAATGACTGAGATGTTGTTCCCGGTAGGGCATGAGCGATATGCCCATAACCCGGAAAGAGGATTGAGGATATTAGATGAGTATTATACGAATCGCACGGCATGGTTGCGGTTGTCATATGTAATATGCATGCGTGCAGGAAATTGATGGGACGCGGATAGCGAATAAATGAATGTGTAGGATATTAACTAATGGATGGATGGTTTAGTGTGAGTGTATACGCCTAAGTGTATTTGATGTGGTGAGAATTTATTACTACGCACCGTAGTGAAAAGCTGTAGAATATAGGCATTTGGTACTTGTGTATTTTATATATATATATATATATATATATATATATATATATATATATATATATATATATATATATATATATATATATATATATATATATATATATATATATATATATATATATATATATATATATATATATATATATATATATATATATATATATATATATATATATATATATATATATATATATATATATATATATATATATATATATATATATATATATATATATATATATATATATATATATATATATATATATATATATATATATATATATATATATATATATATATATATATATATATATATATATATATATATATATATATATATATATATATATATATATATATATATATATATATATATATATATATATATATATATATATATATATATATATATATATATATATATATATATATATATATATATATATATATATATATATATATATATATATATATATATATATATATATATATATATATATATATATATATATATATATATATATATATATATATATATATATATCTTATGCCTGGATTATTATGTTATGTTTCTCACCCTTCTGTTGTTTTATAATGCCCTGCGAGGCATTGCAGATTAGGATCCGCTGGAGGTTTCCTTTGGAGTATAGTTCCTTTCCCTCGAGTCGGTCGCTCTGATATGTAACTTTGGGTAGATAGGCTTGTTGATTGCCTTAATGATGTTTTGTTAGTATGAGAATAGAGTTGTGAACAACCAGATGACATGTAATTACGTTTTGTCATGTCTTAAGTGAATATATATATGTTTTAGTCTTCCGCTTTAAGAGAAAATATGAATATGTAATTTCGAAGAATCATGCGTTTATTTTTAGTTGAGATTTACCCCTTTTGAGTTAATTCTTTTTAAACATTAATATTCATGTGGTCGTTTCGTGAGTATTGTGACGCACTTCTTTTATACCTAAATGTAAATATGCTCTGATGAAAATAAAAACACTTGTATTCATGACTATATGATTTGATATGTGTTTATTTTGGGGTATAGAAAGGGGGCGTTACAGCCATTGTTAGTGATAGGAAAGAAAAAGAGTTGTTTTTCTGAACAAAAGGAAAGGAGAATAGAGAAGAAGAAAAACGTTTGAAATTCAAGAGAGCGTAAAGATTGCACGAAACGGTGAAGAAAGGTATTTATAAGTATGTGTAAATCCCAAAGGAAAGAGATCCACCGTTGAAAATGACCAAGAAATAGGACACGTGTTAGTTTGAGGAGGCGTGTAGAAAGTGATGGTCAGAGTACAAGCTTATGGTTCCAAGACAAGTGATGATGAATACGGCTGAAAAGACGTTTCGTATTTGACATAGTGACGTAGTGGGTACCATAAGCATGGGAGGAAAAAACTGAACAGTTGAGCCACTAAATAAAGAATGGAAGTTGAAACAAAGACATGCAAAGTGACATGTCGAAAATAAAAGAAAAATTGACCTTCCAACCCAAGATTGGCGAAAGGACAATTTTTGGGGGCAACATGTTGACTCATAATTTTTGACGCCAGTCGAAGACTATATCTTTCGGAAGTTAAAAATATCAATACTTGGCATACAAGAGAGTTTTCGACCAACATCAAGGGGCTTCGAGTCGAAGAAAGAGGAAAGGAGGTAGAATGCTAAGTGTTTTGACGAAGACTACAGCAAAGAGAGCGCGAAGAAGGTTTACCAAAATTGGAGGGAATTTCTAAATGTTCAAAATTCAAACCAAGTAGAAAAATGTGGGAACGATTAGAAGGACAAAGATAGCGCCAAAAGAAGCACAATAAGAAGTCTCAACCGCCATGTAGAAGTTATTCTAGAGCACTATAAATAGATGTAAAATTTATGTAATAAGGGTGTTCATTCATTACCGTACTAGTTCATACAACTCTGAGTACCCACATGTAGAGAAACGAGTTTAACGATAATGTACGTGATATAACACCAAACTTTTTATCATCAATGCGATTTGTCTTTACAGTTCACTTGCCATTTTTAACTTTCAGTTTTTACATTTCAAACCGCCCTTTACATTTTTCTGCCCATTTGCGTTGCAAAGATCCCCTAGTCGAACACGGAGTTCTGATTAGAGTTATCCTTCAAGTCATTTATTTACTTGCATATTTATTTTAAAGTCCTTTAAGATTTCAAGGGGTTTGCGTCGAACGCGGAATTTGGCAATAATCTTCGTATTGTGTTTATAACATTCATACTTTCCGCACTCGACAATCCTAATTTCGTCTAGTTGAAACAATCTTAGCACGTGTTCTAGGATTTAGTATGGTCGATCCTGCAAGTTAGTCAATTTACTATAAATTGATAGACCAGCGGTTGTTTACCAAAAATCACAGTAAACAAATACCAACTTTCTTGCTTAGACTCTTGGAGGAAGGATGATGAAGTGAAAACGCAAAATCTCCGGTCGTATGCTTTTGGATAAAGCCTTGCTGATGATGTACAAGCATTGTTTCAAATCCTGAAACACCGGAGATATAAGGAAGCTAATCCCTTGTCAACCCCTTTGAGTGTAGAAGCAGAAGTTTCTTTCTAAAAACAAAAAAAAACCCTCAATCTTAACCTGGGGAAGGATAGTTTTCAGTTAGTCTGACCAAGCGTTCAAATTTCAAAAGGAGTGTGCATGCATGGATCCATTACCTTTTATCCTTCACAATCCCATAAAGGTTATATCTCATTAACCAAGGAATGAGGCAGTAAACCCTTTCACAGAAATCAAGACAGTCAGTGTCACACGATTTATTCCAAGAAAAGAATAAAAAAGAAAAAGAAAGAAAAAAGCCCACTAAGTCGAATCTTGAAAACAAGTGACTTAGGCAAAAATTATGGCATCCCGCTGGACTTCAAAATCGAAAATTCAAAAGAATTAGTCCAGGAAAGATTAGGAAAAGAACAGAAAATGAAAAGGAGGACAAAAAAATCCTCAGAAAAGAACAAAGTCGTGCGGCTGTAGACACCAAAGACAAAAGGGGTGATTGTCGCTCTGAAAATCTTGTGGGCTCATTAACTGTCCCTTCTACCATTCAATAAATGTTTTAAAAGGTGAGCGCTTGTGCCAAGTTAGATGAACATAGGGATGGAGAATATCAAGGAGAATGGGTGGGTACAATTAAATTTTGAGCCAAAAATCCTTTTTTTTGAAACCGTGAACCAGGCCATGTTACAACCCTCAAAAGTCCTAATTCAAGCAGGGTTTATTTTGAAAGCGTACTTCAATAAGATAGCGTTCCTGACTACCATGGAGCCTTGTGAAAGCAAACTGATAACTCAAATTCCAACCCCTATTGGCATCTCCAAAAAAAGCATACTTTGCTGGCATCCTCATAAACTCTAAAGTCCAATCCCTATTGGAAACCACCAAAAGTCCAATCCCTATTAGAATCACCTCATTCAAAAATCCAATCCCCATTGGTACCCAGAAGATATCACATTCCATCAGGTTTCACCCGTCCTTACAAGCGAAGTCCAATCATACTTGGTATATCCTTCTTTCCCCGATGAATCAGTCCTTTTGCATATCATAAGCATCATTATATTGCATCCTCAAATGCGTAGCATTTCCATTTTATATGGAGCATTACGCCATAATCAAACATGTGCATGTGAAGCATAAGCCATATTTGGTACCTTGTGTGGAAGTTCAAAGCACCTCATAATCAAGATAGTGATATATCCCCAACAGACATTCTTTCGATTAGGCTTTCTTTCTGTCAAATCCCTTTGACGATGTGGTTCTTTGGATATGTGTTCTTTCTGTCAAATCCCTTTGACAATGTGATTCTTCAGATATGGTTTTCTTTCCGTCAAATCCTTTTGACGATGTGATCTTTGGATATGGTTTTCTTTCCATCAAATCCCTTTGATGTGTGATCTTTGGTTCAGTTTTCTTCCCATCAAATGCCTTTGACGATGTGATCTTTGGTTCAATTTTCTTTCAGTCAAATCCCTTTGACGATGTGATCTTTGGTTTAGTTTTCTTCTGTTAAATCCCTTTGACGATGTGATCTTTGGTTCGATTTTCTTTCTGTCAAATCCCTTTGAAGATGTGGTCTTTAGATATGTCTTCTTTCCGTCAACTCCCTTTGATAATGTGGTTCTTTGGATATGTCTTCTTTCTGTCAAATCCTTTGACGGTGTGGTCTTTGGATATGTCTTCTTTCCGTCAAATCCCTTTGACTATGTGTTTCTTCGGACAAAATTTCTTTCCGTCAAATCCCTTTGACGATGTGATTCTTTATATATGGTTTTCTTTCCATCAAATCCCTTTGACGATGTGATTCTTTGGATATATTTTTCTTTTCATCAAGTCCCTTTGACGATGTGTTTCTTCGGACAAGCTTTCTTTCCCTCAAATCCCTTTAGGGATGTGTTTTTTTGGATATGTTTTCTTTTTGTCAAATCCCTTTGACGATGTGATTATTTGAATATGGTTTTCTTTCCATAAAATCCCTTTGACGATGTGTTTCTTCGGACAGGCTTTATTTCCGTCAAATCCCTTTGACGATGTGTTTCTTTAGATATGTTTTCTTTCCGTCAAATCTCTTTGACGATGTGATTCTTTGGATATGGTTTTCTTTCCGTCAAATCCCTTTGACGATGTGATTCTTCGGACAGGATTTCTTTCCGTCAAATCCCTTTGACGATATGATCTTTGGATATGGTTTTCTTTCCGTCAAATCCCTTTGACAATGTAATCTTTGGTATGGTTTTCTTCCCGTCAAATCCCTTTGAAGATGTGATCTTTGGTTCAGTTTTCTTTCCGTCAAATCCCTTTGACGCTGTGATCTTTGGTTCAGTTTTCTTCCCGTCAAATCTCTTTGACGATGTGTGTAACACCTCTTTCTATACTCCCAAATAAACAATTAAATCACATAAACACATAATAAATTTCATCAGAGTAAATTTGAAACATGGTATAAAAGAAGTATGCCACATCATTCACCAAAATAACATACAACACCTGCTCTATAAAAGACATGCAACAGTGGGGCAGTTCAATAGAGGAACTTAGTCCTACACCCACATCTCAATATTAAAATTAAAGCAGAAGATTAAACATTAAATACTTCACATGTAATCATATAAATACATAATTCAGTTTAGTTCACAATATCATTCAGGTTTACAAAACATTACCATCAGATACATACACAAAATGTATCTCAAAAGAATACTTTACAGCCTAACTACCCGGTGCTACATATCAGAGCATAACCGACCAAAAGGATGAAGCTAAACTTCACAAAAGACCTCCAGCAACCTAATTTGCAATGCCTCATAGAGCATTATAAAACAGCAGAAGGGTGAGAAATATTATCATAATAATCAAGGCATATAATTATATATACATACACAAGAATAGAACACGTACATTCCACATTTCTCACCACAATTAATTCCAATCATCATATACATCACAACATATGTGTAAACGAACATGGACAATCACCAAGCACATTTCATCTTGCATACATCCATAATTCTCAATTCAATACTTCGCATAAAGGTATACTTTCATTCAACAATACACATTAATCATGTGACTCAGTGTAACTCATGCCATGTGGTACCAACACTTGTTATTATTTTTCAGTTTTTACACTTAAACCGGGTCCACCCTTCTAGACCGATAACAACAAAAGCTTGTTCCCTAAGCTTTCAAACCCACCCTTCTAGGTTTGGGGCAAGTCACTAGTCTCCACGAAACTAGCAAACATTGCCTCTTGACTAAATGAATCATATGCAATCAACCACCAAATACACTTAAGACCGTCTCGCATCTTAATCCCATGCATTCAAATAATTCATCACTCAAGAATTATAACAGGATTGCACACACAACATATTCATATATCATCAATATATTTATCAAGCAATGCACACATATTCACAATATGTTCTCATGCATTCTATTCATAAAATCTCATACAAACAATATGTATTCATAATCACTTCCACAATCTAGGATTCACGCCATACGGATACCCGCAACATATAATTACTCATTTTCAACAAAGGTCGAACACAATCGAACAAAGAAATCAACATGGAAGGGAATCACAAAGAAAACCAAATGTTGTCACGCTCGCTGACTTGCTCGCCTAGCGAGTCTCTAGCGAATACTCATTATCTGTTCGCCTAGCGAACCAGCTCGCGAAGGTAAATAGAAGCTACTAACTTCGCTCGCCACCTACTCGCTGCAGCGAGGCCCTAGCAAATCTTTCGCCACCTCACTCGCTACCAGCGAACCAGATCAAATGCATTATGTCCAAGTCTGGGACCTCTCGCTAACTCATTCGCCCAACGAGTTGCTAGCAAATGTTCGCGACCTATTCGCCTAGCGAAGGCGCTAGCGAATGTCTGCGAACTCAGAAATTCCCACTGTCAAAATCTCCGAAACTCACTAAATCCATATGATTCAGTCCCAACTCGTTCTCGCAGTCTTAGCTTAGCATTCCTTGACTAAACTCTCCCACTTATTCTCATTTTCTACCGTTAACACTCGGTTTCTATCGATTAAATCCACTTTGCCCTAAAATGGAAGTTGTAGAAAAACATCCAACAATCTAACCTAAGCATACATAATCATATAAATTGACAAGATAATGATATTTCACACCCTTACCTCGATTAAATCGATGCTTGAGAGTTGTTCTTGAGCTTTTCCAACTTTCCTTCTTCTCCTTCTCTTTTCTCCTCCTTCTCCTTCTTTCTCTATTCTTTCTCTTATGTTTCTATCTTTCTCCTTTCCCTCCACTTTTCCTTTATAAGTCTTTCCATTCTAATTCTCTCCAACATCTATTAATTCATTTAATTAATCATACATTAATCAAACAATCCTCTTAAATCATTTAATTAACATAAATAATTAATTAATGAAAATTGGTCTGTTACAATGTGATCTTGGGTCAGGTTTTCTTTCCGTCAAATCCCTTTGACGATGTGTTTCTTAGAACATATTTTCTTTCCGTCAAATCCCTTTGACGATATGATGTTGGTTTTCTTTCCGTCAAATCCCTTTAACGATGTGATATGGTTTTCTTTCCATCAAATCCCTTTGACAATGTGGTTCTTTGGATATGTTTTCTTTACGTCAAATCCCTTTGACAATGTGGTTCTTTGGATATGTTTTCTTTCTGTCAAATCCCTTTTGAAAATTCAGGCCTCCCAACGATGGATGTTCTAACAGAGGTTATAACATCCACTGTGACATTCACTACAGATCTACTATTATGCAGTAATAACAAAGCAGTAAATAACACAGTTAGTTGTTGACCCAGTTCAGTACAACTCACTTACATCTGGGGGCTACCAAGCCAGGGAGAATTTTCACTATCAGCAATATCAATTCAGAGTCAAACCTCCAGTTTGCACTCTTCACTTAATCACTACCCAATGACAATTTAACCTAGAGACACTCTAGACCTGAGTATACCCACTCATTCCCTACAATCACACAATAGTGATAACAACAAGTTACAATTTAAACTGTAGATTGAAGAGACATTTCACCTACACACACACCTTGATCTTTGCTTCAAAGATTTGATCAAGGAACACACACTCTTGCTTAACAGCTTCGAGTGTAACACAATCTAGAAACTACCTAACCAATGCACTCAACAGTTGCTTGGGTTACACGTATTCCTAAGACACAAATGTGAAGAACAACCTCTTCACTTCTAAACCACTATGGTGATTTCTCTGCTTCTCTAACTTCAATAGCTGCCATCTAGGATTGCCTCTCCTGGTATTTGTAGCAGCAGATTAGTTCTTGGGCCTGGGCGCATACATTAGGTTTTATCCATCATAAAACCTCACTTATGTATTCTGCACGCTTGCCTCTTTAGTCAGGTACATTTTAGTTCCCCTAGGGCGTCTAAAATGTCTCCTGCATTCCAGCATGAGCTTCTGAGTTGTTTCCTGAGTTACAACTACCAGAAAAACAAACTTCCGCTTGATCTCATACGACCTATGTCATAACATTGAGTATGACATCTAACTTAACTTACAGTTAGCTTAGTTAACTTACCCTGCACAGTCCATATTATGAATGTAATAACATCAAGAATGACATTCATATATGTACTTATATTTTGCCACAAAATGCAGCCAATCAAAAGCACTTACAAACTCCCCATTTGGAAAAATTTTGGCTAAAACACTTTGTACTTACATCAGAGATTTCCTACACAGCAGAAGACTTAACAATAGTCCTGTCATGCAGGTAAGTCACTTGCTTCTTAAGCTCTCAGAATCCTCACAGTTGGCTTTTAGCCCTGTTAGCACTTACTTTGTTTACACTCCGTAGACTTCTACTACAGATGTCACTCTTGGCTTGTTTGATTAACAGAGTTACTCCCCCTTAACTGATACACTTATCAGCTGGGCAATATCCAGTCTGAATTGGATGCTATAACCTTCAGCATGACTTTCTGATGTCACACATTTGTGCTACTCCCCTTGCAGGGATGCATTCTGCTTCTTGCACAGAATTCCTAAGCATCTTGTTAGGATCACCCATGTTAGTAACTATAGCATGTCAGTCCTAGTTCTAACATACATGTCATACATATCATATTTGTAACAGCCCAAACAGCTGTTATCACACACAAATCTCCTCAGCATCACCTGCACACTAATATCATAATCACTATGGTGCATATGCTCAATCACAATTACTTCTCATGGCAGTCTTGGTCTTCCACCTGCATCTGTTACTACCACATAACCTGTGGTACTCATATTGGTTATCCACCAATTCTTCCATCTGTATCTGTTATACCTGCTGCTATTTATCTAACACTCTCTCCCCCTTTTTAGCCACAAATTAAGATCCAACTAACATCTAGCATAGATCATAAATTGTTCCAATACATGTGTTTGGGGTTACAAAAAAAACTGCTCAGATAGAGCATAACGAAACAAATTGTCTTAATAGTTCTCACACCAGACTAACAAAATAAATCACACCAACACATCAGCAATCCAGCTTCCTGCACCACCTCAGCCAACAGTGGCTTGAGCAATAAGGCATTAGTCTTCTTCTGCATTTGAGTTGGACTTGTCTTCCTCAGTCTCTCCAGAGCCCTCTTCCTCAGCATCAGTGTCTTCCTCAACAGCATCTTTCGTGTCTACTTCCTGACTTTCCACTTCCCTAGTACCATCATCGTCCTTTGTGGCCCCTTCTTCCCTTGTTGCATCCTCTGAGCTGTCAGTATCCTCATCTAGCTCAAGGGATTGCAACAGTTTTTCAAGTGTTTGCTTTCTTGCATCCAGTTCCTCGCATGTTTCTTTAATGATGGTTATCACTTCAGCCTTTTTGGCTTTGGAACCCCTTTTGGATGTCTCAGTGGATGTCATGGCAATGTCTGAAACATGGGTTCCTTGAAACAGTTTGTGATGAAAGTCTTAAGGAGTTTCTCTTTTGCTTGCTACATCACTAGTCTTGAGGATGTTTGGAAACTGTGCTAACACTATTCCACAAATGAGTGAAGGAAATGCTATAGGCCCTTTGATGCTATAACTACCAGCATGCTTCATTGTTTGATCAAAGATGTATGTGCCATAATCCATTTTGGTCCTGGTTCCCACAGCATAGATGACCCTCCCCAGGATGGTGGCTACTGATGATTTGTGATTGGTTGGCACCCAGTTTGCAGCACCAATCTTGTGAAGCAAGGCATATTTCATGTTCAGCTTACTGGCAGCAAGCTTCCCTTTTGATGGCAATTTCCTAACTTGATTTCCAGTTATTACTTGACATATTCTGTTGTCAGAGATGGTTAACTCAGGCACAGCCTCATTTGTTATCTCAAGGAAGTTGTTGATGATGGTGGGAGTGAAGACAACACCATTTCCCCTGACAAAAACTTTCCCAAACTCAGACGATTTTCTATCAGCATATTTATCAGATAAGTTAACTATGAATTCTTTGACCAGAATTTCATAGCATTGGGAGAACTGAGTAACAGTTTTCATCAAGCCAGCTTCACATATAAGGTTCACAATCTCCTTGTTATCTAGAGCATTTTGAGCAAGCTCTCTCTAGGGCCAGCCTCTTTTAGTATACATACTTCCACCTGATGACACCTGAGGGATAGTGGAAGGAGATGTTGTCCAGGGGTACTTCAGGAACACTTTCAGCCAGCTTGCTTGAAGCAGGTTTCCTCTTAGCTGGGAGGTCTGTGACATCCATCTCAACATCCGAATCTGTTTCTTGTTTTGGTCTTGATTCAATCTTTCTCTTCTTGATGGTCACCTTGCTCCACCCTTTGGAGGGTCCAACCTGAGTACTTTTTGTTCCAATCTTCTTGGTGGTATCTCCTTGCTCAGTACTCTTTTCAGCATCCCTTTTCTTGGGTGAGCTTTGGTTAACTATCTTTTTCCCTTTTCTCTTCATCAATCTTTTGGAAATGTTTGGATTGATCGTTTCTATAAGGTCATTGTCTGAGTGCTCATCTAAGTTGCCTACTTCTGTATCTTTGGCTTCATGCAAATCATCATCCCTTTTATCAGACCCTTCATCCTTATTCTTCTCTTCTGGGGGGTTGTTTTTCAATGTTTTGACATTGTGTGGGACATTAATTTGATCACCTTGCTTAGGTTCAGTCCCCTTAATGGGAATGTTGAGGGTACTGGCAACCATTGCAGCAATTTTAAGGTGCGTTCATCTTGCTTCTTCAGTATTTACGTCACCAGAAGTAGCCGTGGGAGTCTCTTGCCTTGAGCCAAGGGTTTTTTCTTGTTTTGCATGCTTCCTGTTAGGTTTCTTTACCAGCACTCCTTCAGGAGTCATCATCCGTATTGGAGCAATCTCCAGAGCCTCATTAGGGTTCGCTTTATCTGGACTGATGTTCATTCTGGAGGTTGGTTGTGCCATAGTCATTGTCGTTGAAGACGATGAGGGAACCCTTTTTTCTTGTTTGAGATGGTATGGAAGTTGGAGCGTTTGCGAAGGCACCAAGAATAGAGAGAGTGTGTTATGTACGTGATAGTGAGGTAGGATTGCTCACTAGGAGGGAACGTATCGTTTTGACTTATCATTAAATGACTTAGTATCAAAATGTAATTCCCCATTTCCCTTAATTGCTATAACTCTTTATTATAGGAACTCAATTTCCATTGCTTAATCTTGCCTTGAACTTCCTTTATACTTTTTGAACCCCTGTCAACACTATTCAGTACATAGTCCCCATAGTTTCCACACGTAATTGTCCATCTACACCCTCTACCACTGAGCATACCCCTCTTGAGATCAGCAAACCTTTCTTGGATGAATCCTTTGATGTCACAGAACAGGGTCATAACATCAGGAGTGACATTACTTCTCTTCTGCAGAGTATCTTCCATGGACTCCATTAGGTTCCAATACAGCATGTCTAGCTTTACCTGAAGGTTAATCTTAGGTATCCCTTCTTGTCTAGCCTTCCTACCTGACTTTTCTTACACCCAGCCCTTCTTTCTGAAGCATATTTTAAGACTCCTTTTGTTGATGATTTGGGCCTGGTTCTTTTCTCTAGGCTGAAGTGATCCCTTTCTTCATTTACCAGACCATTTATGTTGCTTCTGGGATCCCATATGTAACAGTTGTTTTTGGATCTAGATCCCCTCATTTCTTCCTTACCCTCTTCATTGGTCACCCCACACTTGTCTTTAGAGAAGTGTACTTTTAAACCTTGATCACATAGCTGACTTATGCTTATTAGATTGACAGTTAATCCTTTAACTAACAAGACATCTCTCAGTTCTGGAGCTTTAGGACTGCCAAGTTGTCCAGCACCTGTGATTTCTCCTCTAGCTTCATCCTCAAAGGTTACATGACTAGATGAATGAGGCTTGAGTTTGATCAACGGATCCTCAATTCCAGTCATATGCCTAGAGCAGCCACTGTCAAAATACCAATCCTCATTGGTTGGCATTCTTAGGGAAATGTTGGTTGTTAGAGCTACAGTCTTGACAGCCCATTGTTCTTGCATCTTAGGCACTTCCTTCTTTCTGGATTTTGCTTGATGTTGTCTCCAGCTCTGGTGGGCATGATGATACCTTTGTCCATGATGTTGTCTTTTTCCCTGCTTACCCTGATTATCACTTCTTTGCCGTGGAAATCCATGCAACCAGAAGCACACAGCACGAATGTGTCCAAGCTTTCCACAGTGGTAGCATCTATGCCTTTGGAATTGTCTCTTGACTTGATTCCAATTTCTGTGGGGAGGATGTTGTAACTTTGGCTATGACATCCTTTGTAACTTTTGGATGTCAGGTTGCAACCTCTTGAGTTTTAAGACAGGATTTTGTTTTTCAATAAATCCTAGACCAGACCTATTTCCTGCAGTCTGACCCCTCTGAAGAATCTCCTCTAGCATGTCAGATCCAGAGTTGAGCATCCTTATGGATTTTTTTTCATTTTCTCCTTTTCTCCTTTCAACTCCTTTACCTCTCCTTGGAGTGAGTTTATAGTGACTAAATGCTCTCTCTTTTCAGCTTCTAGCTCTTTGATGAGCTTCTTCAGATGCTTTCCTTGCTGGTACAGTGTTGTGCTTTGGATGGATAACTTCTTATATGATTCAGCTAGTTCATCATAAGTTAGCTCCTCTTCACTTGAGTCTCCATCAGATACACACACACTGTTGAGAACACTTACATGTTTGGATGATTCCCCTTCTGATCCACTGTCAAAATCTTCATCAGACCAAGTGACTTTTAGACCTTTTCCCTTCTTTTTGAGGTATGTGGGACATTCCTTCCTAACATGTCCATATCCCTCACACTCATGGCACTGTACTCCTCTGCTTTGGTTGGCTTTATCTTTAGTTTTTTCTTTGTTAATAGACATCATTTTGAAATAGGGCTTAGACTTAGTATCTATCCTTTTGGCCAGTTTGTTGAACTGTTTTCCAAGCATGGCTATTGCCTCTGATAGATCTTCCTCCCTTTCATGCTCTAAAGTCTCAGCAGTGTTTGAGACAAGAGCTATACTCTTGCTCTTTTTCTCCACAGCCAGATCACACATCCCCATCTCAAAAGTTTGAAGAGATCCAATGAGTTCATCCACTTTCATTAGGCATATGTCTTGAGCTTCTTCAATGGTTGTTACCTTCATTGCAAATCTTTTAGGTAGTGACCTTAGTATCTTCCTTACAAGCTTTTCTTCAGCCATCTTCTCTCCCAAAGCTCCTGAGGTGTTGGCTAGTTCAAGAACATTCATGTAGAAGTCATGAATGGTCTCATCTTCCTTCATTCTTAGACTTTCAAATTTTGTGGTCATCATTTGAAGTCTTGACATTTTAACCTTGGAAGTTCCTTCATGAGTGGTTCTGAGAGTGTCCCAAACATCCTTTGCTAGTTCACAGTGATGGACCAGTCTGAAGATGTTTTTGTCTATACCATTGAAGAGTGCATTCAATGCTTTAGAGTTTCCAAGAGCCAATGCCTCTTGCTCTTTGGTCCATTCCTCTTCAGGAATTTGCACAGACACTCCATCCTTGTCAGTCTTCACAGGATGTTCTTAGCCAGAGTTTGCAGCTCTCCAAGCCTTGTTGTCTAAGGACCTTAGGAAGGCAATCATCCTAGGCTTCCAATAGTCATAATTTGAACCATCCAGGATTGGAGGTCTATTGGTGAATCCAATATCTTTATCCATAGTACCAGAATTTTGTTTCCCTAGATCTCACCCAGTAATAAACAGGCAGGGTGCCTGCTCTGATGCCAATTGAAAATTCTGGCCTGCCCACGATGGATGTTCTAATAGAGGTTATAACATCCACTGTGACATTCACTACAGATCTACTATTATGCAGTAATAACAAAGCAGTAAATAACACAGTTAGTTGTTGACCCAATTCAGTGCAACTCACTTACATCTAGGGCTACCAAGCCAGGGAGAATTTTCACTATCAGCAGTATCAATTTAGAGTCAAACCTCCAGTTTGCACTCTTCACTTAATCACTACCCAATGACAATTTAACCTAGAGACACTCTAGACCTGAGTATACCCACTCACTCCCTACAATCACACAACAGTGATAATAATAAGTTACAATTTAAATTGTAAGAGACACTTCACCTACACACACACACCTTGATCTTTGCTTCAAAGCTTTGATCAAGGAACACACATTCTTGCTTAACAGTTTCGAGTGTAACACAATCTAGAAACTACCTAGCCAATGCACTCAATAGTTGCTTGGGTTACACGTATTCCTAAGACACAAACGTGAAGAACAATCTCTTCACTTCTAAACCACTATGGTGATTTCTCTGCTTCTCTAACTTCAACAGCTGCCTTCTAGGATTGCCTCTCCTGGTATTTGTAGCAGCAGATCAGTTCTTGGGCCTTGGCACATACATTAGGTTATATCCATCATAAAACCTCACTTATGTATTTTGCACGCTTGCCTCTTTAGTCAGGTACACTTTAGTTCCCCTAGGGCGTCTAAAATGTCTCCTGCATTCCATCATGAGCTTCTGAGTTGTTTCTTGAGTTATAGCTACCAGAAAAACAAACTTCCTCTTGATGTCATACGACCTATGTCATGATATTGAGTATGACATCCAGCTTAACTTACAGTTAGCTTAATTAACTTACCCTGCACAGTCCATATTATGAATGTAATAACATCAAGCATGACACTCATATATGTACTTATATTTTGCCACAAAATGCAGCCAATCAAGAGCACTTACACCTTTGACGATGTGTTTCTTTGAATATGTTTTCTTTCCATCAAATCCCTTTGACGATGTGTTTCTCCAGTTATGTGTTCTTTCTGTCAAATCCCTTTGACGATGTGGTTTTAGGGTTCACTGTTATATCTTTGGGTATGTTTTCTTACCATCAAATTCCTTTGAAAATGTGTGACTGGGCTCCAATTACATACATCTCCACAGACAACAAATTTCTGGGTTCTCATGGTATTCAATCTCCCTGTACCTTGAATGTCTGAAAGTCGTTGCTATCATCCTTTCAAGTTCAAGTTGATTGAATAGGGGCAGTTGTAGCACCCCCAAAATTTACCCTTCCGTTTTAACCATAACTGGCTTATGTTTCTTTGCATTTTTTCATTTCTGCATATCATAGCATTGGTTCTTGAGGCATGGGATCAAGGTGTTTTCATGGCTCAGGGTTCCCTTTTATTGCAAGAGTTTAAACAGCGAGTGTCAGAGGCTCCAACATTTATTTTGCCCAACCATCGAGCGGTCAATTTTATTTTATTCAGCAGGTTATTTTCAGCTCAAGAGATGGTGTACAGGCTATCTCAGGCATTCTCACAGTTATAATATCCAAGGGCAAGTTTCAGAGGCTTAACAGAGCTCAGAACAGGTAGCAACAGATGATTATACAAGTTTCCCGCTATTTGGCGCCAAAATTGGCATTTTTTGAATGTGGTAAGCGGTTACCACATATGGGTAATCGGTTACCTGAAGCAAAAATTTCCAAAATATTCAAATTTTCAACACTGCAGATTTCCAATCATCCTCAACCATTGATTTCACATGATCATCATTGGAAGGATCTAGAATTGTTTCAATTTTCACCATTTCCCTCCAAATTTCAAACACTTAATTCCTAATTCCACTCCTAATTTCCATTCCAAACACTAATCCACAATCCAAACCACATTTTTGTTCATAACCTAGAGCTTATTTAAGTGTATTTGCTCCAAACCTCAAGAGAATAACCTTCATTTTCATATTCACACCAATTCACTCTCATTCTTCATCTTAATTTCAAAATTTGCTCTCAAATTCTCTCAACTTTTTCACTCCCAAAACCTCCATTAAATCTCTTTCCACTTAAGTTCATTGATTCTACATTGGAATCCTTGAATTCAAGAGCTAAACCTCCTTCATTCATATCCATTATCTTCAATTCATCACTCACTTTTCGTTTGGATTTGGATCTGATTTTGGAAGCAAGATTTGAAGTGCTTTTTGGATCAATTTTGGCTTGATCTTACTTGTTATTCACTTCTACTATAAGGAAGCTCTTGGATCTTGAAGATTCTCTGGGTTTCTAGCTTGGATCTGTTAGTTTCAAGTAAATCAACACTTACCAAAACAAATATCAGCTTTGAAGGTTGGTGAATTCTGGATCCAATTATGTTTTGAGCTTATTTGAATAATCACAATGTAGATCCATGGCTTTTAATGCATTTTGATCCATTTTGATGATTTGATCTTAGTGATTTATGATCTCAATGTTTGATCAAGTTTAATTGATGTTTGATCACTGATTCTTGATGATAAATTCGTGCTTAATTGATTACATGTTCATCTGAATGTTTGGATAAGTTGTTTGCTGCAGAAAAGTGATTTTGGAAGCTGATTTTTGGCTTCTGTCTCAGTGGTAACCAGTTACCACTATAAGGTAACCGGTTACCCTGCCTAATTTTCATGTATCTGGACTTTTTTTACAACAGGTAACCGGTTACTTAATTCTGGTAACCCATTACCACTAGGAAAATTTTCCTTTTCTCAACAGGTAAGTCGTTACCTGATTCTGGTAACCCGTTACCACTGGGACAGATTGCTTATTTTTTGGTATTTTTTGCTTGTTTGAGTTCCTTTTCACCTCTAAACTTCATGGATTGATTTGATGCATTTATATGGACTGTTCTTGACATATTTCATCATTCTTAAATTTTTGATCTTGATTTTCGACGCGTAACTTCTGATTTCTGTTTGAATGCTTAACATGTTCATTTTGCTTGATTGATGAATGATCACATGTCTTTCTTGCTTAGATCATGTTAATTGATTATCATCAATGTTTGCTTTGCTGAATTTGTGGTGCATGTTGTCGCTTGCGCGAAAATAAGGTGCCGGCATGACAGAAGAGTCGCCACCTTTCGTTATTTATCCCTCAGAGCGGGAAAAGAAACGATCGGAAAAACCTGACGAATAAGGGTAAGACAAGGTCATCGCAACCATTGTCTGGGTTCGGGAGTCGGTTACGCAAGGGGAAGGTATTAGCACCCCTCACGTCCGTCGTACTCGACGGGATCCTCGCTTGTTTGTTTACTTGGACGGGTTGGTTATAATCTATCTACCTATCAAGGCTGGCTGAAAAAGAAAAGAAAAATGACTCGGCAAAGCGTCGCACTTTATGCCTACGTATTCTCATCAGAGAATGAGAAATCAGAGTCAACGTAGTTCGGCTAACCACGGGGGAAGATGGGGAAGGTTGCTCGCTAGGATATCGCATCCTATGCCTACGTACTTTCATCTGGTATGAAAGATCAGAGCAAACGTAGTTCGGGAAACTACGAGAAAAAAGCTCAACTAGGAGGGAGACTATCAAGTCCTATTGTTATCATGCCATGGATTCATCCTATGGTTGAGGTTTGAACAGGGAGCTCCTAGATGTTATCATGCATGGGTTTCAACCTAACAGTCTATCATCAAGTCCTTATCAAAGGAAATGATAGTCCTAAGGGATCATGTCAATGATACACAGAATACAGACAAAAACATCAGCTTTAACAGTAAAATGTATGCAATGCAAGTGAGGGAGGAAATGTGTGTGGGGTTTCAGCCTCCACAAGCTCATCTCGACCTCAAGCCAGTCATGAAATAACAGTAATCATACTGAAAATAAACGACATGCTATCAAACAATAACCAGATAAAAGGGGTGAGGTGCCATCAAGCAAACAAAACACACTTGAGAAAGAATCAACTATTCTCTAATCCTAACCCTAATCACAGGATCTAAACAAACCTAAGCAAAGCTCTCAAGCAGAACCCTAAGCAGGAGAAATCATTCCCAGTCTTCAAGCTTCAGAATAAGCTTACCAAAGAAAGGGAGCTAAGCAATCAGACTCATAGTGTCTTCCTCGGGAAAGCACTAAGAGGTGGATACTCAGGAGTCATACCCTATGTGGCTCAACCACTGTGATCAGTTTACATCCCTCCTCAGGAGAGATTAAACTCACAAGCAGGCTCCAACATCACTGGATATTTAAGAAATCCTAGATAAACTAAGGGAACTAAGTGAATAGACTCATAGGACCTTCCTCAGGAAAGTACTAGGAGGCTTCCACTTAGGAGTTGTATCCCATGTGGCTCAACAACATGTGATCAGTTTACATTCCTCCTCAGGAGAAATTAAACTCACAAGTTGGCTCCAACATCATTGGATACTTGAGAAATCCTAGACAAACTAATGGAACTAAATGAATAGACTCCTAGGACCTTCCTCAGGAAAGTACTAGGAGGCTTCCACTTAGGAGTTGTATCCCATGTGGCTCAACAACGTGTGATCAGTTTACATTCCTCCTCAGGAGAAATTAAACTCACAAGTTGGCTCCAACATCATTGGATACTTAAGAAAGAGGTGAGAAGGAAGGATGAAAGTCATTCATAGTGCCTTCCTCAGGAAAGTACCATGAACTTCCTTCAAACTTCAGGCTCTCAAACCTCACCAACAGGGCATCAGCCAAGCTCTGGGTCTCTGCATCTTGATCTACAAGCTTCCCTTCATGATGCTCTCCATCAATATCCTCAAGGCAACACAAGCCCTTCAGCAAATTCCTCAGAATGAACCCCACAGATGAACAGATAACCCACTGAACAAACCAACTCATCAGGCAATCTTCAGATAATACCTAAAAATACTAAACTAATGGGGAAAAATTTAACAAATATTCATAAGGGTCCTCAACACCTACTCATAACATCTACAAAGGCTTCTACCTAAAAATCAAGATAAAACTTGCTCAAAGAAAGGGAATCATCACCTATGCACAATTCTAAACCCTAATTAGACTATCCTAAGTCTACCCTAATCAAACTAATCAAGATTAATTCTAAAAAATCTAGAAAAAATCCTATGGGGAAGTATGACTAATCATCTAATTGCACAAAAAAGAAAGGATAAAAAAGATTAATGGAAAGTACTAAAACAATTCCTACAAAATCAAATATCAAAATGAAACAATTAAAAAGCTATTTGATTGGAAAATCTACTAAAAATATTAAACCTAAAAATAAAATCTCAATTTTATTTTTATAATTTTCTACTCATTTTAATCTACTCATAGAAAAAAGAAGAAATTAAAAATCATTTTTTTATCTATTTTTAATGCATTATTCAAGACAGAAAAAATATAAGAAGAAAAATAAAACAATTTAATTGAATTAAAGGGGTGGGGGGTGCAACAAGTAAACGCGCCAGTTATATTGGTTGGGCTACACAAAAAGGGGGGTGCAAGTAGCATTCTGGGCCCAGAATGCCCTTAAAATGAAACGCGGCGTTTTACTTATTTAAATCTTCCCTCTCTTTCTCAGATGCGATCAAGGCCGTTGGATTGGAAGAAATTGTCAAACATTGGGAACGATCCAATGGCTCACCATCATCGTCCCAAACATCACCTAGGGTTTTCAGAACCCCACCTCCATGAGCCAACCTTCGAGCTCCATTATCTCCCTCTACACGCCACGGTTTGCCACGACTTAAAAACGAAAGTTGCTCTAAATCTCAAGGGGAACACAACCCTACGTACAGTTTTCACCAATTCGCCCTAGATAGCCCTAACAGAATGCCTCAACATCCTGGTACCACCATGTTCAACTGCTATCAAACTTTCACCAAACTTCAACCTAATGATTTACAGATACACTACACGCTACCCTGGTCATTATACACTACTTCTTGATGATTGAAATGCCCTAAACTAATAGTTCTTGAAAATCAAAGTTTTCTGGTTCTGTTATGGATTGCCATGTAACAAGCTATAACTCTCAGGGATGGATCCTCTAGCCTAGTACATCATTCTTATACCTATGAAACTAACTAGAACTCAATAATTTAAGAGATATAGGGTGAAGAAAAACCTGTCAAGAAGATGATGGTGAGGCTCGAGGAGGTGGTTGCAGGGCTTGAAATTGGTCCAAGATGCTCCTACAATGGTGAAGAACCTTCTGTTTGCACTTGTTGTGAAGGTGGTGGCTTGAAGTGAAAGAAAACTCAAGTTGCTTCAACTTGAAGAAACTCCTCCAATGGCTATGTATCCTTCTCTCTCCTCTGACTTGGCTCCACTTTCACCAACCTCTAACACTCCTTGATGCATTCCTTATATAACAATTGATGGATGTTTCTAGAATCATCTAGAATGTGATGGAAGTTTCTTTAAAATCTCATGTTATGCCATATTGGTTATCTCATGATATATCACCTCTAACCAACTTACACACCTTTTAAAATCTCACCACATGATAATATGAAATGGTAAGGAAGCTCACATGCCTTGTAATTGCCTTATGTTAAGTTTTCCAACATTGCCTTCTTTCTTAAGTAACAAATTTCCAAAGGAACCTCATTTTTTAAGCCTCAAATGAAAATTCTACTTAAACCAATCTTCTCAAAATGTTTTTTCCAATCAAAATGATATATTGGATGACCTATTTTGGATTTGTAGATCTCCCAAATCACTTTTCAATTTCAACTTTTCAAAGTTATAAGTCATTTTTAGTTCATTTTTGACCAATCATGGAATCTTGTGCTATGAGCTTTTTCAACAATTTGTGACCTTCTTTCTAGACTTAAAATCACATTTTGAGCAACTTTCATGTTTTAAGTTTTTCCATTTGAGGCTTGGAAATAGGAGTTTTATGCATTGGTTAAAATGACCTATAACTGACAAATGACCAAAATACCCCTGCCTTGTTCAAACCATAACTTGAGTTCCCCAAATCCAATCAAGGACTTCTACCACTCAAATTAAAGCTAAGAAGATCCTCTCCAACATTCATGTTGACCAAGAACTCATAGGAATCCTCCTACTAGGGCAAAAGTTGTCTGCAAGTTGGGTGACTTTCAAGGACCCAGATTCACACACTTCTGCTGACCTGTAATTTGTCAAAACCATAACTTGAGCTCTGTAACTCCTATCAAGGACTTCCACCACTCAAATTAAAGCTTAGAACAAGCTCTACAACATTCATGTTGTGGGTAAGATGAGATCTCAATCACATCTATAGCTAAAACTGCCTGGAAAATAGGGATCAAATTAGGGTTTTTCTACTGACAATCCTCAGAAACCCTAACTCAAAACTTCTCAAACTCCTCAATCATGATGAGTTGGTCTAGGAATCATCTTTACAACATCTCTATGCATCATTCCATGATCTCATGGCCCTTGGATTAAGTCTCAACCTTCTCCAAATCTTTAGCTGATCTAGGGTTGACCCAGTCAAAACCCTAATTCTACCATTCATGGTTGAATCTTCTGGATTCTTGCATAATGACCTCTCTGGGCTTCATGATGGCTTTCAAGACATCTCATAAGCTTTCTCAAAACATCAAGTTCATTCTCAAAGTCTCAAAATCATCTGAGGGGCACCCACAACTTTCAAACTGTGAAGCTCACAACCCTAGTTTCAATCAACTCTTCTGAGGATCTCTTGAACTTTCTGATGAAGATATCAACTTTCAAACACTCAATGAATGAATAATTGTTGGTCAAATTTTGGGGTGCAACAGCTGCCCCTATTCAAACGGCTTGAACCTGACTGGGTGAGAAGCGAACGGCTCTCAACCAATCAAGGTACGAGACGGTTGAATATCAGTAAACCCGAAAATTTGCCAACTGCACGAGCGCACGGTACTCTGCGGGGAACAAATCTTCGAACACTGCAACACTAGCTGCTCAACAACTAGCTGGAGAAATATCGACCTGACATCACCGTCAGTTATCCACATTAAATTCTTCTGACGTTGCCTTCAGACAACCACAACACCCAACATCACCGCTGGAAGACTAAACCTTCTGGCATTGCCGTCGAACAATCAAAACACCCAACATCGCCGCTGGAGAACTAAATCTGACATCGCCGTCTGAAACAAACATCGCTCTGAGAGACACTCGACATCACCGTCGTACCAACATCATCTCTACTGGGGATTTAAAGAGTCTGACATTGCCATCAACCAAACATCCAACCTCGCTGCCGGAAACAAACATAATCTGATCTCGCCGTCGGATAATCAAAATACCCAACCTCACTGCTGGACAACTATATCACTGAACAATTCTGACCTGGGGTTCACCCCTGGTAAATGGAACAAAAGGTACACTTGCGTATTTGAAACTACTCCGCTGGGGATGAGAGACTTAACCGAGCACACTCTGATCTGGGGTTCACCCTCAGAACCATAACGAACATCGGAATACTGCTGCATACTGCCTGCCGTAGAACTTCAATATTAGAACTATATGAAACCCTGGCCCCTGGCCACTTCCAGCTTCAGCTAGAAAAATCTTCAAGTAACTCTGAATATAGATGGAACCCTGGCCCCTGGCCACTCCAGATCCGCTGGAGAATCTTCAAGTATTTCTGAAGAAAGATGAAACCCTGCCCGTCGGCTATTCCAGCTTCAGCTAGAAAAGATCTTCAAGTACTTCTGAAGATAAGCATCCTCGACCTTCAAGGATGGCAACTCTGCAGGAGGTATCTTCGACTTCAGTCTGAAGAAAATGATCCTTGGCCCTCAAGGATACATGGATCTGCCTTCAGGCAACTCCACCCCTGCTATAGAGCATCCGTGACTTCAGTCAGGGATATACTTCGGCCTTCAGTCCGAAAAATGAATCCTAGGTCCTTCACGACCTTGGGGGATAACCTTGCCTTTAGGCACCTTCGCTTCAGCATAAGAAATCTGTGACTTTAGTCAGAGAAATGGTATCCTGAGCCATTCATGACTCCACGGGGATTCAAACATTTTGCCTATAGGCAAAACTCCGCTTCAGCTGGAGAAACATCTTCGACTTCAATCAGAAGACGTATCATTCACTTGATCGCAATCAATCATCACCTCAGGACAACTGACGTGGTCTTCAGACTCACACGAATCACTCTGTTGTATCTACAACTCCGGAACCTTGTCTTCAGCCACCCGTTGCTTCATCCACACGGAAATCTGGCTTCACAGGAACCTTCTGATATCGCCTTTGGGCGCTTACGAAATCCATCTTCAGATTAGACATCGTTGTTGGAGCAGACATATCACGCTGCTACTCGCTTGACATCCTGTCAAGTCGTTGCTAACTAAAAGCAAACATGTCGGGTCACCGGACATAATCATCATGTTAACAACTCTGTTGAGGAGAGAGGAATGAGGGTTCACCCAAATAATCCTGACGACTCACTGGGGAAAAAGAAGAAGGGTTCACCCGAACAACCTTGTAGACTCTGCTGCAGAAAGACGAGAGAGTTCACCCAAACGACTTCAACAACTGCTGGAGAAAAACGAAAGAGCACACTCAGACGATTCCTACCAACTTTACTGAGGGAGAGCTACCCTTCAAGGGGGCTGCATTTTCTGCCAATCTCATCTGGACTTATACTTGAGGATGACGGACTCCTCCGGGGAGCACAGCACATCAGGCTGATCAACACACTATCCTCTGCTATACTCTGCATGGGGAAAGCGATAGATGCCCTGAACGACTTTTTTTGGGAAATGACCCTTCTGGGGAACATAGCTGTCAGGCTACAAGACACTCATGTCATTAAGTTCTCAAACTCGCGGGATAAACAAACTTCAGCTTGCTGGACAATCCTTCGGGATCTGCTTGGGGAAACATTCCATCTGCCAATCATGACTGTGCTTGGCTGGGGATATCAATCCATCTGCCTGCTGCTGGGGAAGTGCCAACCACCTGCTGGGGAAAAGACCTCCACTCTGTTGGGGATTCCAGAAATCATCCTGGGCAACTCTTGCTGGGGATGCTACTGGGGAGCTCCAGAATCATACTAAGCAAACAACTCGGGAAATTGCGCTGAGGTCTTAAGAATCGTCTTAAGCAAACGGCCCTGCTGAAGAGTTCGAGAATCATCTCAAACTGAAGACTTCGATGGGGATCTCAAAAATCATCTTGAGCGAGCGACTACGGGGATCACACCGGGGTCTTTTAGAGTCATCTAAGAAAATAACCTTGCTGGGGAGAACTTCAAGAATCGTCCTGAGCAACTGGTCTTTTGGGGATACACCTGTTCAACAAGGATGATGATGACCTAGGTCATGCTTATGATGCATATGCTTTTGCGTTATGCCCCCACATGGTGGGAATGACATGTATTTATGCTAAATGCCATGCAATCATGCACGATGTTATGCAGTGTCGAATGCTATGCAGTCATGCACAATGATACGATCCTGTCAGCAAAATAAATGCCGAGGGGGGGAAATCCTCCTGTCAAGGAGAAAGAACCACTCAGGTAGAGGAATCATCCTGCTGAGGAGAATGTGAACACGCCAATATCAATTAGGCTCTGTCTGGGGATCAATCTTCCGCGAACTACTGCAGGGGAACAACTTCAGCTGACTGCTGCAGGGGATGAAGCTCTACGAGAACCTGGATCTGCTGATATCAATCGCTAGAATGAACTGTGCGGCCGTCTCGGCTACTCTTCTGGGGATAACCATTCCGTGGGGAACCAACTTCAGCTGTTCAACACTCCACTGGGGAAAAACCAATCATGATCTGATCCACTTCCAAGGATTCGGATCCCTTGGACATCTGCAGACTCGGCTGAGGAGGGAGAAATCATTCTGCTTTACTGGGTAGAGTACGACTCTGGGGAAATACAGCATCGGCTGCTCCATGCTCTGCTGGGGAGAATTGATCATGATCTGATCAACTTCCAAGGATTCTGCTTTTCTGCGGACTCAGCCGGGGAGAGAAATCATTCTACTTCACTGAAGAGTACGACCCTGATGGGGAATTTCAATTCTGCTGGGGAAGAAAGAATCATCTGACTTCGGGGGAGAGTACAACTCTGCCGGGGAATACAACATCAGCTGTTCCAACACTCTACTGGGGAAGAAGGAATCGTCCAACTTCAGGAGAGAATACGGCTCTGATGGGGAATCTCAATTCTGCTGGAGACTTCAGTCTGGCACTATCAGTTACTGCATACTTCGGCATACGACTAGCTTCCTGCGAAACCTGCACTTGTGACCCGGTGCGGGGGAAAAATCCTGCTTCAGCGACTTTACTGGGGAAAACTCGAGCTTCGGCACCCGAACACTTCTATGAACTCTGCACTTGTGACCCGGTGCTGGGGAAAGGCGACATCAGTCTTCGGTGCTTGACTCAGCTGATGAGGTGACGTTCCTTCAGGATGCGTCTGCTTGGGGGAAGAGAATCACCTCTACCTGGGGAAGACGTATCAATGCTCACTGCTCTGATTTTGATTCTACGGAGAAGAGATTACTGAACTCTGCTGAAGAAGGAGGACTCATCCTGCTTCGGGGATACGCACGGCACATCTCCTGACGGGTGCTATACCTGCAACGACACAAACAAACAGACAAGATACCCTCCTCAAAGGGGCCTATCAGGGTTATTATCTCGCGACAACGTTCAATTAATTAATTGTTTCAACAATCAATGGGCTTAGGCCCGCAGGTTTATGTATGCGCATTTTATCAAAAAAACACATCGGCGTTATCATTCGCAAACAAAACAGATAAATGCAAAACAGACAAGTAGAATTGCTGAATAATGTGCATTTTATTGATGGTGAACCCCTGAATGGGCAAAAATGTTTTACAACAGAGGCAAGCTCCTGAAATGAGGAAGCCGCGCAAAAAAGAAAACATAAATATACATCAGTATATACAAATGTCGGCAATCGAGGCGTAGACGAACACCATGAGTTGATCCCTCTAAGACCCACTCGACTTCGATACTTCTCCGATGCTTCAGCTTCGGAAGAGATTGATTCAGATAAACGGCCCTCAGGTCTTCCGAACCACTAAACAATGAAAGTCCATACGCGGAACGCAGTCATTTGCTTATTTAAATCCCTAACTTTTGCGTGAACCGCCCTTTCGGGTTTTCAGTTCACCGGGATACCCTTTTTTGCCGAAGCCGCCCAGTGTAGGTTTTCGACTTCGCGGGTGTACATTTTTTCAATATATCCCTAATTTTTGCCCGAACCTTTTATTCTGTTTTTGGTTCGCCGGGATGCCCCTTTTTTGCCTGGACTCTCTTTTTTTTGTCCAGCGGGTCGCTTTCAAGCAAAGTATTTTTTAACTGCGTCCGCGTTCACCGGGGATGCAAAATCTTCACCATCCATCGTGGATAACAACAAAGCTCCTCCCGAGAAGACCTTGCTGACGACATACGGCCCTTCGTAATTCGGAGTCCACTTGCCCCGGTGATCGGAATGTGGCGGAAGAATCTTCTTCAGGACGAGATCACCCGTCTGAAAGCTTCGAGGACGCACTTTCTTATCATAAGCTTTCTTCATTCGGCTTTGGTACAGGCGACCAAATGCAATCGATGCTAGCCTCTTCTCGTCCATCAGGCTGAGCTGGTTCAGGCGATTCGTCACCCATTCTGCCTCATCAAGTTTCACATCAACCAAAACTCGCAAAGAGGGAATCTCCACTTCTAGCGGTAGGACGGCTTCCATACCGTACACCAAGGAGAAAGGAGTTGCCCCGGTCGACGTACGCACCGTCGTACGATAACCGTGCAAGGCAAACGGCAGCATCTCGTGCCAATCTTTATACGTCACAACCATCTTCTGAACAATCTTCTTGATGTTCTTGTTGGCCGCTTCAACAGCGCCATTCATCTTCGGCCGATAAGGAGATGAGTTGTGGTGTTCAATCTTGAAGCTCTGGCACAGCTCCTTCATCATCTTGTTATTCAAATTCGAACCATTATCAGTAATGATCCGCTCGGGAATTCCATAGCGACAGATGATGTCCCTCTTGATGAATTTAGCCACCACCTGCTTGGTCACGTTAGCGTACGAGGCTGCCTCCACCCACTTGGTGAAGTAGTCGATAGCTACCAGAATAAAACGATGACCATTGGATGCGGTGGGCTCGATCTTGCCTATCATGTCAATGCCCCACATGGAGAACGGCCAAGGGGAGGACATGACATTCAAGGGGCACGGCGGCACATGAACTCTATCAGCATAAATCTGGCATTTATGACATTTCCTCGCGAATCTGAAGCAATCCGACTCCATAGTCAACCAGTAATATCCTGCCCTCAGGATCTTCCTCGTCATGGCATGCCCGCCGGCGTGCGTACCAAATGTGCCTTCATGGACTTCCTCCATGAGCATACTCGCTTCTTTCTCATCCACACATCTGAGTAGCACGAGATCGTGGTTTCTTCTATACAGCACTCCATCAGGGTTGAGATAAAAGTTTCCAGATAGCCTCCTCAGAGTCTTCTTATCCTGGGTTGACGCACCCGCCGGATACTCCTTAGTCATAAGGAAGGTCTGGATGTCGTGGAACCATGGCTTGCCGTCAGTGGCATCCTCGATTGCGAACACATATGCTGGTCTGTCAAGACGCGAAAGAACAATGCTTGGAGCCTCATTCCAAAGATTGACCTTATACATAGAAGCCAACGTGGCTAAAGCATCAGCCATTTGATTTTCCGCCCGGGGTACATGATGAAGTTCTACTCGGTCGAAGAACGGAAGCAGCCTCCTGGCGTAATTCATGTACGGCACTAGATTCGGTTGACGAGTTTCCCACTCCCCTTTGATCTGATTGATTACAAGCGCTGAGTCACCGTATATGTCTAGATTCTTGATTCTTAAATCAATTGCCTCTTCTAGACCCATAATACATGCTTCGTACTCGGCTTCGTTGTTGGTAACTGGAAACGTCAGTCTCGCAGTAAACGGGATGTGGGATCCGTGAGGAGTCGTGATGATAGCCCCGATACCACTTCCATAGGAATTAACTGCTCCGTCGAATATCAACTTCCACTGAGACTTCCTATCTGGCCCCTCGTCGGGCAACGGCTCTTCGCAATCCTTTGCTTTGAGAAACATAATGTCCTCATCAGGGAACTCGAACTTCATCGGCTGATAGTCTTCGATTGGCTGTTCGGCAAGGTAATCAGACAATACGCTCCCTTTGATGGCTTTCTGAGAGACGTACTGAATATCATATTCTGTTAACACCATTTGCCATCTGGCAATCCTGCCCGAAAGAGCCTGCTTCTCGAAGACATACTTGATCGGATCCATCTTCGAAATCAGCATAGTGGTGTGATTGAGCATATACTGTCGTAGACGTTTGGCGGCCCAAGCTAGTGCACAACACGTCTTCTCCAGCATCGAGTATCGAGATTCACACTCAGTGAACTTTTTACTCAAATAATAAATGGCATGCTCCTTTCTGCCCGTCTCGTCGTGCTGACCGAGAACACACCCCATACTATTCTCAAGAACTGTCAAGTACATGATTAATGGCCGTCCAGCCACTGGGGGTATCAAGATTGGAGGTTCTTGAAGGTACTGCTTTATCTTATCGAATGCCTTCTGGCAATCTTCATTCCAAGTAATCGCCTGATTTTTCTTTAACAACTTGAACATCGGTTCACAAGTGGCCGTGAGCTGGGAGATAAACCTCGCAATGTAGTTTATTCGGCCCAAGAAACCACGAACTTCTTTTTCTGTTCTCGGCGCTGGCATCTCTTGGATAGCTTTTATTTTTGCAGGATCAACTTCAATACCTCGTTCGCTAACGATAAACCCCAATAACTTTCCGGACCGCACCCCGAAAGTGCACTTGTTAGGATTCAGCCTCAGCTTGAACTTCCTAAGCCTTTCAAACAGCTTCAGCAAATTGACCAGATGCTCATCCTCCGTTTGGGACTTTGCAATCATGTCATCAACATAGACCTCGATCTCATGATGAATCATATCATGAAACAAAGTTACCATTGCTCGCTGGTAAGTGGCCCCTGCGTTCTTCAGACCGAAGGGCATTACCTTGTAGCAAAACGTGCCCCAGGGGGTGATAAACGTCGTTTTCTCCATGTCCTCCGGCGCCATCTTAATCTGATTGTAACCGGAGAAGCCATCCATGAACGAAAACACGGAAAACTGGGCTGTATTGTCGACCAACACATCGATATGAGGCAACGGGAAATCATCCTTAGGGCTCGCCCTATTCAAGTCCCGATAATCGACGCACATACGTACCTTACCGTCCTTCTTCGGTACAGGCACTATGTTGGCGACCCACGGAGGGTAGGTGGTAACGGCTAAAAATCCTGCATCCAACTGCTTCTGGACTTCTTCTTTGATTTTTACAGCCATGTCTGGTCTCGTCCTCCTAAGCTTCTGCTTGACTGGAGGGCAATCTTCTCGCAACGGCAAGCGATGAACCACGATATCTGTGTCAAGTCCAGGCATATCCTCGTATGACCAAGCAAAGACGTCACTATACTCTCGAAGCATCTCGACCAGTCTATGCTTGACATCGTTCTGCAGCGCAGCCCCGACTCTGACATTCCTGATAAGCTCCTCAGAACCCAGATTTATGATCTCAATCTCCTCCTCATGAGGCAGAATAACCTTCTCCTCTTGTTTCAACAAGCGGGCCAATTCTTCCGGAAGGTCTTCGTCTTCATCAATCTCATCCTCGGCTTGATAGATCGGGCAATCAAAGTCGTAGTGAGCCGTAGAGGGTCCAGAGTCGATGTCGTCTGTTACGTGGATCCTGCAATAACAAGGGTTAAGTTTAAAGCAGGAATATGCAGGTTAGCACGAGCCTCGTCGCCCTTTTGCTGTTTTTCAAAACAAGCATAAAATATGAATAACAGAGAACACAATATTTGATTACGAAGAAAACGCCTTTTTATTTATTGATAAAATGTATACACATAATCCAACAAGGCCCTGACAGTAAAACCACTATGCCCCGGGCAGGACATAGGGTTGTACAAAAGATTGTAAAAAGCAAATCATTACTCTTCACTTATCAGCTCGATAATCTCCTTGATGGTCCAGTTGTGAAGGCGCTCGCCTGGCTTGCTCGGTTGAATCCAGGCATCGAGATCACAGTCACTGTCCCCGCTGTCCTCTGACGCTGCGTTGACACTTTCGAATATTACTCCTCCCTTGGTGAATAGGATCGGCCCCTTTCCACGAGATGAGCTACCAGAAGAAGTTGAAGCTTCAGCTTCCGGAGAATATCCCAATCCAAACTTATCTTGTTTGAATGGTATATCCAAGACATGCCCCCAGCCTGGGGTAGAACCAGCTTCGACAACGGCTCTAGCTTCCTTAAACGAAGAGAGGTTCACCTCCTGCTTCTCTGCAACAACGGGAGCTACCTCCTTCACCTTGACGGTCTCAAATGCCTGGCAAAGAGTCTCATGGATCTCGCCATCCATTTCGACATACTTGAAGGACGACAGGTGGCTTACCATGATGTCCTCCTCTCCGCAAACTGTCACTATGCTGCCCCCAACAGCATATTTAAGCTTCTGATGCAACGTGGACGTCACAGCACCAGCAGAATGAATCCACGGCCGACCTAAGAGGCAACTATAGGCGGGCATGATATCCATGATGTAGAACACTGCATTAAACGTCTCTGGACCGACTTGAATCGGCAGGGTCAACTCTCCAAAGACGTGGCGTTTGGTTCCGTCAAAAGCCTTCACGACCAGATCACTGGGCGTGCACAGCAGTCCCCGGGTATCCAACTTCATTAGTGCTTTCTTCGGAAGCACGTTCAGCGAGGAGCCCGTATCTACTAGGACATGTGACATAATCGTGCCCCTGCACTCTATCGAGATGTGCAAGGCATGGTTGTGATCTCTTCCCTTGGGCGTCAGCTCCAAATCTGTAAAACCCAGCCCATTACCAGCGTTGACATGAGCTACCACTTCCTCAAGTTGATTAACCGATATCTCCTGCGGCACGTATGCAGCATTCAATACTTTCAGCAATGCGTTGCGGTGTGCTTCAGAACACAGCAACAGGTTGAGAATTGAGATCTTTGACGGAGTCTGGTGAAGATGATCTACAATCTTGTAGTCACTTTTCCTGATCAGCCGCATGAACTCTTCTGCGTCTTTAACCAACAAGTCTTTTTCTGCCCCTGCAGGAACCTCTTCAACGGCTTTACCTTTGCCTTTGTCAGCAGCATCGGCCCTGACTACCTTCTCTGCCGCACCCTCTGCCGGCGCGAACACTCTGCCACTTCTGGTGATACCACTGGCCTCAGCAAGATTCTGCGCAGTCGATCTGGGCGGCTCAATCTCTACCTTCTGGCCATTACAATATACTTCAGCGCCGTAATGCCATGGCACGGCATTGGTACTCTCGAACGGGATTGGTCCAGCCCTGGTGATGGTAATAGTAGGCGGACGAGGTGCAGATATAGTGATAGGGTGGCGAGGAATGGTGATAGTGGCAACTTCGTCCGCCTGCTTCAGCACGACTTCTCCCGACGCATTCTCAATGCTTCGACTAAACTGCAAAATACCCTCGGTCATCAGACTCTGGATACCTTCACTCAACTGCTCACACCCGTCAGGAAGTGCAGCACATTCCATACAAAACTCCCCACACCCGGGAAAGAAGCCTTTCTTCAGCAGTTTAGCTTTAACAAAACTCAGTGGCGTTTTCAAATCTCTGACATCAGTCAGCAAGTCTGAATTCTCTTCAGTGATGACAGCATTTACTCCGCCCCCCCTATGATGAGGCATCGGATTCTTGGTGACGTTGGGCACGTTGTCAGAAAAATTTATTATCTTGGCGTCAATCATGTCCTGGACCTTATGCTTAAAAGCTTTGCAGTTCTCAACTGTATGGCCAGGTGCCCCAGAATGAAATTCACATGTAGCATTAGCATCATACCCGGGTGGTGGTGCCCCTGTCAAGGGAGCTAGCGTCCTCTTCTGAACTAGTTGGAGCTGAAGCAACGTCTGCAGAAGCTGGGCATACGACATAGGAGGAGTTTCCAAATGACGGTTTGCCAGGGGACCCCGATGCTGATATTTCTTATATCCCTGATTATTTTGTTGCTGAGGCTGCTGCTGCGGGGGAGCAACTGGGATGTTTATGCTAGCGATCTGAGACTGAGGGCCCTTGCCCTTTCTCCTAGCATTAGAGACAGCACTGGCATCGCCCTCCCGACGCTTGCCAGTATAAGGTTTCTTGCTAGTTCCTCCAGATGAGGATGATTCGCCTTGAATCTTGCCGATCTTTATACCATTTTCAACATGCTCGCCCAAAGTGATGAGGGCCGAGAATGTCCCGGACATGCCACTAACCAACTTCTCATAATAGACTCCGGGAAGAGTGGCCACGAACATCTGTACCAACTCACGCTCAACCATCGGCGGTTGAACCCGAGCAGCCAATTCACGCCACCGCTGGGCGTACTCTTTGAAGCTTTCTGCGAGAGATTCTGAAGCTGAACTCGGTTGGGAGCCAAGTCGCTATTATACTGATAGTGGAGAACAAATGCTTCAGCGAGATCTTTCCACGTTCGCACAGCAGCGGGTTCCAAACCCATATACCATTCAAGCGATGGGCCAGAAAGACTATCCTGAAAGAAGTGCATCAGCAACTTCTCATCATCAGAGTAAGCAGACATCTTCCTGTAATACGATCGGAGATGAACACGGGGACAAGTAGTGCCTCTATACTTCTCAAAGATAGGCACCTTAAACTTGTGAGGTACTTTAAAGTCAGCAATCAGCCCAAGTTTGGACATGTCAACGCCCAATGTGTTCTGATTTTCTATATCTCTCATTTTATCTTCCAGTGCCTTGAACCTGAGTCTAGCTTCAGCAGTCAACTCAGCCTCTACACCTCTCTGAGAGAAAATGTCGTCCTGATGGTCCTCCAGCCACGGTTGAGGCACCACCATATTTCCTGCACCAACATTGCCCACGGTAACATTGGCTCCCAAACCACCATTGACGGCGCCCGCCGCATTAAGTCCGAGATTATTCATAAGATTGCCGTTAGCACTACCGTTGCCCCCGGCAGCAGGAACAACGTTCTGAGGAGTATCACCTTGAGGAGGAGGAGTGGGTACGGCCCCGCCGTGAAGAATTCCATTGCTGTCAACCCTGGAGATGAGAGGTTGAACCAAAGTCCGTAGCTGATCTTGCCCATTCGCAACTACTTGCATCAGCTCCATAAAACGATCCATCCTTTCACGAAGCTCCTGAACATCTGATTGAACCTGTTCCATGATTCTCGTTTGATTGGCGCGAGTCGAGTAACGGTGGATGAATCTTTGATCAATCCTGAAAACAGCTTGGAACCTGAAAAACCTGTCAAGATCAAAGGTTAGGAAAGGCAACAGAATGTATGTCATGCAAGAATGCTTCATGCAAATGCATGCGTGTGTCTGTGTGCTTGAGAGATTTCCCCGGTCCTGGCATCTGCTGATAATAATAAGGAGAAGAATCTAGGCCCAATCATGGAGACAGCAACCTCACAGACACACGCTAATGGAATGATTATGCAAGCTAATGCAAAATGCAGGCATGCAACAATATATCCAAGGCTGCTGTGGAGATTCGATGTCAACAGTCACTGCTGAGAAGGAAACCCCGGTGTAAACCCACTGATCTGATCTGTTGTGAATAACCATCTGGTAGGATCGAGATCAAAATTCTGCTCTGACAAGAACGAAGGCCTGATAATAAAGACCCCGGATGCAAGATCAAGGAATATCTGTTGGAGAAGTCTTCGGACCCCAAGTCAAAAATCTGCCCTCTCAAGAACAAATGCACAGCTGCTGATGAGATCTTCAAACCCTACTCAAAAATCTGCCCTATCAAGAACAAAATAACAACTGCTGGCGAGATCTTCAGACCCCTCTCAAAATCTGCTCCATCAAGAACAAATAACAATTGCTGATGAGATCTTCAGACCTCACTCAAAAATCTGCTCCATCCAGAACAAACCTCTGATAATAATACACTGGTCAAAGCCTGCTCTATCAAGAACAGACCAACATCCGATGATAAGATCCTCTGATCAAACCGTTGCTCTATCAAGAACATATCTGCAACTGAGAACCCAACATAACTGATTCACTGTCAAGAAAACCAGGTAGTCTGGAGGTCAAAGTTTCCTGCAATATCCCAACCCCGCTCACAGGTATGATGGACCTAATCCACGGACAAAGGTACGGCATCCTATGCGGTCGTCAGCGTCACAGACATTCATGAGTGACAATACGATTCCCAGAAGGAGTGGCATCGTCAAGTCATGAAGAGGCCTCTCTTAGCTGACTTCCAAATGATCGGTCCCCAGAGTCGACAATCCTCACGTCTGGACTCCCCTCAGATCCTCAGGACCGGAAAGGAGCACCTCTGCAAGAATCTCGTCTGAGCGCAGATTTTCGTAGGGAACTGTGCCTGTTCAACAGACAGGTTCGTCTACTACTTCTCCGCAACTATATCTAGGTGTGTACTCAAGCCCAGGTCCGGCTTTTCACTCACAGTAACATCCCTCTCCCACAGCAGCACAGATAATCATATCAAACTGGAAATAAAATGCGGGAAATAAAAATGCGGGAAGTAAAATGCGAGAAGCAAAGATGCGATAAATAAACGCAACCCAACAAGCAAACACACAAACGATAGGATTGACTCTCATAGGGAACCGGAGAACCAGAGATTCTGGGTTCGATCCCCAGCAGAGTCGCCAGCTGTCGCTTGCGCGAAAATAAGGTGCCGGCATGACAGAAGAGTCGCCACCTTTCGTTATTTATCCCTCAGAGCGGGAAAGGAAACGATCGGAAAAACCTGACGAATAAGGGTAAGACAAGGTCATCGCAACCATTGTCTGGGTTCGGGAGTCGGTTACGCAAGGGGAAGGTATTAGCACCCCTCACGTCCGTCGTACTCGACGGGATCCTCGCTTGTTTGTTTACTTGGACGGGTTGGTTATAATCTATCTACCTATCAAGGCTGGCTGAAAAAGAAAAGAAAAATGACTCGGCAAAGCGTCGCACTTTATGCCTACGTATTCTCATCAGAGAATGAGAAATCAGAGTCAACGTAGTTCGGCTAACCACGGGGGAAGATGGGGAAGGTTGCTCGCTAGGATATCGCATCCTATGCCTACGTACTTTCATCTGGTATGAAAGATCAGAGCAAACGTAGTTCGGGAAACTACGAGAAAAAAGCTCAACTAGGAGGGAGACTATCAAGTCCTATTGTTATCATGCCATGGATTCATCCTATGGTTGAGGTTTGAACAGGGAGCTCCTAGATGTTATCATGCATGGGTTTCAACCTAACAGTCTATCATCAAGTCCTTATCAAAGGAAATGATAGTCCTAAGGGATCATGTCAATGATACACAGAATACAGACAAAAACATCAGCTTTAACAGTAAAATGTATGCAATGCAAGTGAGGGAGGAAATGTGTGTGGGGTTTCAGCCTCCACAAGCTCATCTCGACCTCAAGCCAGTCATGAAATAACAGTAATCATACTGAAAATAAACGACATGCTATCAAACAATAACCAGATAAAAGGGGTGAGGTGCCATCAAGCAAACAAAACACACTTGAGAAAGAATCAACTATTCTCTAATCCTAACCCTAATCACAGGATCTAAACAAACCTAAGCAAAGCTCTCAAGCAGAACCCTAAGCAGGAGAAATCATTCCCAGTCTTCAAGCTTCAGAATAAGCTTACCAAAGAAAGGGAGCTAAGCAATCAGACTCATAGTGTCTTCCTCGGGAAAGCACTAAGAGGTGGATACTCAGGAGTCATACCCTATGTGGCTCAACCACTGTGATCAGTTTACATCCCTCCTCAGGAGAGATTAAACTCACAAGCAGGCTCCAACATCACTGGATATTTAAGAAATCCTAGATAAACTAAGGGAACTAAGTGAATAGACTCATAGGACCTTCCTCAGGAAAGTACTAGGAGGCTTCCACTTAGGAGTTGTATCCCATGTGGCTCAACAACATGTGATCAGTTTACATTCCTCCTCAGGAGAAATTAAACTCACAAGTTGGCTCCAACATCATTGGATACTTGAGAAATCCTAGACAAACTAATGGAACTAAATGAATAGACTCCTAGGACCTTCCTCAGGAAAGTACTAGGAGGCTTCCACTTAGGAGTTGTATCCCATGTGGCTCAACAACGTGTGATCAGTTTACATTCCTCCTCAGGAGAAATTAAACTCACAAGTTGGCTCCAACATCATTGGATACTTAAGAAAGAGGTGAGAAGGAAGGATGAAAGTCATTCATAGTGCCTTCCTCAGGAAAGTACCATGAACTTCCTTCAAACTTCAGGCTCTCAAACCTCACCAACAGGGCATCAGCCAAGCTCTGGGTCTCTGCATCTTGATCTACAAGCTTCCCTTCATGATGCTCTCCATCAATATCCTCAAGGCAACACAAGCCCTTCAGCAAATTCCTCAGAATGAACCCCACAGATGAACAGATAACCCACTGAACAAACCAACTCATCAGGCAATCTTCAGATAATACCTAAAAATACTAAACTAATGGGGAAAAATTTAACAAATATTCATAAGGGTCCTCAACACCTACTCATAACATCTACAAAGGCTTCTACCTAAAAATCAAGATAAAACTTGCTCAAAGAAAGGGAATCATCACCTATGCACAATTCTAAACCCTAATTAGACTATCCTAAGTCTACCCTAATCAAACTAATCAAGATTAATTCTAAAAAATCTAGAAAAAATCCTATGGGGAAGTATGACTAATCATCTAATTGCACAAAAAAGAAAGGATAAAAAAGATTAATGGAAAGTACTAAAACAATTCCTACAAAATCAAATATCAAAATGAAACAATTAAAAAGCTATTTGATTGGAAAATCTACTAAAAATATTAAACCTAAAAATAAAATCTCAATTTTATTTTTATAATTTTCTACTCATTTTAATCTACTCATAGAAAAAAGAAGAAATTAAAAATCATTTTTTTATCTATTTTTAATGCATTATTCAAGACAGAAAAAATATAAGAAGAAAAATAAAACAATTTAATTGAATTAAAGGGGTGGGGGGTGCAACAAGTAAACGCGCCAGTTATATTGGTTGGGCTACACAAAAAGGGGGGTGCAAGTAGCATTCTGGGCCCAGAATGCCCTTAAAATGAAACGCGGCGTTTTACTTATTTAAATCTTCCCTCTCTTTCTCAGATGCGATCAAGGCCGTTGGATTGGAAGAAATTGTCAAACATTGGGAACGATCCAATGGCTCACCATCATCGTCCCAAACATCACCTAGGGTTTTCAGAACCCCACCTCCATGAGCCAACCTTCGAGCTCCATTATCTCCCTCTACACGCCACGGTTTGCCACGACTTAAAAACGAAAGTTGCTCTAAATCTCAAGGGGAACACAACCCTACGTACAGTTTTCACCAATTCGCCCTAGATAGCCCTAACAGAATGCCTCAACATCCTGGTACCACCATGTTCAACTGCTATCAAACTTTCACCAAACTTCAACCTAATGATTTACAGATACACTACACGCTACCCTGGTCATTATACACTACTTCTTGATGATTGAAATGCCCTAAACTAATAGTTCTTGAAAATCAAAGTTTTCTGGTTCTGTTATGGATTGCCATGTAACAAGCTATAACTCTCAGGGATGGATCCTCTAGCCTAGTACATCATTCTTATACCTATGAAACTAACTAGAACTCAATAATTTAAGAGATATAGGGTGAAGAAAAACCTGTCAAGAAGATGATGGTGAGGCTCGAGGAGGTGGTTGCAGGGCTTGAAATTGGTCCAAGATGCTCCTACAATGGTGAAGAACCTTCTGTTTGCACTTGTTGTGAAGGTGGTGGCTTGAAGTGAAAGAAAACTCAAGTTGCTTCAACTTGAAGAAACTCCTCCAATGGCTATGTATCCTTCTCTCTCCTCTGACTTGGCTCCACTTTCACCAACCTCTAACACTCCTTGATGCATTCCTTATATAACAATTGATGGATGTTTCTAGAATCATCTAGAATGTGATGGAAGTTTCTTTAAAATCTCATGTTATGCCATATTGGTTATCTCATGATATATCACCTCTAACCAACTTACACACCTTTTAAAATCTCACCACATGATAATATGAAATGGTAAGGAAGCTCACATGCCTTGTAATTGCCTTATGTTAAGTTTTCCAACATTGCCTTCTTTCTTAAGTAACAAATTTCCAAAGGAACCTCATTTTTTAAGCCTCAAATGAAAATTCTACTTAAACCAATCTTCTCAAAATGTTTTTTCCAATCAAAATGATATATTGGATGACCTATTTTGGATTTGTAGATCTCCCAAATCACTTTTCAATTTCAACTTTTCAAAGTTATAAGTCATTTTTAGTTCATTTTTGACCAATCATGGAATCTTGTGCTATGAGCTTTTTCAACAATTTGTGACCTTCTTTCTAGACTTAAAATCACATTTTGAGCAACTTTCATGTTTTAAGTTTTTCCATTTGAGGCTTGGAAATAGGAGTTTTATGCATTGGTTAAAATGACCTATAACTGACAAATGACCAAAATACCCCTGCCTTGTTCAAACCATAACTTGAGTTCCCCAAATCCAATCAAGGACTTCTACCACTCAAATTAAAGCTAAGAAGATCCTCTCCAACATTCACGTTGACCAAGAACTCATAGGAATCCTCCTACTAGGGCAAAAGTTGTCTGCAAGTTGGGTGACTTTCAAGGACCCAGATTCACACACTTCTGCTGACCTGTAATTTGTCAAAACCATAACTTGAGCTCTGTAACTCCTATCAAGGACTTCCACCACTCAAATTAAAGCTTAGAACAAGCTCTACAACATTCATGTTGTGGGTAAGATGAGATCTCAATCACATCTATAGCTAAAACTGCCTGGAAAATAGGGATCAAATTAGGGTTTTTCTACTGACAATCCTCAGAAACCCTAACTCAAAACTTCTCAAACTCCTCAATCATGATGAGTTGGTCTAGGAATCATCTTTACAACATCTCTATGCATCATTCCATGATCTCATGGCCCTTGGATTAAGTCTCAACCTTCTCCAAATCTTTAGCTGATCTAGGGTTGACCCAGTCAAAACCCTAATTCTACCATTCATGGTTGAATCTTCTGGATTCTTGCATAATGACCTCTCTGGGCTTCATGATGGCTTTCAAGACATCTCATAAGCTTTCTCAAAACATCAAGTTCATTCTCAAAGTCTCAAAATCATCTGAGGGGCACCCACAACTTTCAAACTGTGAAGCTCACAACCCTAGTTTCAATCAACTCTTCTGAGGATCTCTTGAACTTTCTGATGAAGATATCAACTTTCAAACACTCAATGAATGAATAATTGTTGGTCAAATTTTGGGGTGCAACACATGTGTGCATTTGCTTTCGATTTCGTTTGTTGCATGTTCGTTTTATTGTTCGATCATTTGATTTAAATTGAAAAACATGATGATCTTGTTGATTCTTAATGATACAATGTTGTTGATAAATTATGTTTGATTGTTGAAGCATGTTCATACTTGCATGATATCTATCCATGACTGGTATTTGCTTATGTTTGGTTGCATTAAATCATGCTTGCTTGCTTGCTGCCCCGCTTTTCACTGCTATTCTTATTTTGAGTTTGCATGTTGTTCTTGTCTTACTTGCTTACTGCCTACCTTTTTACACCAACTTTTATGCTGAAACATGTGCTGTTATAAGCTGTCTTGCTTGTGTGTTGGATTTTATTGATGTTTTATGCAGGAGGCACTGTTGTAGCTGCTGTTTTTACCTCGTTTCTTTGCTTTTTGCTTGTCTTTGCATGCTCCCTTAGAATTCCTAGTCCAACTTGATTTTTGATTAAATTTGGAGTAGGATAGACCTTAGGAGTTTAATACATGCATGATAACATTAGGTTAGTCCTTTTTAACCTCAACCTTAGGTCCATCTTTTGCATGTTAACATTAGGATAGAATCTTCTTTTGCACCCCAACTTTAGAACCATTTTGCATGACAACGTTAGGGCTGAGTTTCCCTTAAACCTTTCGTGTGTCTTTCTCTCTTCTTATCTCAAAACACTTTCCAACTCATCTAATAAATACGATGAACGTTATACACTACGACCTTAAGCGCATGGGAAATGATGAGTGAGGGGTCTCCTCTCACTCGTCTAGAGTGTTTAGTGTACGTCCCGTCTAAGGGCGATATGCGACGCATTTGTTCCTATTTCATAGTCTTTAGTGCAACGTGAATTACAAAGAAAATTCAAATCACTTCACTAAAACTCATAAAAAAATGTCATACCTTTTATCCTTCGGGATTGTTTTAAAATCATTTTCAGAAAAGAGTACATTACTTTTCCGTTCTACCACAAACAGACATCGTCTCTAACTGCTGGAATAGGAACTTAATGTCACTCATAAAAAACACTTAACCAACCTGTGGTTTCCTCTTTACCCGAACTGTGTTTGCTCTGATTTCTCATACCATATGAGGATACATAGGCACAAGATGGTGATGTCTTGGAGAGCAACCTTCCCCTCATCACCCATAGTTTTCCGAACTACGTTGACTCTGACTTTCCCATTGCACGAGGGAATACCTAGGCATAGGACGACGATGTCCTATCGAGTCTATTTCTTTTTCTTTTATTCTAGTTTCCGTTTAGTAGTAGATTTTAGATAACACACCCTTTAATTAGATAACAAGTGTGCATCTCATTGAGTACAACGGACGTGAAGGGTGCAAATACCTTCCCCTTGCGTAACCGACTCCTGAACCCAAGATTTGGTTGCGATGACCTTGCCTTTTCCCGTTCTTCAGGTTTTCTTTGATCGTTTTCTTTCCCTCTCTTTAGGATAAATTATGTTCGGTGGAGACTCTTCTATTTTTTCCATCGGGTGTTTTTTGCAGTTGCGGCAGATCTCAACCAGTGTCTGCATATACGGATTGATAGTCAAGGACAAATGTCTTGGACATTCACCCTGACTTCTTGAGTAAAGCTGGATCTGATTGATCGTGCAGATGGGTGTGTCTCTCTTGTGACTACCTTGTCTAAAAGGTTAGTTTCTGGTGTGGATGAGTCAGATGCTTCTCTTGAAGAATTGTGCTTGAAGTAGGTTTCCATCAAGGTAATTGTTCTTATTCTACAAAGAAGGGACTAGTTATTTTCCATTTATATCCTATAGGGTGCAGGTTGTTTCTATTGTTTCTCAAACTTAATATCATAATCAAGCATATGAGAATATGTAACTTTTGTTCAAATGTGATGAAGAAGCTCTACAAGGTGAGGTTTTGTCTAAAAACCAAAAAGGGATGGATCTTCAAGATTGTATCAGGCAAGGAAGAACTCTGTGAGGTTTCATCAATTGGTTAACTTAGTCATTGATGTTCTTCAAATGTCCTAACATCATGCTGAACACTAGAATGTTCATGCTGAAGAGAATGTATGCATTGAAGTTGTCTCTTCTTAGTAGAGGCTACTCTTTCTAAGGTTATGTGATCTCAATCTGTATGGCGGTCTCCAATGTCTATCTCAATCTTTTTGAACCATGTGTCATACCCCAAATTTTGAACCATAGATTCCATTATCATTCTAGGTGCATCAAGCATATGTTATCTAACCCTAACCTCTTTCAAGTTAGTCTTTGTCAAGATGCAGATGGATTAGGGTTCCACGCTGTTAAAATTAAGAATCATGTGGACTGATCAGTCAAGATTTTGGATTGATCTTATACATATTAATTATTCACATCATTAAGAGGTTCATGGCTTACCAATAATAAGTGTTATATGAGATTGTTACCAAGAGAATTGAAGCAGTGTTGTGCAAAACCCTGATTAGGGTTTCCAATTAAAAAGTCAACTGTAGTTTGACTTTTGGTCTAAATGGATTTACAAATCTTGAACCATGGTCCATGATATTTCTATGACTTATTTAAGTCCCCTTAAGAAGTATGAGAGGTTAAAAAAAACCCATAATACTAAGGATCGATCCTGAAGATTTCAACAGTTCGGTTCATATGTCTGGAAAGTCAACTCTTTGACTTTTAGGGTTTTGACCATAAACTGAAGCAATCAAGGTTTCCAACATCATGTTATGCCTAACTAGTGAGTTTGTTGAAGATTTAATCAAGAATTGATGGATAACTTGTGAATCAAGAAATTAGGGTTTATGAAAAACCCTAATTACAAGCTTATTGGGAATGATCATAACTCTCAAACCACTCATCCAAATTGAGTGGTCCAAAGCTGGTTAGAAAGCTCTTGAGAAATCCTAAAAAATTTCCCTAGAGGTTTGGTCCTAAAATGAATATATTTTGAGTTATAAGCTCATCAAGTTGTGAAGGATTTCCACACTTAGAAATGTTTTTTTGTTTTTTGACTTGTAAGGCAAGTTTTGCAGCCAACTTCACGAAGCTTTTTGACCTAGTTCCCTATGAAATCATAAATTTGGGAAAACATGAACATTGTAGATCATATTTGGGGATTTTCAAAAAGTACAAGAGAATTTTCACAACCCTTGTGGTTAGGGAGAATCGAAAAGGGCAAGTTAGGGATTTTTCATGTCACAAAACCAAGTTCAACACTTGCATTTTGATGTATAAACCACTCAAACGTCTTCTAATCACTTGTTTAACTCATCCTATGATGATTAGAGACTTAATTGATGAGATTACAATGGATTACTACGAGCAAAAACCAAATATTGGATTATTTGATTTGTTTATTCAAGCAATTGGATGCAAGTCGCAAGGAGAGAGAAACTTTTTGCATTTTCTGCTACACCTCAGCTACTACATCAGCTACTCTCTTTTCTTCAATTCATGTCAACTATTTTCAGGCTATTGATGATGTTGAAACACATAGTAAGGTTGCTCATGCTCAGAAAAGAAATCTCAAGTTGGATTTGCTCATTTTGCCTCCAAAAAGCGCAAACTTGGCAAGTTGGCACAATCTGCCCATACCTCTCATTATCCAAGCTTGTCTATAAATAGAACACACTCCTAACATCCAAAAAACACCAGAATCAAATAGGAACCAAGTTGAATCTCTCTCATTTCTCTGATCACCATCTTCTTGCAAGTGGTAGAAGTTGCTTCCTTGTGAAGAAAAATCTGCCTTGCAAAAACTCTGCCACAGCTTAACACAACCACCAAACACTTGAACCAACACCTCAAACACATCACATATGATGCATTGATGTTTTCCAAACCCTCACATTCACCAGAAAACCTCACATTCCAAAAGTCAACTCTTATACCTTGAAATTTTGACTTTTCTGCATCTTCATAGACCAGAACTTAACTAGCCTTTTTCCAATCATTCTAACACTTCAAACACTCTTCATATAAGTTGTTTGAACTGTCCATGGCATCATAAAATTTATGTAACACCATTTCCTAGAGTTTCACTTTGAAGCTTTTGGTGTTTTCTTGTATAAGAAGGCATTCTGTCAAGACATTGATCTTGGAGGAGTTCTCATCATTTGAACACCTTATTTGGAGCATATGGGAGCTGCTTGGATCATCATCCATCAAATGGTTTTCTTATTTGGTGCATTGACTTGAAAAATCTACAAGAGGTAAGTGTCCCAACTTGCTACGTTTAAGATCATGCTGAATATTGATGTACACTGATTATGAACATGTTAGATACACTTTATAGGTCATGTTTGAACCATTTCTTGCTCATAAACTTGGGTATTCATGACTGTCCCGTTGGTTTGGCTTGTTAGCATACTTTAAGTGTCATTTCAATATGCAACTTGTTTATTCTTGTTAGACATAGATGATTTGTGTTTCTAAACATCATTTATAGGTCATATGTGATATGTTTGATCATTTAGTTGATGTTGAATTGGTACATTTCTGTCTGTTGCTTTGCTCTTGCACAAGTTTGCTATTTTTGCCACTACACATGTCATCTGTTGAATTATATTTTATATTGATGTATGATGCTTGTAATAACTTTCTATATGTCTCATATGTTGTGTTTGAATCATTACTTGTTTATTAGAACATGTACATTGGACAGTCACATTGCTCATGCACATAACATGTCTTTTTCAATGATGCTATCGAATTTTTCACATGGTGCGTGATCTGAGAAAACCACCACCACCATTAGATTCCTTGTGAAAAAATACACAATTTTATTTTTTATTTCATCCAATTTGATTAAGTTTTGAGTGAGTTATGACACTTCTTGCAAAATCTGCCTTGCCTTGTTTTTGCTTGCCTTGTTTTTTGCCTTAGTTGCCTAGTTTTCAAATGTGTATAACTTCTTTGATTTTTATCATTTTGGTGCCACTCCTTTTGAACTATACTCCTTAATATGTCTAGTTTCAATGTGTGAATAAAGAATTCAAAATTTGTTATTTTTGAAATACTTTGGTCTACTTGAATGACATGGTTCTTTTTAGGGTTTTCTTTGGTTTTCATGAACTTTCTTGACATAGTACTTGATTTTTCTTATAAGATTGATCTTGTATGAACCATTGTTTAATGTCTAACATGCTTATGTGTTTGAAAAAACTTTGCTCTCTTGATTTACCATGATTATACTTGCCTTTGTGAATGCATGAATGTGAAAAGTATGCCTTGAAACTTCTTTGTGAACCATGATATGTTTCTTGATGTTGTAACCTCATGAAAACGATCCTTCACCTCCATATTACTTGTTTATGTATCTTGTTAGAACCATAACATGTTAGGGTTGTTTCTTTCCTTGAAAGTTACCATAAATCATGTTTATCTTTCCCTTTTTGAAGTTCGAATCCATGCTTGAATTGTTGTTACTTTTCTTGCCTATCCATGATTCATTGGCATCAATATGTCTTGAATATGATTAAATGTGTTACATTTGTCTTTAATTGATTCATATAACATGTTTGATTCAAGTTGTAACTTGTTTGCATGAGTTTTGTTTGAATACCATTGATGAAAATGTTAAGTTACACATGTTTCATGCTTGCCCTTGTTGGGTGTTACCTTCATGATCTTTAAACATTGTAATGTTAAATCATAAAACCTTGGTTATTACCATGCTTTTTGTGTTCAATTTGTTAATTGATCCTACATGTTTATCTCTACCTTTATCAAGTATGTTTTCCCGGTGATGGAACTTGTCAGTTCTCATCAAGTTGCCTTGTTATCATCTTTGCTTAACGTTGTCACTAGCTTGCCCTTATCTTTCTTGGTTTTTACCATGAATTTATATCTTCATCATGTTTGAATGAATGAATATGTGTGTTTAGTCTTTTCTAAGTTTCCCCAAGTGATGTAGCTTGTTATCTCTCATCCAGTTATCTTGTTAACCCTTATTCCATAGGAAAGTCTCTCTATTGACTTCACTATCATAGATAGCTCATTACCCCTCCCCTTGACTTAGTTAAGTAATTAGGTACTTTAACTTGGTTAAGTTAGAACCTATATCCATTAGACTTTGCTTTAAGTCTAAAGAACTACCCCTTGTTAGGAGTATCCTTCAATTAGAACTTTAAGATAGAGTTTGTTAACTCTATGTAAGGATCATTGTCATGATTACTTACTCCCTTCTTGACTTTTGTCAAAGTCAATCCCCTTGAGTGTTAAACTTAGATCTATGGAGTTTTATCTAACTCTATACAAACATTGTTATGTTTGTTCCTCATTGGAGTCTTGACCATAGTCAAGTATGCCTCAACCTTAGTAAGGTGAACTACGGTTGCTCTGATTCCATCCTAGTAAGGATATGTAGGCTTAAGATGTGATATCTTTGTGAGCAACTTAGAACTATATTTAGGTCTTTACCTTAAACTTGATCTCATGACCCTATCAAACAACTACTTAGATAACTTAGCATACATATACACAAAAGGTTCCTGTAGAGTACTACAGATGTTTGGGATGTGAATAACTACCCTAGGCATAACCAACCCCTGACCCCCGAAACTCTAGCATTGTTATTACATCGCGCAAAAGGTTTTTCTTTCTTTAACCTTTCCATTGGATAAATCAAAGCTCGGTGGTGAATTTCAATGAATTAAGATTCAAGTTAATCAATAGCTTGACATCCGATTCTCACCACCACAGAAATGGCGACTTCACTGGGGACACAAACTAAGGGTTTAACCCACTTTGTGTGCTTGTATGCTATATCTCTGTATGTTTGCCTATACCTGTGTATTTGTGAATATATAACTGTATGTTTGCATTGGATCATTTGGGTGATATCTTGAGTGGTGAGATAAGTCCTAACCCAGACTTGGGCGTACACATATGATAGGATGTGGTATGATCAATAGTTCACTGTTGGGAGTAGTCCTAACATGTTTGACATATGATGTAACCATGCTCAGTTAATACCTCCTTGAGATAATTAATGGTGTATGAGTAGTCATGCATTTCATTAATTGTTTCAACTTGAGAGTCCGTGAAACTGAGGACATTTAGTTATCCACTTACCCCACTTGGCCTTTTTAAGACGTAGTGGCGTTGCTATGAGGGAGTAGTTCTGAAATAGTTGTTACGCGATACTACACTCAGACGAGTTTATCTCGAGAATATTTTTTACTCACGTGAGTAGTCATGTTGGTTGATAATATCCGAAGGATTTATCTATGACTCTGGGAACTCTTGATAGAACCTGTTCTGCAGGTACAATGAACACCTTAGTACATGTCGTTTGGGAGGGTATACCATGGCTTCATGCTCATAACCCCGAACCTAGGACCCTTTTTGTTAGCATATGCATTTGTGCATTGTGTGTACTTGTATTTGTGTTATGTGTGCATCATGTCATCATGTCATCATATCATCATGATATCTCATCTTGTTGCACTGGTTTTGTGAAACTCAATTGTCTTCTTTTTGCGAAACCCTATATATCATGGATTTTGGGAAAAGAAGCACTAAGAAATACAACTTCAAGAAATGTGATACAACAAAGTTGAGAGAGCTAGGAATCTTGGTATCCGAAGCTTTTAGGAAAACGTACGGGAAACTCATGAGTATTGTGAAGACTATAATGGAAGAAGGGGTTCTTAGAACTTTGGTTCAGTTCTACGATCCTCTATACCACTGCTTCACCTTCCTAGATTACCATTGATGCCGACACTAGAAGAATACTCTTACTTCATTGGAATCCCTGTGACAGATAAGAAACCATTTAGCGGTTTGGAGAAGTTACCCTCGCCGAAAGAGGATGCTGATGCACTTCATCTAGAAGTATTTGAGATCAAAGCCAATTATGCTTCAAAGAATGGAGTTAAAGGTTTTCATTCTAATTACTAATCGGAGAAGGTTACTTACCTTGCCAAGGAGGGTAGTATGGACACATTTGAAGCGGTTTTAGCTCTATTGATATATGGGTTGGTGTTGTTCCCTGAGATATAAGAATTTGTCAATTCAACTGCTATCACCGTGTTCTTGAATGGTAATCTGGTACCCACTTTACTAGGTTATGTTTACCATTCCATTCATCATAGGACTCTTCATGGAAGAGGAATTATTCTCTGTTGTGCACCCTTGTTGTACAAATGGTTTGTCAATCATTTACCAAGGACATACGCTTTCAAGGAAAATCCTAATGGTTGGAGATGGTCTCAAAGGATTATGTCTCTAACTCAAGCAGATATTCACCGGTATGATCCCGCCTATGATCGAGGGGTCTACATTTAAAGTCGTGGTTCTTTTCCAAATGCACCACTCCTAGGAATACAAGGGGGAATCAACTACAATCCCGCTTTGGCCAGATGTCAATTTGGATTCCCAATGAAGGATAAACCTAAAAACATCCTATTGTCTGGTTTCTTCTACCTTAACGCCAAAGCAGAGGAGAGTTTAAGGAACAATATGATTGATGCTTGGGAGAACATCCAGAAGAAAACTAAAGCTGACCTTGGGAAAAGGAATTGTGTAGCCTTTGAGCCATTCACTTAGTGGGTTCAATCTAGAGCCCGTGATCTCAAGATGCCCTATCTTCCTGAAAAGAATATGCAAATTGTCATTGCATCATCTTCCGCCATTCCTATTAAAAATATGGAAGAATACCAAGAGATCCTTGAGAAAACTAAGATTGGAAGGGACACTTGGGAGGGAAACTACCATACTCTTCATTCTGAGATGACGGAATTGAAGAGAGAGCTAAAAGACAAGGATGAGTTGATTGAGTGGCTCAAAAGTCGCTTGGTTGGTGAAGATGTGATGAAAGAGAATTTATTTTTCTCTAGCGTCAAGCCTACGCAAAGTACTCATGAGTATTCAAATATCCCACCAACTTCTGGCGCCTGGAATGGAATAGTAGATAAATTGGTGATTGTACAACATTGTGCTGAAAAGGCTGAAGAGGACGCACGGATAGGACTCTTGTCAGATTTCTTGACCATAGGGCCTAGTATTCTCCTTTGATGTAACCTTACGTTTCTTGTATTGTATTTCAAAAGTTGTAACTTTTCCCAATATAAATGAAACGAGGGTTTTGCTTTAATTTATCTTCTGAGTTTTGTAAAACCAGTTGAATCTAGCATCTTTGCATTGCATTTTGCATCTTGCTAACCATTCAAGGAATTCAAAATATTTTTTGCAGACATAGTAATGAATTAAAGAAACAGGTTCACATTCCCAAGCCTGAGGTTGGACAACTTGAGGATCTTAAGAGGCCTAGTAAGGAACTCTGCTGCTTTCGTCGCCAAGTATGGAGACCTATTATCCTTAGTGGACATGCATGTAAATGAGGAAATGTTTCTAGCTCTCATAAAGTCTTATGATCCTCTTTACCATTGCTTCACATTTCCGTACTTTCAGTTGTTGTCAACTTTGGAAGAATACTCTGTGCATCTGAAGATTCCCATGACTTTTACACCTCACTATGGAAGAGAGAGAAGACCAAACAGGAGATATGTTGTTAAGGCTTTACACCTGGAACCCATTGACCTTCCAACCCGTTTGGATATTAGAGGTGGATTTACTGTAATGGAAGCAAGACCATTTATGGAAAAGGCTGACTTTCATTATGATCATGGAGATACGGGGACCTTTGAAGCTATACTGGCTTTCTTAATTTATGGCTTATATCTGTTTCTAAGTAGCCCTGAGTTCATCAGCTTAGAGGCCATCAAGTTATTCATTTTCAGAAATCCCGCTCCTGCTTTATTGGCTGATACCTATTACACAATTCATCGGTGGAGGGTGTGTGATCTCAGAAAATTTGCTTGCTGCACGACGCTCTTAAGCAAGTGGTTTGTTTCGCATTTTCCTAGGACGTTCTTTCTATGGAATCTAGAAGAGAGTGATACACGGGTTAGAAAGTTGGATTCACTCTCTCACTATGACATCAACTGGTATGATCTTGCTCAAGGAGGAATAGTAATGATACATAGTTGTGGGGATTTCCAAACGTACCTCTGATCGGCACCAAAGGATGTATCAACTACAACCCTATCCTGGCCCGCCGCCAGTTAGGATATCAAACTGAGGAAGAACCGGATGTAGCCTTGTTAGAGACTTGCTTCTATGAAAAAGGTAGTGACCTGAATTTCGAAGAACAAGTCATATTTTCCTGGTGTCATCCCAACTTACAAGGAATGACTACCATGGAAAACCCGAGTTGTCTCGTTTCAAAGGCATATCTGCTTTGGTCAAAGGAGATAGCGCTGAAGATGTTTTACACCCGCTCTTATGACATTTCGCCAGTACCGGAAGAAATTTTGTCTATAGGAGAGTTGAGGTTCGCTTTAGTCAAAGTCGAACGAGAAAATGGAGAACTCTAGGAGCTGCTTCGTCAAGACTAGAGAGGGACAAGGCTGCAAGAAGGAGAAGGATCATCTTGTTAGAAGATCTCGGCCTTTTAATTTCCTTTTGTTTAGTTTGTACCCCTAGCTTTTAGGAATGTGTAACCTTCATTTTGTAAAAGTTTCATTCGTTAATAAAAACGTTATGCTTGTGAGACTCCATTTGTTAATGAGAATTTAGTTAAGCTTTCATTTGTTAATGATAAGCATCGTGTTGTTACGTGTTGATTCATTAATTTTGTTTGTAAACAAACCTTTTGGTTTTCCTTGAATGTGTGGCTTGCATTTGCATCTGCATCGATGCTTCGGCTCATCCTGAGCTCTGTTGCTGTCAGAAATCACGCTTAATACCCACCGATACAATACCAGAGCCAGCGCTCAGAGAAGAATGGCTGATCAAGATCAAAGAATCAATCAAATCGACAATAACAACAACCTCGAGGGGTTACGTGGTGACGTTAGCCAGATTATGGAAGTTCTTCAAGTGATAAAAGCAAAAATGAACACGCAGATTACAGTGGTATCTGAAATCAATACAACGGCGGTAAATCCTCCTCTGATAGTGACCTCAGCAACTGAACATTCGTTTGGTATCGCCAGGGATTCATGCCACCATTCAGTAATGCCCAGCAATTCAACCTCCAGCAGCGCTCTAATCCGCAGACTGTTCCGTTAATGGCGGAATTCCAAAATCCTATCTACACTCAAGCAGGTGCTCAAGCACAGGTCCGACTGATCTTTAACAATCATCAACAGATATTTGATATACCCAACAGGTCTGAGGTTGAAGATGAGAAACACAAAAACTTAAGGGTTGGGATGGATATAATGGCAAGATGGATAAGGGCCATAGAAGGAAACAATGTCTTTTTGGTTCTGATGCTAAGGACATGTGCCTGGTTGCAGGTTTGGTATTTCCTCCTAAGTTCATGATGCCCACATTTGAAAAATATGAAGGAGCGACCTGCCCAAAGATTCACTTGATCATGTATTGTCAGCATATGGCCACGCACATTGAAAATGACAAATAATTAATCCATTGCTTCCAGAACAGTCTTAAGAGGGCCTCTGTCAAATGATACCTAAGTCTAGACCAGTCAAATATCCATTGCTTCCAAGACTTGTCCGACGCATTCATTCAACAATACAAGTACAACATAGACTTGGCGTCAGACCGTTGTCAGCTCCTCAGCATGACACGGAAGAGCTCAGAATCTTTTAAAGAGTATGTACAGAGATAGTGTGAAACTGCCGTTCAGGTGGAACCTCCTCTGGCAGAGAAAGAATTGGCTGATTGGTTTGTAGATACAGTCAGGCCCGAATTCTAAGAGAGGATGATTAGTAGTGTCACAGCAAAAATTTCCGATATTGTAGCCATAGGTGTGAAAGTGGAGGCAGGTTTCAAGAACAGCAAAGTAACAAGCTCAACTAGTAGTACCAGTACTAGCACAACGAAGAAGCCACCGAACATTTTTCATAAGAAAAAAGAAGGGGAAACTAATGCTTTAATGTGTGACAGGAGGGTTCAGAGAAGAAGGAATCGCCCACAAAATCAACAACTATCTCGTCTACAACCACAACAAAACTATCAGCAGTACCAACAACAACAGTATATGGTCGCGGTCACGCCAGTTTTTCAACCTCGCCCAAATCAACAAAACTTTCAACAACAGGCGCCCAATGCCTACCAGCAAAATCATAATCAACAAGCACAACATCAACAAAGAGCTCCAGCTCCGAAGCCTGCTTTCCAAAATAAAAGGCCAAGGATTCAACCCATTCCTATGAGTTACACTGAGTTGTACCCCTTAATGGTGCGACAATGCCTGATTCAGACAAGGAAATTGGGTCCTCCTCCAAATCCATTGCCACATTTCTAAAATCCAAACACACGTTGTGCCTTTCATGAAAATGTTGCGGGATATGACCTTGAAGGTTGTATAGCACTTCAGCACATTGTGTGCGAGTTGATTGCAAAGAAGATTCTCTCCTTCAAGGATAATCAGCCTAATATGGAAAATTATCCTTTACCAAACCATGGTGGTCTTCATGCAGTAGAGGAAGATTTTGATATGAGAGTGATTTCCAGGGTTTCTGAAGTTAAAATTCCATTGACCGAGTTACATAAGAAATTGATAAAGGTAGGTCTGATCAAAGACTCTCATGATGACTTCAGTAATTGTTATCACAATTCGCAAGGTTGTGACTTAGTGCTGAGGAATATTCAGTCGATGATTGACGAGGGTCTGCTACAGATATGTGGGAAAAAGAGAAAAGAAGATATCTCGATGATTGAACCTATATTCAATTTACCAAAGAAGTCCAGAAAAGTGCTGGTATTCAACACTGCAAATAACAAGTCCGCTTCTCCTGCTGCTATTAGGCTTGTATTCCATAACAACCCAATACCGACGGTTGGCTAGCCTAAGTCAAGTTTTGATCCAAGAAGGGGACCAGGTCCCAATCCAAAGGTTGTATCCTGGAAATATGACTATTCCTGGTACAATATGAAAGCTGGGATAAAGCATGAGGACGTAACAAATATTGTTGGGGCAAGCAAAATGACCCGCAGTGGTCGTATATATCAACCCAAAGAAACTGTTACCATTCCCAATGAAACTATTCCTAAGGAAACCATCTCAAAAGAGCTTGTTATTATTGAGAATTAAAAAGGAAAAGAAGTCACAAAGGAAGATGAAGAAGAGTTCTTGAGAATAATCCGGCAGAGCGACTATAGGGTAGTAGACCGGCTCAATCAAACAACGTCAAAAATCTCAGTCATGTCTCTGCTGCTACGTTCTCCTGTTCACTGACAAGCATTGCTGAAAATATTGACACAGGCCTACGTAACAAAAGATATCACTGTGGGGCAGTTCGATTCCATTGTTGCTAACATCATGGCTTGCAATATGCTGAGCTTCAACAATGATGACTTAACCACTGAAGGTCACAAGCACAATAGTTCCTTGCACATATCTGTCAGATGTGAAGATGATACTCTCGCTAGAGTACTTGTGTATACTGGGTCATCTCTCAATGTGATGCCCAAGAGAAAATTGGCCAAGTTGGCATATAAAGAAGTTGTGATGAGAGCCACATCTCTGATCGTGAAAGCCTTCGACGGATCAAGAAGAACAGTAATTGGAGAAGTTGATTTGCCAATTATGGTGGGACCACAGGTCTTTGAGGTCACTTTTCAAGTAATGGATATAAATCCATCATACCGTTGTTTACTGGGAAGGTCGTGGATACATGTAGCGGCCGCTGTCACATCCACATTACATCAAAAAATGAAGTTTATTACTGAAGATCAGTTGGTCATAGTACACGGCGAAGAAGATTTAATGGTGAGCAACCTATCACCCTTCCGGTACATCGAAGTCGATGACGATGCATTGGAAACAACTTTCCAGGCATTAGAATTTTCACACACTATATTGATTAAGGACACTATTGTCACACAAGGGCCATCTTTCCTCTTTGTCCAGAGTATCAAAAGTGCCATGAAGGAAGGTCTTCCTCAAGGTTTGGGAGAAGTAATTAAGGTCAACACTCAGGAAAAGAACAATTGACAAAGGTTGGGTTATAAACCAACTCTAGATGAAAGATCAGAGATCAATGACAAGCACCTAAAGACCCTGGAAGAAACCTTTGTGAGCGGCGACATTAAAATAAATGCCATCGAAGAAGATGTCGAAGTAAGCTGTATTGATAACCTGGTATTCTGAGATGAAGTTGTTTTGTGCAATTGGAAGGCTGTTGAAGTTCCCATCATGTTATCACTCTTAGAGTAATTGTTTGTCTTGCTTGTTAGCTTTTTCTCTGTTTAAAATCCATGGTCACGCCCGAGGCCAGTGGGTCATTTTGTATGGGCCACATTTTTGGAATTAAAGATCAATCAATGAATGAGTGTTTTGTTAAACTTTCATTTGTTGTTCTTTTTTTTTCACTCTTTTAAAAAAGGGAAATGGCAATCTTTTGAAAACCTAAAAAGAATTCATCACCTGCATCTCTTTGTGTGTGTTTGATCATTTAAACCCGTTAACACATGCAAAGAACCTCCATCACCCGCTAAATTCGATGATCATCCAGTTCTTTCTGACTTTGGTTCACCTATATTCCAAGTTGAAGATGAGAGTGATGAGAATTTTGAAATTCCTGAAGAATTGATAAAGATGACTAAGTACGAGGATGCCTATCTTCCACCTTACAAAGAGCAGATTGACATTATCAACTTGGGATTTGAATAAGCAAAAAGAGAGTTTAAGATTGGGGCATCACTTCAGGCAGAGGTTAAGGAAAATTTGGTAATGCTTCTCAAAGATTATGCGGATGTGTTTGCTTGGTCCTACCAAGATATGCCTGGGTTGGACAGCGATATTGTAGTTCACAAGCTCCCTCATAAACCTGAGTGTCCTCCAGTTAAGCAGAAACTTCAAAGATCCAGGCCCGAAATGGCTCTCAAAATCAGAGATGAGGTTTAAAAGCATATTGACGCAGGCTTTCTGGCAGTTTCTATAACTTGAAATTGCACCTAAGAGGGGGGTGAATTAGGTTCTGAGAAATATTTGTAATCTTGTATGGTTCCTTGGTTCTTTTTCCGGTTATTATTTGATGACTGAAAAGTAAAGGCAGGAAAGAAAAAGAGACACAGGAAATTTATAGTAGTTCCCCTCACACTCCGAGAGTACTCCACTCCCCCTTCAACATGAAAGGGATTTCACTATAGTTCAGAATTATTGCAAAGCCTAATCACACCAAAGGTGATGCTTACTATCTAAACCTATAGGTAATCCAATTGAATGAAGAACAATCTTCTTCAAGACACTTCACTTGTTTCCAACAATCCTGGATAACAAGGTAATACAAAAATAATGATCTTTGAGATAAATTTGAAATATTTGATAGAATGTTGTTATCAATCTTTACGATTGATCTTCTTCTCGAAAAAAATGTTACTCAGATAAATATATAAGTGTTCTTGTGAAAGAAAGTTGTGAAAGTGTGAAAGTTAAATCAATGGCTTCTTTCAAAAAAATGGTTTTGAACACTTAGGATGAAATTTTAAAGATTGAAGAATGTGAGTATTTTGAAAGATTTTGTTTCTTGAAGGTGAATTATAAATTTGAAATTAAGAACAATGTATACTGATCAAAAACCTTTTCAAAAGGGTGTGATTTTGATGCAGCAAAAATAGCCAGTAATAAAAATGGTAATCAATGCAATTTTCCATGAACAGCTGCCATTTTTGCTTGCTGCTTCAGTGTTAATCAGTTAACCAAATGGGTTAATCAGTTAACACCTTACAACATTCAAAAGAATTTAAAATTTACATGTGTTAATCGGTTAACCTATAGGTTAATCGGTTAACACTGTTATAAAATTACAAATTAATTAATTTTGAAATGTGTTAATCGATTAACCAATGTGTTAATCGATTAACACTGAAGGTTTTTCAGAAAATACTTAATTTTAATAAGAATGAGTATTTTAAAATAGTTTTAAAAGTGTTAGTGATGATTGTGAAGTGAAAATGATTTTATGAACACTTGTATAAATATTTCTAAGTACTATTTGTTATACTGTTGCTTTGAACATCATCGCCACTTGAAACTTGTAATCGAAGCTTTGATCCATAGATTTATACGCGAGGGTACTATCTTGATCTTTGATGTCCTTGTTTGATTGCTTGCTTCTCTTAATTTTTGCAAAGAGTATCTTGCATACAAAGCTTGTTCTTGTTGTCCTCATCAAAACATAACGGCCTTGAAGCTTGCTTCTACAATCTCCCCCTTTTTGATGATGACAACTGATTCTTGAAACTTTTGCTTTGCTATACGGTTTCTTCTACATTTCTCCCCCTAAGTTAGAGCTCCCCCTAAATACCAGAGAGATAAAAACTTTTCTGCACAGGGAAATGCTAGAGACCAATCCTTCTCCCCCTTTGTCATTAGCAAAAAGGAAGAGGAGCAATGAAAGTGAAAGTAAACAAGCACACATAGAATAAACACAAGCACACATACTTAAACCATAAAATAGAACATTGTTTATGAAACGAGACAAGTACGGTTACGAATACAACACATAAGACATAAAACTTAAACAAATTCTAGAAAACGATAAAAATAACAACAAGTGCTTTTTAATGTCATCTTCCGACATATCCTCGTATTCATCTTCTTCTTCGTCACTTCCTTCATCATCTCCGTCGTCTCCGGCATTGGAAGATTGAGAGTTTACCACAAGTCTTCGGAGGGAGTTGATCGCCCGAGAGGTTTCTCTATGTTGGTTCATCATGGTAATGTAGAGAAATTCATTTGTGATGCCGCCTTCTGGAATGGGATAAGGATGGTTGGAAGAAGAAGAATCGTCTGCATACGTGTACGTTCCATCAATGTCTTTCACTATGCCGGTATTCTTGATGATTGTGATTTCATTTATCTCGTTCGCAGTTGGTTTCAGGGTAATTGATGGTTCTCGGTTCAAATCCAAATTGGTTAATTCGATAATTTTGGAGATGAGTCGCCCGTATGGAAGTCGAGTGGACAAAGTGAGTTGCTGCTGTAGGTGATACATCATTGTTAAAATCCAATTAACTTTAATTATGTTCTTGATTGCAAACATCAATTGCATCTCCAAGTCATTGACCTGAGAATGATTAGAGTCTTTTGGAATCAAAACATAGCAGATAATATAATGTAACATCCGGTCATTGACAGTCAGATTCTCGACATAACAAAGGGTGCGAGCAGTCTGTTGACCCGCAATGAAAGCTGCTCTGGGAAATCTGCAGATGCTGTAGTAATATTCCATTTTATCATAGTTTGCCCAAGGTCCTTCCACATGGTTGACACCTTTCCAGAGAAAAAATCTTGTGTATGGAATTTTGAGAGACGCATAAATTTTTGATAGATCTTCATTCAACTCAAAATCGCAAACCATAGTAACCAACATGTGTTGTTCATCCATAGTGAAATGAATTGATAATTTGTTCATGAAGGATTTTACTAAATCCGGATAGCAACGCCCGTTATCAGAAACAAAGTTATCGATCTTTTGATATTTCAACAATGCTGGGAAATCGAAAGTAGGAGCGGGAAAAGCTTTAAGATTAACATATTTTACCGGAAATAGTTGACGGACCCGTACTTTAAAATCCATTCTCCTCTTTTTCGTTGATTCCATTGGAGCAAAATCTTCATCAACCGTGGAGCTGCTCTCCCGTAGCTTTCCCTTTCCCTTGTTGTTTGGAGCCATGGATGAGGGTTTGAGATTCTGAGATTTAGAAATGTTTTTCTGAAGTTTAGGGTTTGAGTGATCATGGAGATGGTGAGAATGAGAGAAGGTTTATATGGAGAGATGATTTAGTGGGTATTTAAGTGAAAGTTATGGGTAGGTAGAAGTTGGAAGGAGTATTAACTTGGAGTCAACAAGAAGAAGATGTTTTCCAAGGATAGTGGGTGAGATAACTAAAAATCACATGCACCACACATAAAAAAGCACTTAAAACATATTAACCAAAACTTTGACCAATTTTTGTTTCTGTTTTTGAAAATACGAACAGTGTTAATCGGTTAACCCTGGGGGTTAATTGGTTAACGCATTAAAAAATTACTTCAGAAAACAAAAATTAACAGTGTTAATCGGTTAACCCTGGGGGTTAATTAGTTAACGCATTAAAAAATTACTTCAGAAAACAAAAACTAACAGTGTTAATCGGTTAACCCTAGGGGTTAATCGGTTAACACCTTTGAAATTCCAGAAAAGTGCTTAAAAACAGTAAGTGAACAAGTTGGAAAACATAGATTCTACACACATTATCTTATGAAGAGTTTAAATGTCACCTTCATCGAGAATTCCGAGTTCTCGTCAAATCTTGAAGAATGGTTCTTTTGCGAGTGGCTTCATGAATATGTCGGCGAGTTGGTTATGGGTATCCACAAAAGTGACTTCGACATCTCCTTTGAGCACGTGATCACAGAGGAAATGATGTCGAATGTCGATGTGTTTGGTTCTTGAGTGCATGACCGGATTTTTTATGATGTTAATCGCACTTGTGTTGTCACATCGGAGAGGAATGCATCCAAGATCAATTCCGTAGTCGCTTAATTGTTGCATTAGCCACAGATTTTGTGCACAACAGCTTCCCGCCGCTATGTATTTTGCTTCAGTCATACTAAGAGCAACACATGATTGTTTCTTACAGGACCACAAAACTAATGCATTTCTAAGGATGTGACAGGTTCCACTTGTGCTTTTTCGATTAGTTTTACAGCCTGCATAATCCGCGTCAGAATAACCAATTAAAGTACAAACACTACCTTTCGGATACCATAAGCCAACATTCGTCGTTCCCTTGAGATATTTCATGATTCTTTTGACTTCCGTGAGATGTGACTCCTTTGGATTTGCTTGAAATCGAGCACATAAACAAACACTAAACATTATGTCAGGACGGCTTTCCGTCAAATATAATAAAGAACCAATCATACCTCGATACTTTGTAATATCAACCAATGTTCCCGATTCGTCTTGATTGACGTAGGTTCCGGATCCCATTGGTGTCGACATAGCTTTACACTCATCCATATCAAATCTCTTTAATAACTTTTTGCAATACTTTGATTGGTTAATAAAAATTCCGTCTTTTACTTGCTTGATTTGCAATCCAATGAAGTAATTCATCTTTCCCATCATAGACATTTCGAACTCGCCTTGCATCATTGTCACAAATTCTTCACATAGTTCCTTGTTTGTTGAACCGAAGATAATGTCGTCCACATATACTTGAACAAGTAAGGTATTATCCTTTATCCTTTTAATAAATAAAGTCTTGTCTACCTTGCCCTTTTCAAAACCTTTTTCGCATAAGAAATTACTTAGACGATCATACCATGCCCTTGGCGCTTGCTTTAGACCATAGAGAGCTTTCTTCAATTTGTATACATGTGAAGGATGCTTGAAATCTTTAAAACCAGGGGGCTGTTTGACATAGACTTCTTTGTTGATGTACCCGTTCAAGAAGGCGCTTTTGACGTCCATTTGAAAAAGTTGAAGGTTCATTGAACATGCATAAGCAAGTAATAAATGAATAGCTTCTAACCTTGCAACCGGAGTGAATGTTTCTTCAAAGTAAATTACTTCCTCTTGATTATACCCTTGAGCCACCAATCTTGCTTTGTTTCGAAAAATTATTCCATTCTCATCTAGTTTGTTCTTAAACACCCATCTTATTCTGATGATATGTTTAACTTTTAGTTTAGAAACAAGTTCCCATACTTGATTTCTCTCGAATTGGTTTAATTCTTCTTGCATAGCAATAATCCATTGATCATCTTCAAGAGCTTCATCAACTTTGGAAGGTTCTACTTGAGGTACGAACGCCATGTTCAAGCATGCATCTTTGAGATTTAATCTTGTAGCAACACCTTGACTTATGTCTCTGATCACTTTGTCGATAGGATGATCTCTATGAATCCTCCATTCTTTTGGTAGATCGTTGACATTGGAATCTTGTTGAACTGGTCTATCTTGTTCTTTAATGAAATCTTTGGAAGTATCTTCTTTGAGAATTTCTACAATTTCATCATCATCATCACAAACCACAATATCCTCCTTGGAGGGGTTAGATTCATCAAATTTAACATGCATAGACTCTTCAATTGTTAAAGTTCTTTTATTATAAATTCTAAATGCTTTACTAGTAAAGGAATAACCAAGAAATATACCTTCATATGATTTTTTGTCAAACTTACCAAGGTTGTCTTTGTCGTTGTTTAGGACAAAACACTTACAACCAAAAATATGGAAAAATGAAATATTTGGTTTTCTCCCTTTGAAAAGTTCATAGGGAGTTTTCTTAAGAATAGGTCTTATATTAACACGATTACTTACAAAGCATGACGTGCTTACCGCATCCGCCCAAAAATATTTTGGAAGACTTGAATCGCTTAGCATAGTCCTTGCAAGTTCCACCAATGATCTATTCTTTCTTTCTATGACAATGTTTTGTTGTGGAGTTATTGATGTAGAGAAGTTGTGGGAAATTCCATGTTCTTCACAAAATTCTTCAAATGAGGCATTTTGAAATTCTCCACCGTGGTCACTTCTAATGGAGGCAATTGTAAAATATTTCTCATTTTGTATTTGTTTCGCGTACTTCTTGAATGCTTTGAATGCTTCACTTTTCTGCATTAAGAAGAAAGTCCAAGTGTATCTAGAAAAATCATCTACAATTACTAATGCATAATCATTACCTCCGAAGCTTTTTGTTCTTGATGGACCAAAGAGATCCATGTGCAACAATTGTAGTGGCCTAGTTGTGGACACCACATTCTTGGATGTGAAAGTTGATTTAGTTTGTTTTCCTTTCTGACAAGCATCGCATAACTTATCTTTGATAAATTTGATCTTCGGCAATCCAATAACCAAGTCATGTTTGATCAATTTATTCAAGTGCTCCATATGGATGTGAGCAAACCTCTTATGCCATAACCATAATTCATTGTTACTTGCCAAGAGACACCTAACATTCAAAGACACGTTATCCAAGGAAATTAAGAAAATATTATTAACTCTTTTACCTTTTAACATAACTTCATGAGTAACTTCGTTTCCAATCAAGCATTCATTTTTAGTGAAGTTGATTTTGAAACCTTGGTCACACAATTGGCTAATGCTAAGTAAACTATGCTTTAGACCTTCCACATATAGGACATCCTTTATGGTTGTTGAAGGCGGTGAACCAACGATGCCTACGCCAAGGATTCTTCCTTTGTTGTTGTCACCATAGGTAACAAATCCTTTGGCCTTAAGCGTTAGATGTGAAAATTTGCTTAGGTCACTCGTCATGTGCCTCGAACATCCACTATCAAGATACCATTCATTTGAAGAGGTCTTCAAGCATACCTATAAAAAGCATACCTACAAAAAAGAGTTAAGTTTTATTAGGTACCCAAATTTCCTTGGGTCCTTCAAAGTTAGTTCCTTTTTTTACCCATACATAATGGCCTTGAGCAACACTAAAATTTCTAATATAACAAGCATTTGGAGTATGTCCTTTTATACCACAATAGAAACATGTAGGCTCAAAATTGCTTTTATATCTAGGAGGATAGGATTTCTTTTTATTGTTTCTTTTCTTCTTGACATATTGGTGAACCTTTTTATGATTGTCACTTTTTTCAATAGGAATTTGTTTTTTAGCTTTGACAAATATGGTCTTGTTAGAAGTTGGTTTAGAAAATTTTGAGTAACCAAGACCACTTTTATCATTTGAGTATCTTTGATTACTAAGAACACTTTCCAATCCAATTTGTCCTTTTTCATATCTTTCTAGGACTCTTTTTAATTGGACTATTTAAAAAGAGAGTGACTCCCTTTTAGTGCATGCAAAATTCTTAATTAACTTTTCCTTTTCATCTTTAAAATTATTTTCCATTTTCTCAAGATTTTCTTCTAAAGTTGTTATTTGTTTCTTTTGAGATGAAATGGTTTTATACAGAATTTTGCACTCACTTAAAAGTTCATCAATTGCTCCTTGAGCATCATTATCAAAAATAGAGAAACCACTACTAACCTTATTGTCTTCATCGTCGGAATGATGTGATGCCATTAATGCAAGATTTGCGCTTTGATCACTATCGGAGTCCGATGAAGAACTTATTTCGTTGTCATCCCAAGCGATGTAGGCTTTCTTCTTGAAATCCTTCTTTTCTTTGTGGTCATGGTTTTTTGTGAGTTTAGGACATTCTGGTTTGATGTGGCCTTTCTTCCCACATTCATAGCATGTAATGTCTCCATTTGATGTTGATGTTTCCTTTTCTTTATTTTTTGAGAACTTCTTTCTTCTTGTATAACTTGAGTTTCTAACATTATTTTTTGCACCAAAGTATTTCCCAAGTATTTTTACAAGAAGCGTAAAGTTTTCGTCTTCTTCGGGATCGTCTTCTTTATCCACTTCTTTGAATTCAACTTTCAAGGCAATGCTCTTAGATATCTTCTCTTGAATTTCATGTTTCTCCAGTCGTCCAAGTTCCGTCTCATATTCTTGGAGTTTTCTGAATAACGTAGGGAACGTCATTATTGATAGACTTTTCTTTTCGGAAATCACCATCACTTTCGGTTGATATTCTCTTGATAAAGACCTAATCACTTTAAGTAATTTTTCAAATGCATGAATCTTTTCTGCAAGTCTAAGATGGATTCTCCTTGTTGCATTCTGAATAGTTCGTACTCCTGACTCAATGTATTTAATCTGGATCATTTGACTTTGGCGGTTCCTTTGTGAGTTTCAAGAAGAGTGTCCTATATTTGCTTAGTCGTTGTACACGTCGAGATACGGAAGAAGTCATCCATTCCAAGTGCACTTTGTAAAATATTTATCATATTTTTATCGTAGAGAACTTTCTTCTTATCATCATCATCCCATGATCCTTGCGGTTTTGATGAGCCGACTCCGTTGACCACCGTTGTAGAAACAAATACACCATTTTGAACAGCCTCCCATATTTCACTTCCTTGTGCTTCTAGATGTGCTTTCATGCGGATCTTCCAGAAGTCGAAATATTCACCACAAAACAGAGGAGGCTTGTTGCTGCTGCCACCGCCTTTAAATACAAGATTGTTATTTTCGAAAGCCATCTGGATCGGATAGGAATAAGTTACCTATAACCTACTCTGATGCCAATTGTAACTTTAAATTGCACCTAAGAGGGGGGTGAATTAGGTTCTGAAAAATATTTGTAATCTTGTATGGTTCCTTGGTTCTTTTTCTAGTTATTAGTTGATGACTGAAAAGTAAAGGCAGGAAAGAAAAAGAGACACAGGAAATTTATAGTGGTTCCCCTCACACTCCGAGAGTACTCCACTCCCCCTTCAACATGAAAGGGATTTCACTATAGTTCAGAATTATTGCAAAGCCTAATCACACCAAAGGTGATGCTTACTATCTAAATCTATAGGTAATCCAAGTGAATAAAGAACAATCCTCTTTAAGACACTTCACTTGTTTCCAACAGTCCTGGATAACAAGGTAATACAAAAAAATTATCTTTGAGATAAATTTGAAATATTTGATAGAATGATGTTATCAATCTTTACGATTGATCTTCTTCTCGAAACAAATGTTACTCAGATAAATATACAAGTGTTCTTGTGAAAGAAAGATGTGAGAGTGTGAAAGTTAAATCAATGGCTTCTTTCAAAAAAAATGGTTTTGAACACTTAGAATGAAATTTTAAAGATTGAAGAATGTGAGTATTTTGAAAGATTTTGTTTATTGAAGGTGAATTGTAAATTTGAAATTAAGAACAATTTATACTGATCAAAAACCTTTTCAAAAGGGTGTGATTTTGATGCAGCAAAAATAGACATAATAAAAATGGTAATCAATGCAATTTTCCATGAATTGCCATTTTTACTTCCTGCTTCAGTTTTAATCGGTTAACACCTTAGAACGTTCAAAAGAATTCAAATTTTACATGTGTTAATCGGTTAACCTATAGGTTAATCGGTTAACACTATTACAAAATTACAAATTAATTAATTTTGAAATGTGTTAATCGATTAACCAATGTGTTAATCGATTAACACTGAAGATTTTTCAGAAAATACTTAATTTTAATAAGAATGAGTATTTTAAAATAGTTTTAAAAGTGTTAGTAATAATTGTGAAGTGAAAAATGATTTTATGAACACTTGTATAAATATTTCTACTTACTATTTGTTATACCGTTGCTTTGAACATTATCGCCACTTGAAACTTGTAATCGAAGCTTTGATCCATAGATTTATACGCGAGGGTACTATCTTGATCTTTGATGTCCTTGTTTGATTGCTTGCTTCTCTTACTTTGAGGCCTTGAAGCTTGCTTCTACAGTTTCTAAATACCCTGAGTGAGTGGCTAATATTGTACCAGTACCTAAGAAGGATGGCAAAGTTAAAATGTTTTACAGGGATCTTAATAAAGCTAGTCCGAAGGACGACTTCCCTCTGCCGCATATCGATACTTTGGTGGACAATACAACCAACTTTACAGTATTTTCATTCATGGATGGCTTCTCTGGCTATAATCAGATAAGAATGGACCCAGCTAATATGGAAAAGACAACCTTCATCACACCCTGGGGCACTTATTGTTATAAAGTTATGCCTTTTGGTTTGAAAAATGCTAGAGCCACATACCAACGAGCCATGGTGGCATTCTTTCATGGCATGATGCACCAAGAAATTGAGGTTTACGTCGATGATATGATTGCCAAGTATCATAGCGAAGAAGATCACCTTGATCATTTGTTGAAGCTATTTGAAAGACTCAGGAAATATCAATTAAGACTAAATCCTGCCAAATGTACCTTTGGAGTCAGATCTGGCAAACTACTCGGCTTCATTGTTAGTCGACATGGATTTGAGGTAGATCCTGACAAGGTACTAGCCATCCAGGAAGTTCCTGCCCCACAAACTGAGAAGCAGATTAGAGGGTTCCTTGGCATATTGAATTATATGTCCAGGTTTATCTCCAACTTGACTCCTACTTGCGCGCTGATCTTTAAGTTGCTACGAAAAGATCAAGCAGTTGTATGGAACGAGGATTGCCAGTCAACATTTGAAAAGAACAAAGGATACCTCCAAGAGCCTCCAATATTGATCCCTCATGTTCCTGGAAGGCCTCTCTTCATGTATATGATTATGCTCGAGCAATCGATGGGTTGTATCTTGGTCCAAATAGATGAGTCGGGGAAGAAGGAGCATGTGATTTACTACTTGAGCAAGAAATTCACTGATTTTGAAAGTTGTTACTCTCCATTAGAAAAAGCTTGTTGCGCTCTGGCTTGAGAAGCCAAACGTCTGACGTAGTACATGATTTGTCACACTACTCTGTTGATATCCAAAATGGATCCGATAAAGTACATATTTGAAAGACCTGCTTAGACGGGAAGACTTGCAAGATAGCACATGCTCTTATCAGAGTATGACATTCAATATGTTACTCAGAAGTCAATAAAAGTAAGTGTCTTGTCAGACTGCCTTGCTGATCAACCTGTTGAAGATTATCATCTTTTCAAATTCGACTTCCCCGACGAAGAAATCATGCTTCTTTACAAAGCCAAAGAAGAGCATGGCCCTGAGGATGGTCCTGAACCTGGTTCCCATTAGAAAATGATGTTCGACGGTGCGAAAGAGGCCAATGCGAAAATATTTAAAAAAGGGGAGGACAAATTTAGGGTATGACAATAGATGTTTGGGATGTGAATAAATACCCTAAGCATAACCAACCCCCGAAACTCTAGCGTTGTTGTTAAATCGCGCAAAAGGTTTTTCTTTCTTTAACCTTTCCTTTGGATAAATCAAAGCCCGATGGTGAATTTCAATGAATTAAGACTTAAGTTAATCAATAGCTTAACATCCGATTCTCACCTCAACACCATGCAATGGATAAAGCTCAAGGGTGGTGTTGATTGCTCTTTTTTTATATCTTCTTGGAGTCTCATCTAAGATGTTAGGTATGATTGTTACAGACTCTTATCTAGAGTAACGTAGTTTTAGAACTGGAAGTTCCAATTTTGATGTTGTTTCCATATAATCAAGGGCCTTATGTAAGGGATTCTGCTTGGTCACTTTGGAGAAGATGTGTCAAATAATAGTTGTTATTTGTGTGTGCCCAAGGAACTTCTTGCTCAAGAATTTTGACCAAAGAGTGGAGCCTTGAAGGATAGAGGACTAAAGGGCAGAGGAAAAGTAAACTTATGCTGAAAAGTCTGTTCATGGTATGATGCTCAGTCAGTACCCTATTTTTTTTTTTTTTGCAGTCAGCCTAAGTGGTACCTGTTAGAGGGAATCTCCTCTTTGGGTGCATAAGGATGGTTGCTGACACTTTAATGTTAGACAGGATATTTGGACATTGTGCTTCTGAGTAAAAGGCTTCTTGAGGTGTATGAGAGTTTATTTCTCTCTATGTTGTGCTAGTTGTAACACCCCAAATTTAATCGGAATATTTTAACTTATTTATTTAATTAAGAATATTCATGTTTCGGTGAATTTTCGGTGGTTTTGCAAAGTATTGGGAAAATGTCCATTTTCGGGTATTTATTTGATTAATAGCATATAATATTAACTTATTAGTATTATTATTAATTAAAATGAATATAAGAGGAATAAGGGTAAATTGGGCATTAAGAGGAGTTAGTGAGGATATTATGGGAAAAGCACAATTGTGTGGCCCAAGTCTAAGTTTGACAAAATAGAATTCTGAAGGTTTAGGATTCATTTTGTTAACCGTGAAAAGAATGGAGGCCAGAACTATGAGGAGGGAGAAGTGGAGGCAAAAGCTTCGGAAGATCCCGGAGATAATCGTGAAAGCTTCGAATCGGCGAAGGTATGGGAAGTATCACTTTTCATGATTTTCTATGTATGTCTTTTGATGTGTTTATGGTTGGTTTGGGGGTTTTAGGGAGAATTATGGGAAAAATGGATTTTGGCCTCGTGGCCAAAATCTATCATTGAGATTTTGACCGTGATAAGATTAGAAGGTTATGCGAACAAGTGATCTATGGCCTTCGTGGACTAGATCCATCATGGAGGTGGTAACCATAAGGATTCCAAGGGTAGATGGGAAATAATGATCTTTGGCCTCGCGGCCTAAACCTGTAAGTGCAAATCTAACTGTGAGTTAACTGGGAAAATTAGGGAAAATGGATGATAAGACTCTGAGATTATGGCTATGGTATGTAACACTGAATATTGATATGAGAAAGGGAAACCTTTGGCCTTCATGGCCAAACCTTGGATTGTTATATGTTGGACCCTGTAGGAATAAGAATATTCAAATGTGAGTAACTCTGATGCACTCAGAGCTCAGAGCAATTGCAGGAAAATAGTGATTTAGGCAGTGCAAATGTTGTCGGATCGGCCTAATAAATCATAGATTTTGTGCCGTGATCACCGTATGACCTTGGGGATGATTTAGGGATGTTTTAGGGGCATTTGGGAAGTTAATCGCGTGGACTTTTGGGTTAATTTAGGTTCTGGTGCGTAACAGTGTTTTGCTGTCCGTCACGACTGTTCATGTTTTCGGTCGAAATCGTTTTGGACGTAACTTTTGATATGTATGTCCGTTTTGACCCCCGTTCGAAGCGTTGGAAAGCTAATAAACAGGGCTATAACATAGCATAGTTAAGGGAATTGGTTTCCAAATATTTTTACATCTAATATATTTGAGAAGTCAGTTGGGTATATGTTCTAGTAACGAATCATGTTCTAGTTCAGTGATGTCTTGATGTTTTGATGCTGCGATTTTCCTGATGAATTACCATGGGGGTAACTGTGATAATATGATGAATTAACATGAGTAGGACTGTGAAGTTTATGTGATTGATAGGCGATAGTGTGAGGATTACCGCGAGTATAATTTGATAAATTAATATGAGATAATATGGGGTAGTATTATGAATTAATATAGGATAATATGTGATAATATGACTATGAGCTAATATGTGATTTTTACGTGATTATATGATGACATGATGTATGAGATTAATTATTATGATGAATTATGATGATTTATGTGATGATGATGATTATTATGATGAATTATGTGACAACATGAGATATGATGATTTATGTGATGACGATGATTATTATGATGAGTTATGTGAGATACGGTGATTTATGTGGTGATGATGATTATTATGATGAGCTACGATGTATGAAGATGATTATTATAACGAGTTATGATGACGTGATGTATGATGATGACTGTGTTGATGAGCCATGACATTTGATGATGATGAATATGACGAATATGATGAATATGATGAATGATGATGCACCTATGATTTTATTATGAGGATGATTTATGATGTGTGCATCATGCATTCATGTGCATCCGGACTTCGGTTCAGGACCTCGATTACTTTGGCTTCAATTCCACAGTGCGGATGTGAAGTATTATGATGTGCTCTGGTTCTCTAGTAGAATCGATCCTATTGATGGGGACCTATGGAGGGTTGATGGCCCAGTGTCCATCGTGTTGTGATGATTGGTACCACATGCATTGAGTTGTGTTGCATTACATCTATGAGTCTTTTTGTATGAATTATGACGTTGTGGCCTTTGAGGCATATTTGAGGAATATGAATCTGCTGAATATAATTATTATGTCGTTTATGCATTAATTATTATACATTAATTATTATGAATTGTTTTACTCACGCTGCCTGTTTGAATGTTACCTCCACGTGGGTAACGTGCAGATGAGCAAGTTTAGCCGTGGACGTCGTCGAGGAGTCATTTTTGAAGTTTGAGTTATTAGTTGAATTAGCTGCTTAAAGGGTCTTGCTCTGATATGTAACATCGGTTTGGGTTCTTTGAGTTAATTTTATATCAGTCGGTTATTTTACTTATTTTCCCTTTTGAGGAGAAACCTTGATTATGCTTTGAGTTCCACTGTTTATGATGTTTTGATGTACTTTGGGAAAAACCCGTAGTTACGGAGTATAGACCTATTTTGTTGACTTTGAAGAATGTACGCCCTTTTTGTGGCTTTTTATTGAAACTTAATTATTTACTCTGAAATCCGTGTTATTTTGCCTTAATATTTTGGGGTAGAAAAAGGGTGTTACATTAGTGGTATCAGAGTAGGTCGGCCCGTTCGGTCAAGTTGTCCAATGTTGTTTGTTCCCTTGTATGCGACATGTGTGTGAAAACACTGTCGGTACATGTGTGTTGCCTGACCTTTGTCTGCAGAAGTAGGAACAAAACAAGTGGGGGAGAAGCTGTGCTTCTCCAGGACGCTGCAAGTGTGAAGTGGCGGCTCAGTGTATGGTTGGACGCTCTTATAGTTTGGTAAAGATGGTTTATACCCCACCATGATTTTCGGCTGTCTATTGACAAATTGAGGAACTGATCAGCCTTAATCTGTTGTTGATAGTAGACGGGGTCATGTTGGATGGAATAGACGTGTCTTGCAAGCTTAGATGGTGAGAGCAGTGAATTATTTTAAGTTAAGCTAAGAATGGTGTTGATGATTCGGTGCAGGACGGTGTTGAAATGTTTATTTTTGATGGAAACTTCATGTACTAATGAAAGTGGGGAAGTTGGTGGTTTGCCGATTAATTGTGGGTGTCTGGAAGTTATCCTGACAAGATAGTGATATACAGCCAGAACGTGAAGTAGAGTTGTGATCGACTTAGTTACGGAAACTAGTCCGATATTGGGAGCTCCATATTATATGTCTGTTTGGGTGGTTAAGGAATTAAATTGATTGAGTAGTTTTGAGACTTGTGTCTGGTGTGTCTACTAAGGCAACAGATTATGAGGTCGAGTATATTAAAGGTGGACGCTGATTTTTGGTGATTATTAGAGAAGCCAGATGTGGAATGCAATATTGGTATGATTAGGCCTTCAAATATTTCAAAATCGGAAATGTGTTGAAGGGCTTCCTAAGTGTGAAATTGTTGTTGTACATTGAATTCCGAGATTGCAGCTTTTTACGGAATCAAAATCGGACACCCGAATGTCATTTAACGATCGAAAATAGAAATTTGGACTGTCACGTTCGCCGGGCGAGCAATATCCCTCGCCTAGTGAACAGCTCCAGGAGGAATTGGTCGCTCGCCTCTGTATTCTCCGGGCGAATATGTCTTGGGACAGATGAATGTTGTTTTCGTATTTTTGTCGTAACGGGAGAACCGTAACTCGGAATGACGCACGGTTCGAAGGTTGTAAAGTTATTCCAATGCTCTATGTGATGGTGAAGTAGTGGCATAAAATTAAGTTATTTATTTATGTACCATGTTTGGATTTTGTAGTAAGTGCGGAAAGTGTGGTTCGTGTTTCCGTCATAACTCACCAATTGAGTGTCGGATTGACGTGGGGCTTCAGAAGGATGATGGCTTTGGGTTGAATTACCATTCGGATAAAGCGGACGTGGTAGTTGATGCATTAATTTGGGATTCTTTGCATATACCGATATTGATGGTAAAAGAGTTAGAACTTATTGAGTGATTTTGTGATATGAGTTTGGTTTGTGAAGAGACTTCTTATGAAGTTAATCTTAGCATGTTGGAGCTTACTAGTGGTATTCTTGATGAGATTCAAGAAGGTCATAAATCTGAATTGAGTTGGCAGATTTGTGGAATTTGATGAATTAAATTCGAAGAGTTTATTTTCGGATTAATGGAAATGGTATCATGAGATATCGTGATAGAGTTTGTGTTCTAGATATTGTTGAGTTGGAAAAAGAGTATTATTGAAAAAGGACATTGAGGTAGATTGAGTATTCATCCCGGTGCTATGAAGATGTGACCGAATTTGAGGAAATTGTTTTGGTGGCCATAGATGGAGAGAGAAGTGGTTGAGGTTGTATATGTTGGTTAGACTTGTTGAAAGTCGAAGATTGAACATCAGGGACTGTTGGGCCTGATGCAACTGTTGAATATTTTTGAGTGGAATGGGATAGTATTTCCATGGATTTTTGTATTGGGTTTTCCGAAGAATTTGAAGGGATATGATTCGATTTTGGTGGTTATGGATAGATTGACAAGATTAACTTATTTTATACCAATGAATATTAATCATTCTCTGTTGAAGCTAGCCGAGATGTATACTGAGGGAGTTGTGAAGTTGTATGAGATACCGTTGAATATCGTTTCTGATAGAAATCTGAGATTTGCATTGAGATTTTGGGAGAGTTTGCAGACGCTTTGGTTACCATGTTGAAGTTGAATTTTTCCTATCATCCGCAGATGGATGGACAAATAGAGAGGACTATCCAGTCTTTAGAGCATTTGTTGAGAGCTTGTGTGTTGGATCAAAGTGGATTGTGGGATAGTCATTGTCGTTGGTTGAGTTTACCTACAATAACAGTTATCATTCTAGTATCGAAATGGCACCGTATGAGAATTTGTATGGTAGGAGGTGTAGGACTCCTTTGTGTTGATATGAGTCAGGCGAGAGTGATATGCTCGGATCTGAGATTGTGCAAGAGACGACTGAAATGATCAAGAGGATCCAAGAAAAGATGGGTTTTGAGAGTTACGCTGGTAACTGGTGTTGGTCGAGCTTTGAAGTCTCGGAAGCACACACCGTGTTTTGTTGATATGTATCAGAGTGGCACAACAGAAGCGTGGGGAAGATAGCATGATAGACTGTTTTACCGCTGTCGCTTGTGAAAATTGTCTGATGTGTTTCATGTGTCTAAGTTGAGGAAGTACATTGATTCAAATGGATGGTGTACAAGTGAGAGATAATCTTATTGTTGAAGCATAGTTAGTTAGGGTTGATGAACGAGGGGCAATTTCGAGGTAAAGATATTCCCTTGGTGAAGGTAGTTTTGGGAGGACCGGCGGTAGAAAGTTGGATTTGGGAGTTTGGGGATCAGTTGAAGGAGTCGTATCGGACTCTGTTCCTTGAGGTAATTTTCGAGGGCGAAAATTCTTTTAAGTGGGGGAGATTTGTAACACCCCAAATTTAATCGGAATATTTTAATTAATTTATTTAATTGAGAATATTCATGTTTCGGTGAATTTTCAGTGGTTTTGCGAAGTATTAGGAAAATGTGCATTTTCGGGTATTTATTTGATTAATAGCATATAATTTTAATTTATTAGTATTATTATTAATTAAAATGAATATAAGAGGAATAAGGGTAAATTGGATATTAAGAGGAGTTAGTGAGGATATTATGGGAAAAGCCCAATTGTGTGACCCAAGTCTAAGTTTGACAAAATAGAATTCTGAAGGTTTAGGATTCATTTTGTTAACCGTGAAAAGAATGGAGGCCAGAGCTATGAGGAGGGAGAAGTGGAGGCAAAAGCTTTGGAAGATCCCGGAGATAATCGTGAAAGCTTCGAATCGGCAAAGGTATGGGGATTATCGCTTTTCATGATTTTCTATGTATGTCTTTCGATGTGTTTATGGTTGGTTTGGGGGTTTTAGGGAGAATTATGGGGAAAAAGGATTTTCGCCTCGTGGCCAAAATCTATCATTGAGATTTTGACCGCGATAAGATTAGAAGGTTATGCGAACAAGTGATCTATGGCCTTCGTGGACTAGATCCATCATGGAAGTGGTAACCATAAGGATTCCAAGGGTAGATAGGAAATAATGATCTTTGGCCCCGCGGCCTAAACCTGTAAGTGCAAATCTAACCGTGAGTTAATTGGGAACATTGATGATAAGACTTTGAGATTATGGCTTATGGTATGTAACACTGAATATTGATATGAGAAAGAGAAACCTTTGGCCTTCATGGCCAAACCTTGGATTGTTATATGTTGGACCCTGTAGGAATAGGAATATTCAAATGTGAGTAACTTTGATGCACTCAGAGCAATTGCAAGAAAATAGTGATTTAAGCAGTGCAAATGTTGCCGGATTGGCCTAATAAACCATAAATTTTGTGTTGTGATCGCCGTATGACCTTGGGGATGATTTAGGGATGTTTTGGGGGCATTTAGGAAGTGAATCGTGTGGACTTTTGGGTTAATTTAGGTTCTGGTGCGTAACAGCGTTTTACTGTCCGTCACGACTATTCATGTTTTCGGTCGAAATCGTTTTGGATGTAACTTTTGATCCGTAAGTCTGTTTTGACCCCCGTTCAAAGCGTTGGAAAGGTAATAAACAGGGACATAACATATTATAGATAAGGGAATTAGTTTCCCAATATTTTTACATCTAATTATGTTTGAGAAGTCAATTGGGTATATGTTCTAGTAACGAATCATGTTCTGGTTCAGTGATGTCTTGATGTTTTGATGCTGTTATTTTCCTGATGAATTACCATGGGGTAACTGTGATAATATGATGAATTAACATGAGTAGGACTGTGAAGTTTATGTGATTGATAGGCGATAGTGTGAGGATTACCGCGAGTATAATTTGATAAATTAATATGAGATAATATGGGGTAGTATTATAAATTAATATGGGATAATATGTGATAATATGACTATGAGCTAATATTTGATTTATACGTGATTATATAATGACGTGATGTGTGAGATTAATTATTATGATGATATGATGTTTGATGAATTATGATGATTTGTGTGATGGTGATGATTATTATGATGAATTATGTGACAACATGAGATATGATGATTTATGTGATGACGATGATTATTATGATGAGTTATGTGTGATACAGTGATTTATATGGTGATGATGATTATTATGGAGGGTTGATGGCCTAGTGTCCATCGTGCTGTGACAATTGGTACCAAATGCATTGAGTTGTGTTGCATTGTATCTATGAGTCTTTTTGTATGAATTATGACGTTGTGGCCTTTGAGGCATATTTGAGGAATATGAGTGTGCTGAATATAATTATTATGCCGTTTATGCATTAATTGTTATACAATAATTATTATGAATTGTTTTACTCGCCCTGACTGTTTGAATGTTATCTCCACGTGGGTAACGTGCAGATGAGCAAGTTTAGCCGTGGACGCCGTCGAGGATTCATTTTTGAAGTTTGAGTTATTAGTTGAATTAGCTGCTTAGAGGGTCTTGCTCTGATATGTAACATCGGGTTGGGTTCTTTGAGTTGATTTTATATCAGTGGGTTATTTTACTTATTTTCCCTTTTGAGGAGAAACCTTGATTATACTTTGAGTTCCACTGTTTATGATGTTTTGATGTACTTTGGGAAAAACTCGTAGTTACGGAGTATAGACCTATTTTGTTAACTTTGAAGAATGTATGCTCTTTTTGTGGATTTTTATTGAGACTTAATTATTTACTATGAAATCCGTGTTATTTTGCCTTAATATTTTGGGGTAGAAAAAGGGTGTTACACTAGTTGCTATTTGTGTCTATGATATATCCTTGGAGGTTGATCAGCTACTGTAATGGCCTATTGTGGTTCTCATGTGTGCCTTACAAAGGGATGTATATGGATTTATATGCAAATAGTAATTCCTATGATTGTTGACTCTAGAACCAAAGTAAATGGTCCAATCCTTGTGATTTATACTGATGTCCGAATTGATGTTGGAACATCATCTCAGCTGATTTTCTCTCCAGAAAAGGAAGCTATTTATCAATGGGAGCTAACTTGAAGTTCACGGTGTGGAGTTTTTTCCTCACTATTAGATTTAGAATTGAAAGGTCTGATCATGGTGGAGTATGTAGTAAAGCTACTAGTCAAATCTGGTGTGAGTGTATGTCAAAACTGCCTGTCACGGTGAAGGATCCACTTGTACTAGTTCATGTTGTGGTGTGCAGAAGAAGGATGTCAGACCAAATGGACTAATCTTTGTGATACTCTAACTATTTGTGAGGGTGTGGCCTCTTCTGCTGCATGTACCTCTAAGGGAGGTTGTGTTAGTTTGTTCCTTGTGAAGGAAGGAGACTGGACAAATTTTCCTCTACTGCTATGATTTTGGTGCATGTTGTGTATGACATCCTGCCTACACGAAGTGTTAAGAGATCTCTGTTGTATCTTAAGTAGGTGTGAAGATGTTCATGTGCTTGAACTGAGGTTTGATGTTTCTAATTTGTTTTTGTTGTGTGCTTCTAGGGGATTAAAGTGTTGTGTTTTGTTTCTGATGTTAGATTAGATGTCATGATTTTATATCATGTGTGTACTAATGCTTAGGAAGAGTAGTTGTGTTGTTGAACTTGTGCAACTATTTAGAGGGAGCATGATAGTCTGTCATTCTTGCTTGCTGCTGTTGAAAATAGGTGGAACTCGTTAATGTGTCTGGGAGAAGTTATTCTCTGTAGTAGATTGTAGTCTTCAGGGGGAGTAAGGCTCTTGAGGTTCATGATTCTTATTCTGTTTCTAGCATGTGCGCCTCTGGCTGTTAAGAAACAAACTTGTCATTTGGTTAAATAAGAATACTTTTGGTCTAAGCATATTGTTGAGGAAGCTATTGCCCGGAATGTGTATATCAAGGTGAATACTGAATACCTGACCATCTCAAATGAGAGGGTTTTTATAGTGCCCCCAGCGCTTGGTCATTGATCCCTATTTTCGAGGCAAGGTAATTGTTTCCCGAAGAATAGGTAATTGCCAGAAACTAGCCGTTAGGACGGGCAGATGTGCCCATAACTAGCCGTTGCTACGGGCAGAGGCGCAATAACGGGGACAAGTATTATGATTGTTTCTAGATGGTGGGACCGTGCATGACGGGAAAGGACTGACAAGAAGAAGTGCTGGCCTAGGGGTAAATCGATCAACCTCCTCCGATGGAGGGGCAAAAAGGTAAATGTTCCCCCAATTTGGTTAGGGTTAGGAAATTGGGCCGTTCTAGAAGCAAAAGTGGATTGGGCCATGACTAGCCATTGGGCCAGTCCGGAACAGTAGCCCCCCAAGTTGTTGCTTCTAGGCATGGGAGTGACGACTTAGGGACGGTTCGCACTCCAGGAAAGTTCGTTGCTTGTTGCAGAGATGAGGTGGTTACTCGGTGCCCAAGGGAATCTTCGCTCGCGGATATGTAACACTACATGTCAGGGAGCTCGAGGTACAGGGAGACCAATGGTTGAGGGGATTTGAAGAGGTGAAGTGCCTCGAGTCGTGTCCCACATTTAATGCGTAATGATGGCTATGATAGGATCATGATGAAGCCCTTAGTCGTGCGTGCTCGTGTACGTGCCATGGATTGTTTATAAATAGAGAGAGAAGCTGCTCATTTTCATTTTTCACTTCTCTCTCCACTCTTTCTCTCTGTCTTTACATTCCGTTGTCCGCTGCCGTCTAGTTCTGTCTAACTGTCGTACATTCACCAGCCAGAGTCGTTCGACCCCAGAATCTCATCCTCGACCATGTAAGTACCTGAATTTATCTCTTGTTGTAGGTCCTACTATTTTCTGCTTCTTAGAATGCATGCGGTTAGGATCGTAGTGAAGTAGCTTAGGGGCTGTTTTCGATGGATGTTGGTGGAAGACCGTGGTTAGGACAATCTCCTCTGCTGCCAGCTTCGCCTGAGCTTTTAGAAACTTGGGATTTTAGTTAAACCTGATGTTGTTGCGACACAGAAGCACCATCGCCAGTGGAGACCATGGATTTCCGATGTGCCTATGAGCTTTCTGGTGGTTTCCTAACGGAAATTATGGGTTTTGTACCAGGGGAGCTTTTCCCCGAGCGTGTCAAGGAGATTGTCCTGGGAATCTCCTTGCTCGTTGACTATATCATTTGAGTAGGACTTAGGTCAGGGACATTGTCCTCAGGCCTTTGCGCGCCCTTTCACTTGAGTAGCGGTGGAAGGATGGATTTGATTTTGTCATCGAATTCACTTTTATCCTATGATTTTCAGGTAAAGGAGATGCCGCATGAAGCTAAAGAAGAGACCTTGAGAGATTTGTTTGAGGATAGCTCCTCGGAAGACACTAAGACCGATGGCACTTCCATGCCTCATGATGGTGGGGAAGTTCCCGTTTTGAGGATCACCACCGAGAAATAGTCTATGGCCGAGCCAGGGGAGCACGCCTCCCTTTTCGCCTCTTACACTAGGGATGTCTTCACGAAGTTGGGGGTCGAAGGAGATTGGAAGGTCCACTTCCCCAGAGAAGACGATTGTATCTACTCGCAGTACTAGGAGAGGTTCCCCATGTACGAATACGTTCTCAAGGAGATACGGCTGAGGTTTCCATTTTCATATTTTCAGAGGGCAGTCTTTATGCACTTAAACCTGGTGCCTACGCAGCTGCATCCAAACTCGATTGCCTTTATATGGGCATTCGAGCTAGTATGTGAGTATTTGGAGATTGGAGCTACTCTCCCCCTCTTCTTTACTGTCTTCCACCTCCAGCGACAGGTCTCTGGGAGGAAATTTGGTTGGGTCTCCCTGAAGCAGGGGAGAAGTTTGTCCAAACCTTTTTCTGAGTCCATCAGAACTTTCAAAGAAAGGTTCTATGTTATTGAGCCCGTGTCGGAAAAGGCCATCGACTCGACTTTTATTTTGGAGGTCTCGACGGATGAAGACGAGGAAGACTTCATCTGCCTGTAGATGCATGCGCCTTGTTAGAGCCAATTCGAATAATTTTATTACGCTCAAGCCTAACTTACTCATTCTCCTTTTTCATCATTTTTCATTCTAGTGCAATCACATTAAGCCTATTATCCTTTCACACTCATAGTAGGATAATTTGTTTGTGACTATGATCTTATCAATATTTTTTTTTCTTTCACTTTGGCTCAAATACTAATAAGGGATTTTTACTGTTGTGCTAAATGACCGGGTGAGAGTCACCTAACTTAGAAGAAATACTCCTTTTTATTCATTTTTTCTTTCTTTTAAGCCTAAGATCAATCACTTATTTGCATCGACATGCTACGTAGTGTATGCTTGGGATGGTGTTGAATTCTAGATAAACTACTTAAGGACTATTAAAGGATGAGAATTCAAGGTTCTGAACATAATAATTACACAAATCAACAGCACATAAAGACTCGATAGCACATGCATTGACTCTACTAACAACAATTAAACTAGAAATAGATAAAATCCTAATAATATGAAATAAACTAGAAAAGCAATAAATCTAACTAAAAAGAGATAAAAGGAAAGCAGTAAAGTTCCTCCCCCACACTTAAACTAAACATTATCCTTAATGTTTTTATGAAAGTGGGAAAAGGAATAAAGAACCAGAATAAAGAGCTCAGCACCGACCACGACCTCGGTTCCAACCATATCTTTCTTGACCATGATAAGGAGGAGGTGGCACACCCATCCCTTGCAAATATTGTAACAAATTATCCATCTCCATCTATATTCCTGTCATATATTCAGTCAGATCCGATATATTATGCTTGGCCTGTCTTGCATAATCATGTTGTTGCATTTGTATCTACTGGATGTGTGCCATCGTATCAACCTGTTGTCGTTGCATATCTCCGATTAGCTGGTCATGTTCAGTGTCTATATCATTCTAGTAGCACAGCTCATGAAGGACGTCATCAAGGGCGGTCTGTATACCAACATAATCATACTCTTCTCAGGACTGATGTCTGGAAGAGGTACCGGAAGAATGGTTAGTAGAAGGCGGTGCAGTGTGTGCAGGTGTATGAGGAATACGAGGGGAACAGTGTGGTGGTGGAAAATGTGCAAAATAGTCTCGCTCTCTCCGATCTAACTCATCATTGGTAGCACAATCAGCAGCGATACTCTCAAGAATGTCCATGGGCTTCAGTTTGGCATCAGGATCAACATGTAAGTCATAAATCTAATTATCCCTATTTCACACATTGGTGCGGTTCGGGAAAGATAAAATAACACCCCAAATAGCAATTTTATGAACCATCAATAAAAATCTCCCGTCACCCTGGCTCTAACAAGGCGCGTGCATCTACAGGCAGGGAGATCAAGGAAGCACAAGGTAAAGGCTCTAGAGTTGCAAGCTCTATGTCAAGGCCCAAAGCACATGATATGGAGGTAATCAATCCTCCAAAGGAAATAGGCCATTTCCTAGAGGCACGAACCGCTTGCATATGGGCTAACATAAACGGGGCTGAATTAATCTATGTAGGTACAAAAATAGCATGCAAGTAAAACAATTCTTTAGCATTGATTTCATTAGAATTTTCCCGCCCAAAAATGGTGGTTGCCAATGTTTAGCCAAAAAAACGTATGGTCGGGTTATGCATGCGAGTTGTAAGATTACCCTCAAAACTATCAGTATTATAACCCGTTAATTGCTACCAGAATTCCGAAACACGATGCATCCAATCAGTTTCCAATGGTGTTTCACAAATAACACCCTTTCCATACATAAATCTCAACATCTTATCTATTTGATTAATACTAAATTCATATTCCTTATTAAACATGCAGAACCTAATTGTGTTGTTAGTGCTAGCAGTGGCAAGTTATGTAATATAAACAAGTCAGCTTAGAAATTATAAAGTAAGATTAACGTAGGTGGGATCTTTGCATGCACAAAAGAGTGATAAACCTAACTTCTCAGAAGAATTTCTTGGTTCAGCAGAGCTTCGTATTTTTTCTAATGTCTTTCGCAGTCTTTTCCTTTCGGAAATATAATACCGTTGAAATCAGCAAAGAACTTGAAAACAAAGTTATAGAAGTTTTGTGGAAGAAGGTTGGTAGAAGTAAGAACGGTGGAAGTGGGAATTATGGAGTTGGGTTTAAATAAGAATGGGAGGATGGAGGTTGAAAGATTGAAGGAATTTTAGAGGTTTTAGGAAAATAGGGGTAGTAAATGTGAGTGGTTAGAGTGGAGTAATGGAGAATTAATTTTGGTGGTTAGAAGTTGAGAGGATGGAGTTTGAAAGTCAAAGAGGTTTAAAGGTTGATTTTTGTGCGTCTAGGATTCGTGGCGGATGCCATGATATGTGTAGCGAATACCATGCTTCTTGACTTTGAATTTTTCAGGTCTCTGATGTGGTGGAAAATTCTATAGGGTTGTGGCAAGCGCCATGGGCCTTCTGCAGCGTTTGTTGTTGCTTTTTGGGCTCTTTGACTATTTTTAGGCCTGCATTATGGTTAGTAGTGCATAATTCTGGAAAAAATTAAAAGAAATAGAAGGGGAAACAATTAAAACGAAATTCAAAGTTTGAAAGCAAAAAAAAAATTAACTGAAATGCATAAATTATAGAAATCTCGTGGGTTGCCTCCCACGTAGTACTTTGTTTAACGTCGATAGCTCGACAAATGAATAAAAACATGATTAAACAATAATTAAAATTTGAAAAATTAATGAAAAATTGAAAAATTAAGCAAAACTTAAGCAAAATTGGAAAATGTTTCCTCCCCCACACTTAAACTCAACATTGACCTCAATGTTTTCGTGCAAGCGGGAAGAAGGAAAGAGTAAACATATGGATAATTCACGTGTCACAGTGCCTGGCTTGTTGACCCAATGTTCTTCGTAAGGAATGTACTTCTTGGAACAAGTGGTCAATTTGCTCGACAGCTCTATTAGTTTGATCTTGATTGGCATGGCGAAGATCAATGACTTCTCGTCTAAAGGTGTTAAGGTCATAGTCAACATTGTACCCATGTGGAGGATCTGCAAAATAAGATGACGAAGAAATATCTGATGGAGGATTTGGGTGGAATTCATAAGAGGGAGGGGTCTCAGGCGGTGTTGGTGTATCTCCTTGATCTTCTAATCGATAAAAGCCAATTTTCACGGTTGTTAACACTTATCTTTTAAGGATTCGGAAGGACGAAATGGTGAATAGCTTCATGCAGAATTAGTAATTTAAACTCATTAGGTCCCTCTCATCTTACTAAACTTGTATTTATAGAGTGGTCTAGATCTAGAAAGTTATGACCACATATAAGGACTAGGTGCGACACTTGGTTGCAGAGGCCTAAGGCTAAGACTATGTGGGTGACTATACCGCCAACGTAAATGTTTCCTATCATGGAGTTAGCAATTTTATCTAAGCCTGTAAGTAAGAAAGATGCAGAATTGATGGGGAGAGGTTTGGGTTTAATATTTGCTAGGGTATGGGGAACAAGTGCCGCTACTACGAAAAACGAGGCCGGCAAAATAGAAGAGTCGCCACCTTTCGTTATTTATCCCTCAGAACAGGAAAGGAAACGATCGGGAAAAACCTAATGCAAAGGGTATAAGACAAGGTCATCGCAACCATTGTCTGGGTTCGGGAGTCGGTTACGCAAGGGGAAGGTGTTAGCACCCCTCACGTCCATCGTACTCGATGGGATCCATGCTTGCTGGTTTGTCTACGAGTGAAAAACAATCTGTCTACGGCTTCTAAGGCTAAACGGAAAGAAACTGACTCGATAGAGCATCGCGTTCTATGCCTACGTATTCCCTCGTGTAATGGGAAAGTCAGAGTCAACGTAGTTCGAGAAACTACGGGGGGGTTAGCTCGCCGAGATATTGCATCTCGTGCCTACGTACTTTCGCACGGCGTGAAAGATCAGAGCTTACGTAGTTCGGGCTAACTACGGCTAGACAGAGGGTGTTCTCAATCACACAAGGGTGAGAGAAAGGATTGATGATACTAGCGTACGCATTCTAGCAGTTAGGTGTATGCTGCTCGCTCGACGGAGACTTAGGCGTTACCTATTTGCGGTAGAACAGACGTAGTATGTCGGATTTGAAGGTATGGGAACCTATAGGAACTAGAACTACGGTCTGGTCTCGATTGCGCTAGGGCAAGAGAAAGGGAATATCAGTCGTCAGCGGGAAAGTCTCGATCGCACGGCAGCGAGAGAACAAAGAAATTAGTTGTTAGTGTGCTCGCTAGGATATCGCATCATATGCCTACATATTCTCGTCTGGTACGAGAAATCAGAGCAGTTGTAGTTCAGCTAACTACAGTAAACGGGGAAAAGGGAAAAAGGTAGCTCGCTAGGATATCGCATCCTATGCCTACGTACTCTCGTCTGGTACGAGAGATCAGAGCAAACGTAGTTCGGAGCTACAGGAAAGCAAGTCTCGATTGCACAGGGGCAAGAGAAGGGGTCTCGATCGCCTAAATGCGAGAGAAGATGGTTTCGATCGCGCGGGGCAAGAACAAAGAGGAAGCAGGCTTACGCCTAAACGGGAAGGAACTCGGGACACACACGCAAGAACCTAATACGTAGGAGCGAGTGCGTCGTATATCACCCGAGGGACATATACTAAACACTCTAAACGATCGAGGGGAGACCGCTCGATTGTTATTTCCCACGTATCTAACGCTATGGTTCACAACACTCGACGGTTGCACGAAAACTTGAAGATGAAAGATGATGTTGAACGAAGCGGCTCTGTTGGCTCCTAACATGCGCGCAAGCTCCATTCCAATCTTCTCCTCTCTGGATCCTTGATGAGAACGCTCGAATCAGGAACAATGTAACGCTTAGACCGTCATGGTTCGACTTATACGAGAAATTAAACTCTAAGAGGTAGCGTATTGATGTCCGTGTCAAAGACAAGATAGAGAAATGATATCGAAAATCATTCTCCAATTGAATCATGTCACACGGCCTGCCAAGAATAAAATCAGAGATAAAAATCGGAAGAGAAATGGGGAAAGAAAATAGGAGAGAAAATCATTAACAAATGAAAATAAAATGCTACTCCTAAAACTAGCAATTAAATTCTACTAGAAAATATTCTAAAGAAATAATAAGGAAAGACATACAAAAAATAGCATGGAAACTCTCTATAAAATCCTATACTATTCTATAAGAAAGCTAGAATATAAATTCTAAAAAATATAAAAAATCTATAGTAAGATATGCATAATATGCTAAACTATAAAAATAATCCCTAACAGAAAATAGAAAAATAAAACTACACTATTACAATCACACATCCAATACAAGAGAAAAAAAATGTAAAGGGGAGGGAGGTACAGCCTGCAAAACTGGGGGTAAAGCAGAAAAAACAGGGCTGGGCCCAGCCCACAATACACCAATCCAGAAAAAAAAAACAAAAACAGGGTGCCAGCATAGTGAAACGGAGGTGCAGACCAAGAATAATGCCAGTTGGGCTTGGGTTCAGCCCAAAACGAAACAGCCAAAAAAAAAAAGGAAAACAGGGGACGGGGGGTGCACGCTTGGAATGGAGGTGCAGTCCAATAATCCATTGGGCCTAGGCCCAACGCACACAACCAGTCTGTGACCCTCCCTCTCCTCATTCTCTCACACAAATCTTGGAAAACGAGAAAAACCCTAGCCTCTTCTTCTTCAACCTTACTGTTCACCTCCGCCGCCGCCCAAGACCTATCCCTCATCTCCGTCTCGAAATCAAACTCATCAAACACGAACCACTTTCTTCGTTACCTCAATCTTCTCTTTCCAGTTGAGCAAAAACCTGCAAAGCCTAACGTCAAACGAATAAAACTCGAAACACCGGTTGATGTATTTCAAGGATTGTATTGATCGTGGTTGCTTATGAAGATTTGGAGGTGACGGTGTCGTTTATCAGCTCGTGACAATGGAGATCTTGAGAAAGCTGTTGAAGTTTGATGAACGATTGGAGGTGCATGTTGATGATGATCTTGAAGAAGGTAGAGCTCTGGGAAATTGAAACCGGAAGGCTGTTGGATCTTGAAATTTATTGAAGATCTGGAACGAAAATTTGATGAAGCTTTCTGGGAATCTTGACAGAGGTTGAAGAAAACGGGGAAAGGACTGACGAGGAAGATGAAGGTTGGAGCATTGATGAAGACGGAGGTTCATGATTCTGGAAGGATTTCTGGAAAACTGGAAACATCTTCAAGGAGATGATGAACACCATTGAAGAAGATCTTCGCAGATCTGGAAAACTTGTGAAGAACACGATGATGTTCTTGAGGATTTGGGAAAAAGATGAAGAACTGATGAAGGTTTAGATGAATGTTAATCGTTCTGGGAAAATCTCACAAGTTTGATGAATCTGGGATGAAGATGATTAAGATCACGGTGGATCAGATGAATTTCTGATGAGAACTTGGAATTTCCGGTGAATTATGTAGTTTCCGGCGACGATTTTAGTTACCGGTGACGGTTACAGGGTCTCCGGTGGTGGCTACATGGCCTTCCGGCGACGGTTGCATGGCCGGCGGTGAGAGATGGGGTGAAGCAGGCGTGAGACACGTGGCTACACGCATGGAGAGAGGGAGGGTGAGGTGGCGTGATGTGTGTGCATGCAGAAGTGAGTTGGCGGGGAGAGAGAGAGTGAAGCGTGGAGCTATTAATAGTGTGACATGTGGCACGGGCTAATGGGCCTCCAAAACGTGGACATATGGCCCACTCCACTTAGACTCAACTGATCACACTTAAACTCAGTTAATGGTAATTAAACTCATGGTTAAGACTAATCAATGCAAAACGAAAATTGATTAATCATGATAAAAACTCCATTAATTCTGACTTAAACTAAAGACCCAATTAATTGCAAATCTAATAATGATTAATATCTAATTATAAGATAATGATTAATACATGATTAAAGATGGATTAAAATCTAAAGTATATTAACTCCTAATAAAAATCTAAAAACAAAATAATAATCCAATTAAATTCTAAACTCAATTTAATCTACAAAAGAAAATTAAATCTATTTATACAACCTATTATATCTAACCAAATTCAATTAATATCTAAATAAGAATTAAAACAATTAATGTCTAACAAATTCAATTAATATCTAAACAAGAATTAAATCTACCAAATTCTAAGCCAATTAAAAAATAGAAAAAAAATCTATTAAACCTATTTAAATCTATTTAAAATTCTAGTAAAAGAATTATCTTATTAAAACTATTTAAAAGACTATTTAAAATTCTAGAAATTAAGGGAAAAAGCTAAAAATGCAATAAAGCCAATTAAATCGATTAGAAAACAGATGCGCGACTATAGCGAAATAAGCGGTAAAAACCGGACACCAAAATATCCTCAAAAATAACAGCGAGAGCTGAAAACACCGGGACGGGCACAAATTCTCAAAATAAATCCTCGTATTCGAACTGGCCTGAAATGCCTGAAACGCCAGGGGAGGGTTGTAATCCCGATAAAATCAATCTGACTGCAAAAATGCAATGTATACGGTATGTAAATGCAATATGCAAAATGAGTCGAAACATAAGCCAAGTGCGATAATTGGTTGGTCAAATTTTGGGGTGCAACAACAAGGTTTGGGTTTGGGTAAAGACCTAAGGATAGTTCTAAGTTTGCTCGCAAAGATATCGCATCTTCTGCCTACGCATCCTAACTAGGATAGAATCAGAGCAATCGTAGTTCACCTTACAGAGGATTAAAAAGTACTTAACAATGGTCAAGACTCTAGGGGGAACAAACATAACATACTTGTATAGAGTTTAACAAAACTCTCTATTGTAAGTTGTACACTCAAGATTGACTTTGACAAAAGCCAGAGGGAAGTAAGTAATCATGATAATGATTCTTACATAGAGTTGACAAACTCTAACCTAGGGTTCTAGTTGAAGAACACTCCTAGTAAAGGTGGTTCTTTTAGACTTAAGCAAAGTCTAATGTCTAGTATGTTCTAACTTAACTAAGCTAGGGTTCAAGATGACTTAACAAAGTCAAAGGGAGGGTAATGAGCTATCTATTACCCTGGGGGTCAATGGAGAAACTTTGCTTTGGAATAGGAGAAAGATGAGGCAACTGGATGAGAACTAACAAGTTCCATCACTTGGGGAAGGCTTAACAAGGCCTAAGCACACATAAACATCCATTCAAACATGATGAAGATATAAAAGAGCATGGTAACAACCAATAAAGTAATGCAGGCATGTGACATCATCAGGCAAAGAACAAGGTTACCACCAAGTACACATCAATGAAAGGATCAAACCAAATGTTTACAACCAAAGGTATTCATATATGTAAACATTTAAGAGAATAAAAACAAGGTTCTTACAAGACCAAACATTTCAAACATATACATAAGTCAAGAAATTACTTAAACAAAATTCAAAGCTCATGTTGGTTACAAACAATAAGAATAAGCATGAAACATGTGTAACAACAACAAGTTCATCAATGGTAAACATACAAAACTCATTCATACAAGTTACAACTTAGCATAAGAATCAAACAAAGATCAATGTAACAACATCCCATCATATTGATGACAATTAATCATGGATAAGCAAGAAGGGTGACAACAGTTCAAGCAGGGATTAAAACCTCACAAGGGGAAAGATGAACCAGATCCATGGTAACAACCAAGGAAATAATGAAACCTAAACATTTCATGGTTCTAACAAGACACACAATCAATCAAGGTAAGGGTAGGGTATTATGATCACGAGGTTACAACATTAAGAAACACTTCACAAGTCACACAAAAGTTTCAAGATAAAGCTTTCATGTTCATGCATTTACAAATATAAGAAAAAAAACATGGTAAAGATTCACATGTATACAAACATGTTACATATCCAAGGGTGACTCATACAAGATCAAACATATAAGAAAAATCAAATGTTGAATCAAAGAAGTTCATGAAAACAAGTGAAAAACGCTAAAAAGTTTATGTCTTTAAAGTGGACTAAAGTGTTTCAAAAATGATAATTTTTGAATTCTTTCCTCACTTATTGAAAATAGACATGTCAAAGAGTGTTTTGCAAAAAGAATGGTACAAAAATGATGAAAATAAATAAATTTATGGCTAAATCAAATTGCAAAGAAAAATAAGAAATACAATTGATAAAAAAAAAGTAGGAAATGCCTTCCATAAGGATTGAACACACACACCCTCACTTGCAGGTTAAAACTAATACCACACCAACTAAAGCACGCGCTTGTAAAGTTAATGGAAACAGAAGATAATATGTTATGAATCACATAAATTAGAAAAAGCACAAAAGAGTTGATCAGCCAGGATCGAACTCAGGTTTTGGCAAGGCAAAGGTAATACGCGCACATATGGTAAACCACTAGGGTGGTGATACATCCAATGTATCATTTCACCCTATTAATTGATAAACCTGAGGATGGTTATAGGCAGGCCTAGGGCGCCTTGGCCAGAACCCAACCTTGCCAAACCTCAATTGCAAGAACAAACATAACTCCATTAATACTCAATGAAATTTAATGAAATAAAAACCAAACTTGTGTATTTTTCTACAAGGAAAGCAGTGGTGATGTTGGTTTATATTGATAGTGCTTCTAATTTAAAACACGATAGCATGATCAAAATGGTGTCAACTTTGCATTTTCAAATCTGTAGGCTTATTCAAACATGATACACAATACATAATGGTTCATACACATTACATACAACATACAAATGAGGTTTATAAACATCCCACACTTAGCCTTAAACAGAGATACAACATTGATTTGGAAATGAGTTTTTCAAGTACACTAGCAAGAAAAACATTATGACAGTCATAAACACACAAATTCAAAAGCCAACCAAGGTTCAAACATGACCTTTAACAAATTTTAAACATATCTAAACTCAATGTATATCAAAAATTAGCATGATGCTAATAATGACTAGGTGTAGGTACTTACCTCTTGTAGCTTCCTTAAACAAGCACACTCTACAAGAATTCCAGTTGGGAGATGATGATTTGAGCAACACCAAGATGTTCAAAATGTGCTATTCAAGTGGTCCAAGCACCTTCTAAATGACTGTTTTGGAAGCAATATGGTTTTGGCTAGAAGTAACCAAGAACTTCCAAGGGCAGACCTCTGAAATGTGGTTGCAGAAGTATGATAGTGATTTGGACAGTATAAACAACTTATATATGAAGTTTTTGAAAGGTTAGAACATCTAGAAATAAAGTGAACAGAGTGGTAGCTTCCAAAGTGCAAAAAGTCAAACTATTTTGGTTTGACAGTTGACTTTTTGGAGGAGGTTTTTTCTAGCAAAAATGATGGTTGGAATAGCTTCAATACTTCATTTATGATGTGTTTGAAGTATTAGAAGAAGTGTTTGATGGCTGGAAATGGTTTTGGACAAAGTTTTGCTAAGACAGTTTTTATGCTTCAAGGAGTCAACTCACAATGTTGCAATAAGGTTGAGATCAGAATGATGAGAGATTTTTAGCCTGGTTTCTAGCTTTCTATGGTGTTTTTTTTTATGTGAGGGTGAGGTTCTATTTATAGGGAAAGTGAGGGATCAAGTGGCATAGTCAGTTCAAGTCTTTTTGCACAATCTTTGCATTTTGGAGGGAAAAGCAAGCATGATCAATCTTGTGATTTTGTATCTGACTATTGCACAAGTTTCTAATGTATCTTAGCATCAATACATTCTGTAAATAAAGGGTGTGAGATGAAAAGAATAGTGAACTGATGTGGTAGCTAGGCTGCAGGAGGTTTTGGGCCAAAAGTTTCTCTTTCATGGTGTACCTAGTTGTACTTTTCTTGATTAAACAAATCAAAAGTCCAAAAATCTGGTTATGCTTGTTGTTAACCTCTTGTAATTTCATCAAACAGGTCTTTAAACATCATATAACAAGCTAACTAAGTAGTTAGAGGAGTCTATGCTGGTTTATGCATCAATTGACATGAGCTGCACTTGGTTTGGTGACATGATAAATCTCCAACTTGCTTCCTCCGATTCTCTGTGAACATGAGAAAATTCTCTTATACTTTTTGGAAAGCCCAAAATATGATATACAAGTTTCATGTTTACTTGAAGTTCAAATTCTAAGTGGAACTATGTCAAAAATCCCCTTGAAGTTGACTGAAAATTTGCCTTGTTTTTGCTCATAACTCAAAATCCATTCATTTCTTGATCATAGGTCACTAGGAAACTTTTGTAGGGATCCTCAAGACCTTCCCACCAAGCTTTGAACCACTCCATTTGGACATGTGGTTAGGAAGTTATGGCTTGGCCCTTTTCAAAACCCTAATTTCCCGACTTTTCGGTTACTTCTCAATTCTTGACCAAATGGTCACCAAACTTCATGATTAGGTATGACATGATGTTGAGAACATAATTGGCTTTAATTTTGGGTCAAAACATTATTGGTTAATGGGTTGACTTTTCAGTCAGGCGAACCGAACGATCGAAAACCTCTGAATTGACTGTTGGTGTTCTAGGTTCCCTGAGGCCTTGAAACTTCTTGTGTAGACTTATTTGGGTCATATGAGCCTCATGGACCATGATTCAAGCTTTTGAACACCTTTTAGGTCAAAAGTCAAACTACAGTTGACTTTTCCAATCAGTAACCCTAATTTGGGTTCTTGTACTGCACTGTTCTTCTTTCTTGGGTGACAACCTCAAATTGGATTCATACTTGATCCATTGTGATATCATTGATGATATAAAGACTTATTATGTGGAGGATCAATCCAAAACCTTTACTGATCAATCAATAGAAACCCTGATTCCTGATTGTGTGAAACCATAATTCACCTGCATCTTGACAAAGATCAAACTTGAAAGAGGTTATGGTTATATAAAAAATGTTGATGCTCCTAGAATGATGATGGAATCTAGGTGTCAAAATTTGGTGTATAACAGTTGCCCCTATTTAAATATCTTCACCCGACAATTTTGTCCCTTAGATACAATGGTATGCAAAAGGACAAATGCTAACATGCAATGAATTCTAAAAGATGTTTTATGATGCTTGAGTGCAAGACAATGCTAACACACGAGCAAATGAAAAGAAAATCAAAACAACAAGTAACCACTCACTAGGGACCCGACACACTGGGGAAAGATCCAAGGCATAACAATCAATAGTTCAGACATGGCTAATGATGGAACTTCAAGGGGATCATCCACACAGGGGACATATGTTATTTGTATACCAGAATTTCAATTGGTATCAGAGCAGGTATCCTGTTCTATTTCTGGATGAGTTCTAGGGAAGATACTTTCTGGTCTTTTGAACAAGGAAGAAGATTGTATGATCAGACCATCCATTACTATTGTGTTCAAGGGGATTGTAAGCTAGGATGATAGCTTTTTGAATCCATCCTGACTAATACTTTTGTGAAGATTCTACTGTTGTTGCTGATAATGATGTTATTGTTACGCATGGTGCCTTATAAGATGTTCTGACATCTTACCTAGCGCTTGTTGAAGATGGTGTCAGCCTCTATATATGTTTAAGTTGTCACTAGCTGGGAGTAATATAAAGGAAAGAGCCTTGTGATCTGGCTTCCACTGAAAGATGTTCCTATGTGTTGCACCCCAAAATTTGCCCTCACAATACAAGACTTTGTGTTCTAAGAAGGTTCACAAGGTTCACAAGTTCCACAGTGCTTCACAATATCTCCCATGAGTATCACAAGATATCTTATGAAGATTCACAAGGTTCACAAAATTCACAATTGGTCAGAAGAGTTGACAATTCCCTCAGACAATGCACCTCCTAAGCAGTGCATCCAAAACTAGGGTTTTGACTTTAATCAGGCTAAATGGACTTCCAAAACTTCAAGTGAGCTTCATAACATCTTATATGTGTATAAGAACCCCCATGTCAAGTTTCAAGACTTTTCTCAAAAGTTTGCTCAGTCAGATGATCAGATAAGTCAAAAGCAGTCAATGCAGTTAAAAAGTCAAACTGAGGTCAACCGTGGTCAAACCAAAGTCAAACTTCATGATTTTTTTTGCCAACATCAAAGAGAGATTTGATTCCAGGGGGCATTTTGGTCATTTTCACACTGACTCTGCCATTTCTCGAAGAGGGATCGTCGCTAGGTCTTGAGGCAATGTTAACATTATTTTTGAGGCATTTATTTGACGTGTGGTTTGCTTATATCAGGGCGTCGGTGTAGTTTGATTGGTATCAGGAAACTTTGTCAGAAATACAACTGGATTTGGGTTGTTCATAGCTCGTGGTCTATTTTAAGTCACTCCCAAACAATTTTGTTTCTGTTAATTACGAGCGATTTAATTTGGAATATTTGGTTGTACTGAAGCGCCAAAATATGATTCGAGCGTCTGCAGGATTCTTGTCCATGAATTTTGTTAAAAGTTATTTGATTAGTGGAAATTAATTGAATATTTAATGTTAAGTCGGGCTGCTCTAAACACAGGCAAATTGTTACTTAAGAATGGATTGTTGCGGTTTTGGCGCATGTCCGCGGTTGGCCCAGAAAAACAATGGGATAATATTAATAAGGGATGTTGCTAGTTGAGGTTCAATCCCATGTTTGGCTGTTGTTTTCATCGAAGTCATGTGAGATACCCATATTTATTTACAAGTCCAATTCGTGGTTTGAGTGCTCACTGGTTATTATAAAGAAAACATGCTATATGTTGAACGAGAGGTTAATACCTCTGTTGGATACTTATTATTCAAATAACCGGCAACATTCATGGTTTGATTCTATTTCATTTAATATAAAAGGGCGTTACATTTCAAATATGCACAAAGTACTGATTTTATTTATTCAATATAAGGGATGGTGCATTCAAATATACAAAATTCAGTTTGAGCCATAATTCCAAGCAAGTGCCTTGTAAAAATAACTAACAGGTTCGGATAATTTCCAAACTTTGTTTACATGCTACAATGATGAAGGTTTTATCTTAAGATTTGGAGTAACAATTCCACCAATAACAACAGCCCACAGGAGGCATGACACCAAGGTACAAAACCATATTGTGATGACTATTACAAATCAGGTTCCTAACTTCATACAAGTTGCTACAAGCTATCCGAACAAACTATTTCCCAGCAGCAAATTTTCAAACACATCAGCCTTGCAAGATAGTTCCTCAAAATCTCCAGTAAGTCGACCTGCTATGCACATAAGACTTCCTCCGGGTTTCAACCCTTCCTTTCCAATTCGATTTGAATCTCCAGCTGCAATGTGAATCAAAAGGGATATGAGAATACCGTGAGTTCTAATCCTGAATAATTGATGGCATAAAATCGAGTATTCAGAGGAAATCAAATTAAACAAGTCTCAAAAATAACAAAACAAAATGAATTGAAAGAAGTTCAACCCTCAGCTTTTATTCATCATCGGGCATGAAAATTCGAGCGGCCGGGAGAGCCACAGCCGAAGCCGTTACCAACTCCCTACCGAACATCGAATCGCATACTGTAATTTCGGACAAAGCTCTCGACAAATTGCGAGGCCACTAATCACACAGGGGCAGCCACATACACAATAGCGGTTCAGACTCTAAGGTCATCATCACCGAAATCAAAGGCAACGTAATTGAAGGCAACATAATCGAAGGTAAAGAGTGGTAGCATCTCTTTCAACAGTTCAGACAAGATGTCATCATCACCGCGTGACCTCTCTCGGCGGCGTCGACCCGGCAGTACCCGCACCACCAGTTCCCTCTGAAAGAAGAAAAAGAAAAGTCAGTAAACTTGTATCAGAAGACCAAAGATGAAAAGCTGAACTGAAAAGCTACATATCAGTTGCATCAGTCTATCAGAAAAGACTATCAGAAAAGACTATCAGAAAAGCGACAGAGATACGAGTCTAGCAGTCCAGCCCTATCAGGTAAACAACGGTGGACTGAGCTGAATTGCATGTCACCAGGGAAATAGCAACCCAACAACAAGATTACATCAAAAATATCAGAAACAGATGGGTCAAAGGAAACGAGTTAGCATCAGTTCAATGTCCAGTTCATAAGTCCAGAAAATCAAATAGATCACAAATAAGTTTGGTTCCAAAACAGATCAAAATAAGCCCGTTTCTGAAAGCAATTCGAAGCATATCCAATTGAAGCAAACCAGAAATATACACTCCAAATAGGAAAGTTCGAACCAAATAAGCCATATCAGCAATGAGTCCAAATCAAATCTGAAAAAGGAAATCAGAACATATCAGAGATAAATCCCAAATCAAATCCAATCTCAGTTTCGAGCAAGCCCAGAAAAGGAAGGAAATCATATCAAATTTCCAATCAAATCGAAATTATGTTGGTTAATCAAATCAGAGGTAAATCAAATCAGAAATTTATCCAAGCCCACAGATCAAAGAGAGTGGTATATAAAGGAACGAACTCACCCTGTTGAAACCCTAACGGGCTAACAGCGAAAACAAAGAAGGGACGGCCGAAAGAAATGACTGTGTAGAAACCCTAAGCACGAACGCTAGTGAAAGCGGCCGCGAACAAAGAGCTGAAACCACCATCAAAGCCCATCCGCGATTATCAACGGGGCAGTATAGACTCAGAGGAAGCGAAACCCTCATCATCGTCGCTGTAATCAACAGAAACACCGTGAAGACGAAAAAGAACCCACCGAAGGAAGTCCGCCGGCGCCGTCATATCCGACGGCGAGAAAACAACCCTGAGGCTCAGATTGAACATCATCATCGCCTCAACGAGACCACTCGAACTCAGACCAGAAGGTTGAATAATCTATTTCGAAATCTCACATGTTCGGTGTTTTTTTTTATTTGTTTTTTTCAGGAATTGTTGAGAAGGAAATCCGACATTGAAATCAAGGAAAGATCAGAGATGAGAACGAAAGGAGATGAAACACACAACGGCGTCGCCGAAAACAAGGGTTCAGCAAACCCTATAACGATCATGTAGTATTGGTGTGTGGGTGTTGGGTCGGACCGATACGACTACCGGCCCAACTGTTATGTTCTTTTTTCTTTTTTGTTTTTAGATATTATATAGTGGGAAAACTTAATTTGTTTTTAAAATAAAAAAATAAATAAAAATAAAACTTTTTTAATTAAATTTAACTTTTTTTTGATAATTAAGTAAAGCTTTTTTATTAAATAAAAAAAAAACTTTTAATACAAATTGATTTTTTTAGATTAAAACTAAAACAATTTTCAAAAATAAAAATTAAGTTCTTTTTTTAAAACTAACATTATTTCTCTTTTTTTCTATATATAAATTAAATCAAGATCTTTTTCAAAATAACAAAATCCCAAAATTTGCATCTTTTTCTTCACTGTCTTCGTAATTCACCCGATGGCCGTCTGACTTTGCCTACTAACGCGTGTGTTCATTTTTGCAGCTTATGTTTACTGTTATTACGTTGTGTTTTTATTTAAGTTTCATTATTATTGTAACTGCTTCTCGGTTGTAACCTCGCGAACAAATAATCGCATTTACTTTCCGCATTTTACTTCCGCTTGCATGATTTAAATCTCTCACACCTCTTCATCAATACTTTTGTCAAATTACACTCATCCGAAGGTTAGGTCTAGCTTTTGGTCGCCGCGCCAATAGTCCTCAACTTCAAACCCTTTCACCTTACAAACCCTAAATTTTCATACATGTCTCGTCGTGGACAAAATTACAATTTTACCCCTAGCATTAGGTCAAAGAGCCGCCGCGCTCATTTTAGGGTTTCCCGCCGTGGAATCCCTAATTTAACCCTAATTACAACTTAACATTTCAACGTAGAAATTTGGAGTTCCTACACTCCGCGTAAGCGTGTCCTTAAGGCGCGTTTATTCCCCTTGAGACCTTGACCACTGTCAAGAGATCTCTAACCTCCCTTTTGAGGGGAACTACGATTACTCTGATTCCACTCCCGTAAGGATACGTAGGCACAAGATGCGATGTCTTGCCGAGTAAACTTAGAATTAACCCCCTTTATTATTTATTATTGCTTATTTATATTTTATTTATCTTTGCTATTTAATTATTTTGCTTATTATTTTGTAATTGTTTCTTGGATGTAAAGTTGTTTAATTATTTAATTATTATTATGGTTAGTAATTAGGGAGTGTAACAACATGTATGTAATATTAAAATAAATTTAGATCACTTTTAAATAAAGATAATTAAAATAAACACGTCACACACGTAAGTCGATTTTAATCGCCGTCTCACTTCCTAAGGATATCCCTCAAGTTGCCTACGAATAATGGTTAAGTGGGGTGTATAAAGCAAGTCCCTCAAATAGAAAAAATCATCAAAGTCCCTTATGGTTTCCTTTACGAATCGAGTCCCTTTCGAAAAATGATGATGGTCCCTTATATGTGCTTATTACATCCCACAATGGCCTTCAAAGTCAAATTGTCTCTCACATGTCCCTTAACATCCAAAGTAAGGACTACCTACTCCATTATAGTAGGGATAGTCTTACTAAGGAAAGGATAAAGAATAAGAAAAACCTTAAAACATTAGGGTAGGCTACTCCTAGATACTTGCTCACTTCAAAACTTTTTCACACTTAAACAAATTTCCAACAAAATTTTCAAACAAGTTTTTTTTCACATCCATACACGGATTATTATTAAACTATTCTGAAATTTTTTACTATTCACACACTACACTTTCAAAACAATTCAAAAGTGAGCTTAAGTACCTAAGAGCCCATGGATAACCATGGATGAAAAGGGTGCTAACACCTTCCCTTTTCATAACCTACCCCCCGGACCCAAAAATATTCTCTAAGGTCTTTCCTGTTCTTTTATAACCTTTCCTTATGGATAAAATAAAAGTCGGTGGCGACTCTTGCTATCCGCAACATTGTTTAAAGTCAGTTCTCCCACCGTGTTACAGAACTGGCGACTCTGCTGGGGATCTATTTAAGAGGGGTACCCTTAGGAATTAAGATCACTTTAAATTGTTTGCCTTGTTTGCTTTATTATTATATTGTTGGGGTGCTCTTATGTGTGAAAGGTCCTAACCCGGATCTAGTGTACCTTAGGTAAATGGCAATAGACCAAGGAAACTGTACGACGTATATCGATACGGTTGATCTGGTGGCCATAGTTAGTGCGACTTCTTGGTTGGTGCTTATATTCCTTAAGTCAAGTTGAGGATAATATTGAGGCTGCCATATGTTGTCAATGTACTAACTGACTTTTAGAACCCTAGTTAACTCATCTTGGCCTTTAGAAAGTAGTGAGGTAACCGGCTTTGGCGCAGACTGAAGTTGGTTGACACTCGATACTACGCTCATTGAGATCTTAAACTTGGAGGGTTTTGGTTGGCAAGTAAGTTGCCTTCTGAACAACCACCCTTGTGAAGGATCAATGATATTGAGATCCCTTAGAACCTGGTTACTTTTGTAGGACAGGATGAACCATCTAACTTCAGGGGAGGGTACTTGCCTTTGAACCTCATGCAAGCCTTTAAACCTAGGGCTATGGTGTGACTTGTTTGTGTGTGCCACATGTTTGTGATTGAGCATGACATCATGACATCATCATGCATCATAAGCATATCATTTTCCCTAACCATTTCAAGGACCAAAGGATTTATCTTTGTTCTTTGTTGCAGGGTCATGGCTTCTACTCGTAGAAACACCATCAGGATCAACTTTGTAGGGATACCTGCTAAGCTCAAGGAGTTGGTTTCCCTAGTGCCTGATCATTCCCAGTTCAACAAGAGACATGGTCACTTATTGGATCTAGTTACTTCAGGGTTCAGTGAAGACATGATGAGTGTGCTATTTCAGTTCTTTGACCCTAAGCACCATTGCTTTACATTTCCTGATTATCAGCTGGTTCCAACCATGGAGGAGTTCTCTAAACTTCTGGGTATACCTGTTCTTGATCAGAAGCCATTCACAGGCTTAGAGAAGGAGTTTAAACCAGAAGTTATTGCTGCAGCTCTACATCTGAAGAAGTCTGACATTGTTCTAGAGACGAGAAGTGGAGTTAAAGGCATTCTTGCCAAGGTATTAGTGGATAAAGCTCAAATGTTCTTGAAGGCTATGAGCTACGATGCTTTTGAGGAGATCTTAGCCTTATTGATTTATGGCTTAGTGTTGTTCCCCAATCCTGATCAGTTCATAGACGTTCATGCCATCAACATATTCCTGAGTCACAATCCAGTGCCTACCTTACTTGGAGACATCCTACATTCTCTTCACACCCGTACTACAAGGGCAAGAGGAACTTTGATGTGCTGCATACCTTTACTTTCTAGGTGGTTTATTTCTCACCTTCCTCGCTCAGTAATGAAGAATGAGCAAGGGTTCAGATGGTCCAAGAGGATCATGTCACTTTCTCACTCAGACATCCATTGGTGCTCCAGATCTATGGAGAATGTCACCATCATTGACCGTTGTGGGGAGTTTCCTAATGTGCCACTTCTAGGCATAAGAGGAGGCATCACCTACAACCCATCTCTAGCTTTACGACAGTTTGGTTACGCCCGGAGCGATGGTCCACGTGACATGTTGATTCAGGGCATTGTGTTTGATTACGACAACGATCTTCAGGGTTACCGTCAGAGATTCATACGAGCTTGGGGAAAGGTAAACAGGATTGACAGCAAGACACTGGAGCCCAAGTACACCATTCCTATGGGGGCTTATCTCAGATGGGTACGATTTCGTGCTCAGACACTCATGATGCCATATCCTGCCATCCTACCAGTTACCATGGAACCTGTTGCTGAAGGAGACACAGCTTATACCATCCTTCACCCAGACATGCCTACTGATATGGAAGACTTGCAGAGATCATGGATCCAACTGAAAGAGCAAAGGGATACTTTCGAGGCTCATTACAAAGCAAGCCAAGCAAGGATCCTAGAGCTAACAAAGCTACTTCATGAGGAACGAAACCTCAACTCATACCTCAACACAAAGAGGAAACGTCCATGGGAGACTTAAAACCCCATCTTTTGTACTTATTTCGTTTTCATTTTTTGTAAGCCTAAAAGGCGAAACAAGTTATTACTAATAAAAAGTTACTTTCTTGATTGTTTAAGCAAATTTAAATCCTGCGGTCCTTGAAAACATTGCATATGCATTCCCATATCATTGCATCACAGGTTTATAATTGTGCACAGGTTTCTCATCTTCTCGCTGTTTATTTCAGCAATGGCTCTTGAACAATCAGTTAAGGATCTCCAGGCACAGAATGCACAGTTCCAAGAGCTGATCCTGAACCTATCCAAGGGGCAGGATGAATTGAAGACACTGCTGGCCAAGAAGACTAAGAAGGCTAGAAGGTCTGCTGGGCTGCTCAACATGGGAAGAAGGTTCAAAAGTCCTGTCAAGACCAAGGAACAGGTTGAAGACTATGAATCTGAAGAATCTGAGCAGGAGAGAGGCAGTCTCCACAACACTATGGGGGACTCTGATTCTGAGACTAACTACTACCATGAGCCTAACGAAGACAAATTCAAGATGCTGGTGGATAGAATGGATGCTATGGAATTACAGAAATCATCTGGGCTGGATTTTGAGGATTTGAGCTTGATATCTGGGGGTGGTCATACCCATTGGGTTCAAAGTTCCTACATTTGTTGTCTATGATGGGGTCTCTTGTCCCAAATTGCATCTGAGGTCTTATGTCAGAAGAATTCAACCCCACACTGCTGATAAAAAGTTGTGGATCCATTTCTTTCAAGAGAGTTTATCTGGAGCTCAGCTAGAGTGGTATTATCAGTTGGAGAGTGTCAACATCAGAGATTGGAATGACCTTGCTGAAGCTTTCTACAAGCAGTATCAATACAATGCTGACTTAGCCCCCACTCGCATGCAGCTTCAAAGCATGTCTATGGGTGCCAAAGAAAGCTTTAAGGAGTATGCTCAGAAGTGGAGAGACTTAGCTGGAAGAGTTCAACCCCCTTTGACTGATAGGGAGTTGGTTGATATGTTCATGTGTACGCTGAATGGTCCGTTTTACAGTCATCTCATTGGAAGCTCATCATCTGGCTTCACTGAGTTGATCATGACAGGAGAGCAAGTAGAGAATGGTATCAAGAGTGGTAAGATCCAAGTGGGCACTTCTTCATCAGGTGTTGCAAAGAAGCCTCCCACTGGGAAGAGAGAATCTAATGCTGTGTATGGTCAGCCTGATCGTAACAGAAGGCATCAGTCTGTTAGTGCAGTTCATATTTCAAATCCAACTCCTGCAACAACAGAGCAGCCTCAAGGCAACCAACAGAGGGCTAGAAGACAGTTCACGAAAATCAACATGTCAATGGCTCAGGCATTGCAACACTTGTTGAAGGCTGAACTTATTACCCTGAGGGAGGCTCCTCAGAATCCCAATGTTACCTCTCCCAAGTACAATCCCAATGCACGATGTGCATATCATTCAAACTGTCCAGGACATGGTACTAATAACTGCTGGGTCTTGAAGAACAAAATTCAGGATATGATTGATGCTGGAGAAATTGAGTTTGATCCACCAGGTACTCCAAATGTGATTACAGCTCCAATGCCAAATCACGAGAAGACTGTCAACGCCATTGATGAAGATATTGATGAAGATCTGCATGTCTATTCAGTTATGGAGTTGAGCACACCATTGTCTGTTATCAAAAAGAGGTTAGTACAAGCTGGGATCTTTCCAGGTTGTCATGAAGATTGTCTATATTGTACCTATAAGCCGGATAGTTGCTTCATTTTGAGAGATGGGATTCAACGTCTCATGGATAAATATACTATAGTGTTTGAAAGAAGACCAGCATCTGTAGAAAGTATGGTGGATCATCTGACTCAGGGTAAGAAGATTGAAGAGGTTGACATGGTTGACAAAGTACCACTAAGAATCACTTCAAAGGGTCCCATTAAAATCACTCATCAGGGCCCGATCAAGATTACTGCTGAAGGTCCTGTGAAAGTTGTTGCTGAAGCCAGAGTAGCTCCTCTGATCATTACCACTCCTGGTCCTATTTCTTATACATCTGACAAAGTTGTGCCTTGGCACTATGGGTCTGATGTTTACATCCATGGTGTCAAGCAGGAGCCTTTACCTGATATGCCTGTTGACATTGATAATATTGCTGGATCTAGCAAGATCACTCGTAGTGGAAGAATCTTCTCTCCTCCAGTTGCTTCTAAGAGTGCAGTTACTCCTGCCGTTACTTCCACCACTGATGCTCGGGGCAAGGGTCCTGTTATTGAGCCTGTATCTACTGATGTGCCAGCTGCTGATGACCTCTCTAAGCAGATGGAAGAAGTATTGAAAATCATTCGCAAGAGTGATTATGATATTGTTGATCAGCTGGGGCATACTCCCTCAAAGATTTCTATGCTCTCCCTGTTATTATGTTCTGAGGCTCATGCCAAGTCATTGATCAAGTTTCTAAAGATGGCTCATGTACCCAGTGCAATTTCTGTGGACCAGTTTGAGAATTGTGTTGCTCACCTGACCTATGACAACGGGTTAGGATTTTCTGATGCTGACTTGACCCCTGCCAAGAGGGATCATAACAGGGCCTTGCATATTGAATGCAGGGGCACTACCCTGTCTCATGTGCTGATAGACAATGGTTCCTCTCTGAATGTGTTGCCTAAGGAAGTCCTGAACAAGCTGAGTCCTGAAGATACGGTATTGAAGCCCAGTAATATTGTGGTAAAGGCTTTTGATGGTTCTAGAAGAGTAGTGCACGGGGAAATTGATCTTCCAATCAAGGTTGGCTCTCAGGTGTTTACTGCTACATTCTATGTGATGGATATTCGTCCTTCGTACTCATATCTGCTTGGTCGCCCCTGGATCCATGGGGCAGGTGCTGTGACCTCCACATTACATCAAAAGTTGAGATATCCGGTGAATGGAAAAGTTGTTACTGTCTTTGGAGAGGAAGAATACTTTGTCATCCATGTAAACACTTTCAAGTATCTGGAAGTAGAAGGTGAATACATTGAAACTCCATGTCAGTCATTTGAAGTGGTTCCCTGGGCTGTTAAGGATTGTGTGACTCCTCCTGCTGTGAAGAAGGTTCCTGTGGTCATCGGAAACCCTCCAACAATGGCAATGGCCTCCCTCAATGATGCAAAAGCTGTGATGGAAGGAGGTGGTTGTACTATTTGGGGTCAGCTTCCTGATATTCCATACAAGTCTGACAAGTTTGGTTTGGGTTTCACTTCAGAGTCCCAGAAGGCTGTCCGTCGTGCCCGTGCTGTTCGTATCACCAATCAAGGGGTTATCAATGCTGTGGGAGATCAAGATGAAGACTACAACTTGGAGGCATGGATTTTTCCTACTGTGGGTGCTGGACTCAATAATTGGACAGCTGAAGATGTTATCCCTATCTCCTTTAGTCAGGAGTAAATACTATTACTGTGTTATGTTTTTAAATTTATAATTTCTGGAACAATTAAAACTTTCAAGCCATGTGCCTTACCCGGGGCACAATGGTGTGCTTGTTACGGGTTGTCATTTCATTTGCATACTTCATTCAATAAAATCAGTGGACGTTTCGTTTTCGTAAATATTGTGTTCCTTGTCTTTCTTTTTCTTTTATTTTTGCTTTATCAGCTATGTGTTCTTACACACACCCACGTCACTAAAATGCAGATCCTCATCCACTCTGGATCCAGTTGATAACAGTTCTACTATTGCCAATTACAATTTCGAGAATCCGATCTATCAAACTGAAGACGGAAACGAGGACGATTGTGAAATACCTGTAGAGCTTGCTAGGTTGTTACAACAAGAAGAGAAAGCTATACAGCCACATGAAGAGCCAGTCGAAGTTGTGAATCTGGGAACTGAAGAAAACAGAAAAGAGGTCAAGATAGGGGCTGATTTAGAGGACAGTGTCAAGAGCAGGTTGATTCAGATGCTACGTGACTATGTGGAGATCTTTGCTTGGTCTTATGAAGATATGCCAGGGTTGGATACAGACATTGTGGTTCACCGTTTGCCAGTGAAAGAAGATTGTCGTCCAAAGAAGCAGAAGGTTCGTCGTATGCGTCCTGAAATGTCAGAAAAGATCAAAGCAGAGGTAATGAAACAGTTCAATGCAGGGTTCTTGGCCGTAACTTCTTATCCTCAGTGGGTTGCAAATGTGGTACCAGTTCCTAAGAAAGATGGTAAGGTACGTATGTGTGTAGACTACAGAGATCTGAACAAGGCTAGCCCTAAAGATGACTTTCCACTTCCTCATATTGATATTCTGGTAGACAACACTGCTCAGCATAAGGTATTCTCTTTTATGGATGGTTTCTCTGGTTACAATCAAATCAAGATGGCACCTGAAGATATGGAGAAGACTACATTTGTGACACAGTGGGGCACCTTTTGCTATAAGGTAATGCCATTTGGTTTGAAGAATGCAGGGGCAACATATCAGCGTGCTATGGTGGCTTTGTTTCATGATATGATTCATCATGAGATAGAGGTATATGTGGATGATATGATAGCCAGGTCTCGGAATGAAGAACAACATCTTGATCATCTGCACAAGTTGTTTGAGAGGTTGAAGAAATACAGGTTGAGATTAAATCCAAACAAGTGTACTTTTGGAGTTAGATCTGGAAAGCTCCTGGGTTTCATTGTCAGTGGAAAAGGTATTGAAGTGGATCCTGCAAAAGTGAAAGCTATACAAGAGATGCCAGCTCCCCGTACTGAGAAGGAGGTTAGAGGTTTCTTGGGACGATTGAACTACATTGCAAGATTTATTTCCCAATTAACTACCATCTGTGAGCCAATCTTCAAGTTGTTGAAGAAAGATCAGGTGATGGAATGAAATGATGAGTGCCAGACTGCCTTTGATGAAATCAAGAGATATTTGCTAGAACCTCCAATTTTAATGCCACCAGTTGATGGAAGACCCTTGATTATGTATTTAACAGTATTAGACAACTCAATGGGGTGTGTATTGGGGCAACATGACGAGTCTGGTCGAAAAGAGCAGGCAATATACTACCTTAGCAAAAAGTTTACCGACTGTGAAACAAGATACTCACTGCTCAAGAAAACTTACTGCGCTTTGGCATGGGCTGCTCGCCGACTAAGACAGTATATGTTGACCCATACTACCTTGTTGATTTCGAAGATGGATCCAATCAAGTACATATTTGAGAAACCTGCTCTCTCCGGAAGAATTGCAAGATGGCAAATGATCTTGACGGAATATGATATACAGTATACCACTCAGAAGGCCATTAAGGGGAGTGTTGTTGCTGATCATTTGGCTCATCAAGCAGTAGATGATTACCAGTCAATGAATTTTGAGTTCCCTGATGAAGACATTATGTCTGTTACCAAAGAACCTGGACAATATGACGGACCTGAACAAGGATCCCGATGGACTATGGTTTTTGATGGTGCCTCCAATGCACATGGTAATGGTATTGGTGTTGTGATTAGTTCCCCTGAAGGTTGTCATACCCCGATTACTGCCAGACTTTGTTTCTATTGTACCAATAACATGGCTGAGTATGAGGCATGTATCATGGGTATGCAAGTTGCTATTGATATGAAGATTCAGTTCCTTGAGGTGTATGGAGATTCAGCTCTGGTAGTAAGTCAGATTAAAGGAGATTGGGATACAAAGCATGATAATCTCATTCCTTACAGAGAACATGTGTTGTCTTTGATCCCACATTTCAAAGAGATTACTTTTGGACATATTCCACGAAGAGAGAATCAGTTGGCAGACGCATTGGCCACCATGGCATCTATGTTTGAGATCAGCTGGGATGATGAAGCTCCCAAGATTACCATTGATAGATTTGAGAAGCCTGCATACTGCAATGAGATTGACACTGAAGGGGCAAGTGGACTCCAACATATGAGGGACCATTTGTAGTCAAGACAGTGTTCTCAGGAGGTGCCATGATACTTACTACAATGGATGGTGAAGACTTCCCACAACCTGTAAACGCAGACATAGTTAAAAAATACTACGCATAAAAAGAGACCCGCTAGGTTGACAGGCCTAGGCAAAAATAAGGGTATCCCGGCAAACCAAAAGGGTTTGGGCAAAAATTAGGGATATATATATAAAAAGATGTACACCCGGCAAGTCGAAAACCTGAAAAGGCGGCTTGGGCAAAAAAGGGTATCCCGGTGGATTGAAAACCTGAAAGGGCAATCCAGGCAAAAGTTAGGGATTAAAGCGTATGACTATGTCTCGTTTGGATCACTCATGAAACTGCAACCAGTTGTACTACTTACTCAAGCTCAAACAGATAAAGCTCAATCCAATCGTTTCCGTCTCAACAGCAAGAAGATGAGATACTTGAGTGGCAATAGTAGAATTGAAACTCAATAGGATTATTTCCCACATAGCTGATTCTTTTTGTAAAACTTCATGACAAAATTCTCTTACTAGGGTTTATGTCTCCTTGTACAAACTTACCCGTGTATGGGTCACTTTTGATATAAATAAACTCCATCTTTTGAATCCAGATTTACTTTTACCCTATTTACATAAGCGAAACGTCCATTGGTTGTGTTTGAATGTATGTATGCCTTTTAATATGATTGATGTTTACCAGAAATGCATGAAAATGCAGTAATAGTATTTACTAAGGACGAACGAGGGAAGGATTTCAACGAAGCTTCGCCGGTTCATCTTTACAAGACAGTTACAAACCATCAGTAGGACTAATCCATTTTCACAAAGTCTAATCTCCCCTGGAATTTATATCCATCTCTTTTATCCTCATACGGATATACGGGAAATTACTTTCCAATAAAGGCACGATGAACGAAGACGGGATGTTATACTTATCCTACTATCAAACGAAAACGAAGGTTATCTATACCCTACTATCCCCAACAACGGGAGGTTATCTATACCTTGTTATCCCCAACAACGGGAGGTTATCTATACCTTGTTATCCCCAGCAGACGGAGGGTTATATATTCTTCAACAACGAATCGGGATTTATTTCCTTGGCCAGCAGTTGTTATACAAGGATATCCAGACACTTCCAGCAGTGTCATAGCATACATACATCATTTACATCATACCATAACATATATGTCTATAGTACATTACCTAAGTGCATCATGTCATACATGCATACATAAAGCATAAACTAATGTTGTTATACAGAATGCTACCTTGTTTTCAGGTTAATTATCCAACAAACAATCTTATGATCTTTGGGACTGCTTTATTGTAACCTCAGGGTTACTTTATCCTCCTGATGAGCTTCTTATTACTTTGGGACTGCTTTATTGTAACCTCAGGGTTATTTTATCCTCCTGATAGTCTCTCATGACTTCAAGACTGCTTTAGAGCTACTGATTGCTCTATCCTCCTGAAATCATCCTATTACTTCAAGACTGCTTTAGAGCTATTCATTGCTCTATCCTCATGAGGTCATATTACTACTTCAAGACTGCTTTAGAGCTATTCATTGCTCTATCCTCCTGAAGCCATCTAATTATTTCAAGACTGCTTTAGAGTTCTCCATTGCTCTATCCTCCTGAAATTACATTATTATTTCAAGACTGCTTTAGAGCTATCCATTGCTCTATCCTCCTGAAATCATTACTTCAAGACTGCTTTAGAGCTATTGATTGCTCTATCCTCCTGAAGACATATCACATTATTATTTCAAGACTGCTTTAGAGCTATTGATTGCTCTATCCTCCTGAAGACATATCACATTATTATTTCAAGACTGCTTTAGAGCTATTGATTGCTCTATCCTCCTGAAGACATATCACATTATTATTTCAAGACTGCTTTAGAGCCATTCATTGTTCTATCCTCCTGAAATCATATCATTGCTTCAAGACTGCTTTAGGGTTATCACTATTGATTGCTCTATCCTCATGAAGACATGCTGCTACATCATTATTATTCCAGACTCCTGACAGCTTTCATCATACACCCATATTTTGAACTGCTCCCCCCCTAGTGGCATCTTTAAGCCCACTCAATCATATTCAACTAGCCATCTGTACCACTCTAGTGCACTGGTGAGTGCAAATTTTTGGGCTTTTGTGTTCAATCCCCTTCAACCTTCCAGGTTACGACTGGCAAATATACCAATCTAACCCCTCAGGTTTCAGAAAATTGAACAGGGGCAGCTGTTGCACCCCAAAATTTGCCCTCACAATACAAGACTTTGTGTTCTAAGAAGGTTCACAAGGTTCACAAGTTCCACAGTGCTTCACAATATCTACCATGAGTATCACAAGATATCTTATGAAGATTCACAAGGTTCACAAAATTCACAATTGGTCAGAAGAGTTGACAATTCCCTCAGACAATGCACCTCCTAAGCAGTGCATCCAAAACTAGGGTTTTGACTTTAATCAGGCTAAATGGACTTCCAAAACTTCAAGTGAGCTTCATAACATCTTATATGTGTATAAGAACCCCCATGTCAAGTTTCAAGACTTTTCTCAAAAGTTTGCTCAGTCAGATGATCAGATAAGTCAAAAGCAGTCAATGCAGTTAAAAAGTCAAACTGAGGTCAACCGTGGTCAAACCAAAGTCAAACTTCATGATTTTTTTTGCCAACATCAAAGAGAGATTTGATTCCAGGGGGCATTTTGGTCATTTTCACACTGACTCTGCCATTTCTCGAAGAGGGATCGTCGCTAGGTCTTGAGGCAATGTTAACATTATTTTTGAGGCATTTATTTGACGTGTGGTTTGCTTATATCAGGGCGTCGGTGTAGTTTGATTGGTATCAGGAAACTTTGTCAGAAATACAACTGGATTTGGGTTGTTCATAGCTCGTGGTCTATTTTAAGTCACTCCCAAACAATTTTGTTTCTGTTAATTACGAGCGATTTAATTTGGAATATTTGGTTGTACTGAAGCGCCAAAATATGATTCGAGCGTCTGCAGGATTCTTGTCCATGAATTTTGTTAAAAGTTATTTGATTAGTGGAAATTAATTGAATATTTAATGTTAAGTCGGGCTGCTCTAAACACAGGCAAATTGTTACTTAAGAATGGATTGTTGCGGTTTTGGCGCATGTCCGCGGTTGGCCCAGAAAAACAATGGGATAATATTAATAAGGGATGTTGCTAGTTGAGGTTCAATCCCATGTTTGGCTGTTGTTTTCATCGAAGTCATGTGAGATACCCATATTTATTTACAAGTCCAATTCGTGGTTTGAGTGCTCACTGGTTATTATAAAGAAAACATGCTATATGTTGAACGAGAGGTTAATACCTCTGTTGGATACTTATTATTCAAATAACCGGCAACATTCATGGTTTGATTCTATTTCATTTAATATAAAAGGGCGTTACATTTCAAATATGCACAAAGTACTGATTTTATTTATTCAATATAAGGGATGGTGCATTCAAATATACAAAATTCAGTTTGAGCCATAATTCCAAGCAAGTGCCTTGTAAAAATAACTAACAGGTTCGGATAATTTCCAAACTTTGTTTACATGCTACAATGATGAAGGTTTTATCTTAAGATTTGGAGTAACAATTCCACCAATAACAACAGCCCACAGGAGGCATGACACCAAGGTACAAAACCATATTGTGATGACTATTACAAATCAGGTTCCTAACTTCATACAAGTTGCTACAAGCTATCCGAACAAACTATTTCCCAGCAGCAAATTTTCAAACACATCAGCCTTGCAAGATAGTTCCTCAAAATCTCCAGTAAGTCGACCTGCTATGCACATAAGACTTCCTCCGGGTTTCAACCCTTCCTTTCCAATTCGATTTGAATCTCCAGCTGCAATGTGAATCAAAAGGGATATGAGAATACCGTGAGTTCTAATCCTGAATAATTGATGGCATAAAATCGAGTATTCAGAGGAAATCAAATTAAACAAGTCTCAAAAATAACAAAACAAAATGAATTGAAAGAAGTTCAACCCTCAGCTTTTATTCATCATCGGGCATGAAAATTCGAGCGGCCGGGAGAGCCACAGCCGAAGCCGTTACCAACTCCCTACCGAACATCGAATCGCATACTGTAATTTCGGACAAAGCTCTCGACAAATTGCGAGGCCACTAATCACACAGGGGCAGCCACATACACAATAGCGGTTCAGACTCTAAGGTCATCATCACCGAAATCAAAGGCAACGTAATTGAAGGCAACATAATCGAAGGTAAAGAGTGGTAGCATCTCTTTCAACAGTTCAGACAAGATGTCATCATCACCGCGTGACCTCTCTCGGCGGCGTCGACCCGGCAGTACCCGCACCACCAGTTCCCTCTGAAAGAAGAAAAAGAAAAGTCAGTAAACTTGTATCAGAAGACCAAAGATGAAAAGCTGAACTGAAAAGCTACATATCAGTTGCATCAGTCTATCAGAAAAGACTATCAGAAAAGACTATCAGAAAAGCGACAGAGATACGAGTCTAGCAGTCCAGCCCTATCAGGTAAACAACGGTGGACTGAGCTGAATTGCATGTCACCAGGGAAATAGCAACCCAACAACAAGATTACATCAAAAATATCAGAAACAGATGGGTCAAAGGAAACGAGTTAGCATCAGTTCAATGTCCAGTTCATAAGTCCAGAAAATCAAATAGATCACAAATAAGTTTGGTTCCAAAACAGATCAAAATAAGCCCGTTTCTGAAAGCAATTCGAAGCATATCCAATTGAAGCAAACCAGAAATATACACTCCAAATAGGAAAGTTCGAACCAAATAAGCCATATCAGCAATGAGTCCAAATCAAATCTGAAAAAGGAAATCAGAACATATCAGAGATAAATCCCAAATCAAATCCAATCTCAGTTTCGAGCAAGCCCAGAAAAGGAAGGAAATCATATCAAATTTCCAATCAAATCGAAATTATGTTGGTTAATCAAATCAGAGGTAAATCAAATCAGAAATTTATCCAAGCCCACAGATCAAAGAGAGTGGTATATAAAGGAACGAACTCACCCTGTTGAAACCCTAACGGGCTAACAGCGAAAACAAAGAAGGGACGGCCAAAAGAAATGACTGTGTAGAAACCCTAAGCACGAACGCTAGTGAAAGCGGCCGCGAACAAAGAGCTGAAACCACCATCAAAGCCCATCCGCGATTATCAACGGGGCAGTATAGACTCAGAGGAAGCGAAACCCTCATCATCGTCGCTGTAATCAACAGAAACACCGTGAAGACGAAAAAGAACCCACCGAAGGAAGTTCGCCGGCGCCGTCATATCCGACGGCGAGAAAACAACCCTGAGGCTCATATTGAACATCATCATCGCCTCAACGAGACCACTCGAACTCAGACCAGAAGGTTGAATAATCTATTTCGAAATCTCACATGTTCGGTGTTTTTTTTTATTTGTTTTTTTCAGGAATTGTTGAGAAGGAAATCCGACATTGAAATCAAGGAAAGATCAGAGATGAGAACGAAAGGAGATGAAACACACAACGGCGCCGCCGAAAACAAGGGTTCAGCAAACCCTATAACGATCATGTAGTATTGGTGTGTGGGTGTTGGGTCGGACCGATACGACTACCGGCCCAACTGTTATGTTCTTTTTTCTTTTTTGTTTTTAGATATTATATAGTGGGAAAACTTAATTTGTTTTTAAAATAAAAAAATAAATAAAAATAAAACTTTTTTAATTAAATTTAACTTTTTTTTGATAATTAAGTAAAGCTTTTTTATTAAATAAAAAAAAAACTTTTAATACAAATTGATTTTTTTAGATTAAAACTAAAACAATTTTCAAAAATAAAAATTAAGTTCTTTTTTTAAAACTAACATTATTTCTCTTTTTTTCTATATATAAATTAAATCAAGATCTTTTTCAAAATAACAAAATCCCAAAATTTGCATCTTTTTCTTCACTGTCTTCGTAATTCACCCGATGGCCGTCTGACTTTGCCTACTAACGCGTGTGTTCATTTTTGCAGCTTATGTTTACTGTTATTACGTTGTGTTTTTATTTAAGTTTCATTATTATTGTAACTGCTTCTCGGTTGTAACCTCGCGAACAAATAATCGCATTTACTTTCCGCATTTTACTTCCGCTTGCATGATTTAAATCTCTCACACCTCTTCATCAATACTTTTGTCAAATTACACTCATCCGAAGGTTAGGTCTAGCTTTTGGTCGCCGCGCCAATAGTCCTCAACTTCAAACCCTTTCACCTTACAAACCCTAAATTTTCATACATGTCTCGCCGTGGACAAAATTACAATTTTACCCCTAGCATTAGGTCAAAGAGCCGCCGCGCTCATTTTAGGGTTTCCCGCCGTGGAATCCCTAATTTAACCCTAATTACAACTTAACATTTCAACGTAGAAATTTGGAGTTCCTACACTCCGCGTAAGCGTGTCCTTAAGGCGCGTTTATTCCCCTTGAGACCTTGACCACTGTCAAGAGATCTCTAACCTCCCTTTTGAGGGGAACTACGATTACTCTGATTCCACTCCCGTAAGGATACGTAGGCACAAGATGCGATGTCTTGCCGAGTAAACTTAGAATTAACCCCCTTTATTATTTATTATTGCTTATTTATATTTTATTTATCTTTGCTATTTAATTATTTTGCTTATTATTTTGTAATTGTTTCTTGGATGTAAAGTTGTTTAATTATTTAATTATTATTATGGTTAGTAATTAGGGAGTGTAACAACATGTATGTAATATTAAAATAAATTTAGATCACTTTTAAATAAAGATAATTAAAATAAACACGTCACACACGTAAGTCGATTTTAATCGCCGTCTCACTTCCTAAGGATATCCCTCAAGTTGCCTACGAATAATGGTTAAGTGGGGTGTATAAAGCAAGTCCCTCAAATAGAAAAAATCATCAAAGTCCCTTATGGTTGCCTTTACGAATCGAGTCCCTTTCGAAAAATGATGATGGTCCCTTATATGTGCTTATTACATCCCACAATGGCCTTCAAAGTCAAATTGTCTCTCACATGTCCCTTAACATCCAAAGTAAGGACTACCTACTCCATTATAGTAGGGATAGTCTTACTAAGGAAAGGATAAAGAATAAGAAAAACCTTAAAACATTAGGGTAAGCTACTCCTAGATACTTGCTCACTTCAAAACTTTTTCACACTTAAACAAATTTCCAACAAAATTTTCAAACAAGTTTTTTTTCACATCCATACACGGATTATTATTAAACTATTCTGAAATTTTTTACTATTCACACACTACACTTTCAAAACAATTCAAAAGTGAGCTTAAGTACCTAAGAGCCCATGGATAACCATGGATGAAAAGGGTGCTAACACCTTCCCTTTTCATAACCTACCCCCCGGACCCAAAAATATTCTCTAAGGTCTTTCCTGTTCTTTTATAACCTTTCCTTATGGATAAAATAAAAGTCGGTGGCGACTCTTGCTATCCGCAACATTGTTTAAAGTCAGTTCTCCCACCGTGTTACACTATGTTGCTTGGGATATAGTTTCAACCAGGTACCGTGAAGGGTAATAGGAGGAAAAAGGTTGAGTTGAGGTATTGTTTATCAAATTCATGATCTATGGATTTGGTAAACACTCTATGTCATGTTTAAAGTAGCCCAAGATACTTGAGTTTTCTCTCAAGACCACTCATAAAGGCACTTCTGGATGTGTTTGATAAATAGAGTTCAAAAGAGAATATGGTCAAGAAGAAGATCCACGGGTAGTTATTTAAGAAGTGTGACATGAGAATGTTATACCATTGAAGAAAGACAAGAGCAATTTATTTTTGCTCCCAACCCTATAAGAGATTGTCTATGTTTGAGGGTTCCCTATCAAAATTCTTGGAAGGCAGTCTATTCTGGAATAGAAAAGAAGGAACAATATGTTTCTTCAAATGTCAACACAATTGTACTGACAATCAACTAGGTTAGAATCGGAGTAAAAGCTTATCAATGTCAAAGCATTCTTATGAGTGAGAAGACATTGTATCTTTGTAGAGAAATTTTTCCTACTGATATCAAGAGCAATTACATGAGGTTTCTAACTCTTGGAAAGTGATCCTGATTATCCAAGGATGTTACTAGTTTGTCTGAAGATGGTCTTCTAAGGAAGATTTATGCTTTAAAGATTTTTTTCCTAGGTTGTGTTGGATGTCTTACTCCTAATCTTGTAGCTAGAGTAAAGAGGGGTGTCAACCTAAAGAAATGGGAGTCTATAAGGACTAAACAGTTGTAGAGGGCTCATCTAGTGAAGAGGTTTTTGGAAGATTCAAGAGGATATAGTTTTTCTAGTCTGAACACCAAAGAGAGTACTAAACTTTCAAGAGGTTGTGTATCAAGAAGCAAGTTGAGTTATGGATGTTAATCCTAATGTCTCAACATTGTAATCATCATCAGAATTCTCTAGCTAAAGGGGAGTCTAATGACATTTGGTGACTAAAGAATACAAAATTGGGATTTAAAATCAATTGCTATTTGTGGCCTTAGCAAGTATTTAACTGATTATCCTTTTTTTTGGTGTTCAAGAAAGATGATGTCAAAATGTCACACCATAAGGTGCAGCTTCAGACAGCTGCAAGAACTCAAGAACCTATTCTATGTATCTGATTTGTCTTGAAGAATGAATATAGTGGGTATCATCTGTGAATTTCTCAAAAGGTCCTTATCTTGTCCTTAAATGTAATCAAGGTCTGTATTTCTAGTAATGGCTTCAGAACCAATTTCAATGATTTGTTCATTGTAAAAGGAACTGATGTTCAACCAGATGTTGAAATATTATTCCAGAAGAGTGTGTGCAGAATCTTGTTAATCCAAGTAGTGAACTTCTTGAACAAAGGAGTGATGTAGCATATTCTTTGGATGCTAAACAAATGTGTGTTGATCAAAATTGTTGGGAATCTTCTTCAGATTGGACTTTAGAGACATTTGGTTTGCAAGAAACTTGTTGTGGATAGGTGTGCTGGTGGAAGTGAAGATTAACACATGATCATCTTGATGAATATTCCTTGGGTTAGTTTATTTCTAATCTAAGCACATAGGGGTGCAGAAGTTATGTTCTAGTATCTCCTATAGGATTATGTGTTCTAATTCCTAGTGGAGGACTGTTAAAGGCATCTAAACTAGACTATATGGAGGTCAAAATCAAATATCTAGGACTTTTCTCAGATATCTTGAAGATTCTTCTGCTCATAAGAAGCCAGATTCATGTGAACCTGCTTATGGATACTCTTTTCGAATAGAATAGTCTCTGGTATGGATGATTATGTTGGAGAAGGGAACTTAAAGAAGGAATTGATTAAGATGGTTTTTTAGAAGAGTGGTTGTTGTTAAAACAGGATGGAGGTTGTTTACTCAAACTTGAATATAAGTTTCAAGTCTATGAGAACATGGAACTCTTGTTCTGTTGAGTTAGAGAAATCCTTCAAGATTTGGATAAGGTTCATGGGAGCTTTTGTTGATAAATGGGAGATGTCACACATAATTTCTTGACATCAGGGTCAGGTTTTTCTAATTCTGGCTGAAAGGAGTATGCTTTGAGTTCATTGGAAGGCATTGTGACTATGCTTCAAAGTTTACAAGAGAGAGTAGACAAGGTCTGACTGGGTGTCAAGACATTATTTAGGACTCGTGTTTATTTACAAGTGGCTCTATATGGACGGTGTTCCTTGGACGGTGGAAAACGTGGCTTAAAGAGGGTGTGCAAAACATGTTTCTTTGGTACATGCATATTCTTTGGATGGTTCTCATTAAAGAAGAATTAGTCAAAACTGAGTTGGCCAGTGCACATTCATTTTTTCTGAAGTTATCTTCCTTAATTTACGTTCTCATTGAATTGATCTTCGATAATATAATGGCTCGTTAATTCCTAAGGAAACTGCTTGGGTATTTAAAAGAGGTCTTTGCATCTTCTGTCTTAGGTTGTGTTTTTGTTTTGTCGTAATTTTATGGCATTTGTTTGGGTTTGGGTGAGTACTGTTTGGGTATTGTTGCACCCTAAAATTTGACCAACCGGTTCTCCTATCTGGTTCATGGTTCAATTCGTATTCGCATATCAGATGCATGACATTTGTGCACAGACAGAGGATGTCAGGGTTACAGCTTGGTTTTCATCTACCGGATATTTCAGATCCAGTCTAGATAATCAGGGTTTCATTTTCGGGAAATTGTGCGTTTCTCGGTGTTTTCAGCTTACATGGTGGTTTATGGGATATTCTGAGGCCCGGGGTTTACTGTTGCTTCGATCTGGTCTCGCGATCTCCTTTGTGTTGACTATTGGCCTTTGCATTTTTAGGATTTAATAGCCGTTTGTAGGATTTTTAATAGGCTTTTTAGATTTTTTCAGAATTTAAATAGATTTTTTAATATTTTTAATAGCTTTAAATCTTTTTTTTTAGAATTTATAGAGTATTAATAGGTTTTAATAGTTTTTTTAATAGTTTTAATAGAATATAATAGACTGTTCTTTTATTAGTTTTAAATAGAATTTTAATAGATATTATAGGGTTTAATAGTTTTAGATATGTCTTAATATAGGATTTAATAGTTTTATCAAATAGTATAGATTTTATTAGAGATTTAATAGGAATTTAGTAAAATTTTAAATAGAGATGTTTAGAGTTTTATTTTATTAGTTAATAGTTTTTAGAATTAATTAGAGTAAGTCAGATTTTAATTAGTTAATTAGGTTTAAGGTTTTAATTGGTTTTTAATTAGGTTTAATCTCTTTTTAATTCAAAATTTCAGTCCAAAACTCATTTTTTCGTTTGGGCCCAGAAGAGTTTTTGGAGGCCCAGATCTTTCAGGTCCGTTTTTGTCCAGTTTTGTCCAGAAATGTGCCATGTGTCGCTATTTAAACCCAGCCACGCGTGTCATCAAGAGGACCCCACCTCATAACTCCAGTCTTCCCACACACTGACACCTCACCCTGACCCACTCACTCTCTCTCTCTGCGCCACACCACCCCCACACGTGGCCTTCATGCACCTTATCTCCCTGCCACTTGTATTCACCACCTTCTCGCCGGGACCCCCTACCGCCGGGCATGCAAACGCCCTAACTTCCCACCGCCGGCAGCCCTAACCGTCTCCGGACCACCGCCAGACGCCGGAAACTGCAAATTTTCCATTTTCTCCAGAAATCCATCCGATCTCCTCCAATCTTCTCCGTCCATCTTCATCTACTATTCGCCGGAAAACTCATATCACCACCGGAAACTTCAAAGCTTCAACGTTTTTCCAGAAAACCTTGTCAACCTTCATCGTTCTTCATATCCTTTCTAGAAAATTTTCAGAACCTCCATCGTCCTTCATCACCTCTCCAGAAAAACCTTCAAGAACTTCATCGTTCTTCACGTTTCCCAGCAATATTCTTCGCTCGGATTCATCAAGAAGCTCAACCAACAGTTTATTTTCCAGCGACGTTGAAGGCTTCAAGAAGCTTCATCATCAGCTTCGTCTTCGAGAACGTCTCCAGAACTTCTTCGCCAAGAACGCCATCGTAACGGATTCTTTAATCTCCAAGCCCACTGCACCTTGTTCGTAGTAGATCTTCAAGAAGTGTTCTCCAGAACTCGTTGTATCCGTTGCTTCACTCCAGGTTTTGTTCCTTTTCGCCACCTCCATTGTTGTTCATTCCTTGAACTAGGGTTTCTCGTTTTGCGATTTGAAGTTTAGTTTTAGTTGATGGGGATGATCCAGGTTAGTTTGAGTTAAACAGTTTAAGGATTAGAGAGAGGTTGTTTTTTGAATTCGTGATTGGATGATTAGGGTTCGAGGGTTTCAGAAGGTGTTGTTGTGAGAGTTCTTGAGAGAGGTTCAGAGAAGAGGATGGGCGGCGTGTTAGGGTTGGCGTGATGAACAGTAGACGGGTTTAGGAGAGGAGATTCTGGTTTTGTTGTTTGATTATTTGGGTTAGGGTTGGAGTTGGGCCAGGCCCAGTACGTAATTGTTGAGATTACCCCTCTCTTTACTCATTGCCCCCCTGTGTGAGAATGCTGAATGGATTTGGATTGGGCCTTGGCCCCATTTGCTAGGCGCACCCCCCTCAGTTGGGCCCAGTCTAGAAGCAACTAGAATTAGTGCTATTCGCCCCCCCCCCCCCCCCCCCCCCCTCTTGTTTTTTTTTTAATTTCTTCATTTTGTATCATGTTAGGAAATATTTCATAAAAAATAGTAGGATAAACCAATTAAATCCCTTCTATTTTCTATAGGTTCATAATTCAAGTTAGAATTTTATAGTGCAAAAATATTGAATTGATCATGCATTTTCATTTTTATTTGCATTTTTTGGTATTGAATAATTGGTTTGTGATGTGTCTGCCTTGTTGATTTTATTTTTCTCATTTGGTAATGAATTTTGCTTTAGTTTTTTAGTATGTTGTGCTAGACTAATGCATGCTCCCCATAGGATTTTTGTGGATTTTTTGCAGATTGATTGATGTTGTTTTAGGGTTAGAGAATAGAGACCTCATAACTTGCTGGTTAACCCTTGACCATTCCATGTTAGGGGTTGTTTAGTAGCCTTAGAAGTTGACTTAGGCTTTGAGATTTGATCTTGGGATAATAGAGCCATGTAGGTTTCCCCTAGATTTTTGGTAGATTTTTGTAGGGTGTTCTGTTATTTTTGCTTGAGCTTGAGAATAGGAGAAGTCTTGAGGGCTTCTGACTTTGAAGTTCAACTGTGGTTGAACTTTAGAGGTAGTTTCTTTGGGTTTGAGGGTCTGTGGTTTCTTCTGGAAGATGGAAGTTGGATGAAGTCTTGGTGGAGCTTGCAAGGATGCATGGATTGAGGTCCTAGTCTAGGAGCTTGCTCTCTTTCTGTGAGGTTTGAGACCCTGAAGTCTGAGGGGAATTCATGGTACTTTCCTGAGGAAGGCACTATGGATGTCTTTCATTCTTTCTTCTCACCTCTTTCTCAAGTATCCAATGATGTTGGAGCCTTCGTGTGAGTTTAGTTCCTCCTGAGGAGGAATGTAAACCGATCACAGTTGTTGAGCCACATGGGATATGATTCCTAAGTGGAAGCCCCTAGTATTTTCCTGAGGAAGGCACTATGGGTCTGTTCACTTAGTTCCCTTAGTTTATGTAGGCTTTCTCAAGTATCCAATGATATTGGAGCCTTCATGTGAGTTTACTTTCTCCTGAGGAGGAATGTAAACCGTTCACAGTTGTTGAGCCACATGGGATATGATTCCTAAGTAGGAGCCCCTAGTACTTTCCTGAGGAAGGCACTATGGGTCTGTTCACTTAGTTCCCCTAGTTCATGTAGGATTTCTCAAGTATCCAATGATGTTGGAGCCTTCATGTGAGTTTACTTTCTCCTGAGGAGGAATGTAAACCGTTCACAGTCGTTGAGCCGCATGGGATATGATTCCTAAGTAGGAACCTCCTAGTACTTTCCCGAGGAAGGCACTATGAGTCTGCCTACTTAGCTCCCTTTCTTTGGTAAGCTTGTCTTGAAGCTTGAAGACTGGGATTGATTTCTCTTGTGTAGGGTTTTGCTTTAGGGCTTTGCTTAGAGATTTGATTAGGGTTGTTTAGGGCTTTGCTCAGAGGTAGATTAGGGTTTTGTTTTAGGGTTGTTTAGGGTTTTGCTCAGGGGTAGTTTCATGCTTTTGGATAGGAGTTTGCCCGGCTGGTTAGCCTTCTCTTTGTGTTGTTTGACTTGTGTGGTGTTGTGCTGCATTAGACTTAGGGGTTCATATAGATATTTCTGAGATAGGTGCATCTTAGAAATAGACTTTGTGTGCATGAGAAGTTGAGGTGGTCCTCCTTCTGCTTGATTGTTATTGAGTGGCTTTGCTTGCTGGTATTTGGTAGAGCTGAGCTCCCTTACCTCTGTGGTTTGTGGCCTTTGTGCCTTGCTTGTTTGGTTGTTGCATTCATGCATATTTCCAGTATTTCTTTACTTTGCAGTGATTCCTGTTTGCTGTTTAGTTCTTTTGCCATGATCCCTTAGGAGCTCTAACTTCTCTGCTGTGGAGGAGTTATGATAGACATCAGGTTGGTTAACCAGGCATGATAACATTAGGTAGATTCCCCTTTTCAACCATAGTTTTAGGGTGTCTCTTTCCTCTCTCAAAACAACAGAAAAACACTTAATAAAGGATAAAACAAAAGTGAATTCATTTCTTCCGTTAAAAGATTTGAACAAACATCAAAACATTTTGTCCTCCTGGACTGTGAAAACCCTTGGTTAAGGTGCATTTTCCCATAAAAAAACTTGAACAGCTTGTGTCGTGCGTAGTCGAACTACGTTTGCTCTGATCTTCCATGCCTTGTGGAAGTACGTAGGCACAGGACGCGATGTCCTGGCGAGCAACCTTCCCCCTGTCTAGACGTAGGTAGTCGAACTACGTTGACTCTGACTTTCCCATTGCACGAGGGAGTACGTAGGCCCAGAACAGCGTATGTTCTGTCGAGTCCTGTCCTTTTCTTTTCTTTTCAGACTGATCATTAGCGTAGATAGATAAACACACCCTTTTCCTTATGAACACTAAGCGTGGATCCCGTCGATTACGACGGACGTGAGGGGTGCTAATACCTTCCCCTTGCATAACCGACTCCCGAATCCAGGTTTTGGTTGCGATGACCATACCTTTTCCCATTTTTTGCGAGGTTTACTTCGAGCGTTTCCTTTCCCTCTGAGGGATAAATAACGCACGGTGGCGACTCTTCTGTCAGCCGGCGCCGATTTTCACAGTAGCGACAGCTGGCGACTCTAATGGGGACTTATAGCATCTAGGGACTTTTCCCGTCCCTTATGCTGGGACCGTTTCCCATCCCCTACGCGAGTCAATCCTAGCGCTTGGGTGTTTATCTGTTGGGTGTTGCGCATATGTGTTTTACCTTTCTGCACTTTACTTTTCCGCACCTTTACCTTTCCGCATTTACTTTCAGCACTATATTATTGTGATTATTGCTGTGGGAGAAGGAGGTTACTATGAGTGAGAAGCCGGACCTGGGCTTGAGTATGCACCTAGACATAGTTGCGGAGAGTAGTAGACGAACCTGTCTGCTGAGCAGGCACCGTTCCCTACGAAATCTGCGCTCAGACGAGGTTCTCTCCGAGGTGCTCCTTTCCGGTCCTGAGGATCTGAGGGGAGTCCAGACGTGAGGATTGTCGACTCTGGGGACCGATCATTTGGAAGTCAGCTAAGTGAGGCCTCTTCATGACTTGATGATGCCACTCCTTTTGGGAATCATATCGTCACTCGTGAAAGTCTGTGACGCTGATGACCGCATAGGATGCTGTACCTTTGTCCGTGGATTAGGTCCATACCTGTGAGGGGGATTGGGTTATTGCAGGAAAACTGGCCTTCAGAAACCATGATTCAGTATTTATCAGATAGTTTTCTTGGCTCGTTAACTGGTGTGTTGTTTGGATCAGATGGGTTTCTTGTTTGAGGTTGATACTATTATCAGATGGTTTTCTCGTCAGTTACAGAGGTTCAGATGGATTTCTTACCAGGGTATTGGCATTTTGAGTGTCAGACGATAGTTAGTGTCATGAAGTTCTGGTGACTGTGGTGGTTTTCTGCTCTTGACATCACAGAGATGTTCCTCTTCAGGCTACAGCGTGGCCCATGTGTTCACTGATTGCATCATTTATCATATTGCATTATTGCACTACCATTTGCATCCAACTAACGTGTGTGTATTGCAGGTACATATTTCCCCTCCCAGTTCCGGTGTTTGTTTCATAGCAAGACATGGAAGCCATGAAGAGAGTGTTACCCTACAAATTCCCGTCTCCAGATATCAGTCTGTTGTCAGAGTTAATTATTATTGCTAGGAAGAAGGTGATGGGAGATTTCAGGAAGACATATGGGAGGATCCTGACTTATGTTTACCAGCCCTCGGCTTATAAGATCAGCGGCATTTACACCCTGTTGCAATTTTATGATGCTGAGCTCAGGTGTTTCGTATTTCCTGACTTTGTCTTGGCTCCTACCCTGGAGGAGTATTCTGCACTCTTGGATATACCGATTCGCGAGCAGATGCCTTTCTATCACACGGATGCTAAGCCTAATCTGGCTGAGCTTTCTGCTATTCTGTACTTAGGAGAGTTTGAGCTGACAGGGAAGATGATCAGAAGAGGAGATGCGTGGGGATTTCCGTTGGTTGTTTTGGTGGAGAAGGCTCGGGAGTATGCCAAGAAGGGTGGCTGGGTTGTTTTTGACGCCATCCTTGCTGTGTGTGTTTATGGCATTGTATTGTTCCCAAACTTTCCTGATTTTGTTGATGCAGATGCTTTCTATATTCTGGCTGCAAAGAAACCAGTTCCTACCTTGCTGGGAGATATCCACCATTCCACTCACTACCAAAATGAAAAGCGGCGAGGAAGGAATGTCTCTTGCTGTGTACCTCTACTGTGCAGGTGGTTTACTAGTCATATGCCGAAGTCAGGGCCTTTCGTCACTTCTATTGATTCTTTAGGATGGCCTGAGCGCTTGATGGGGTTGACTTCTGAGAATGTGGTGTGGGTCAATGAGGAGGTGTTAGGAGTTGAGGTCATATACAGATGCGAAGGATTCCCTAATGTTCCTTTGATAGGAAGGTGAGGGTGTGTCAATTACAACCCTTCCTTATTAATCAGGCAGTTTGGGTATGCACCTCAGGAAGCGCCGAAGCCCGAGGAGATACAGGAATCTCTGTATCTCACTGGGGCAATAGAGGAAGAGATGTTGATCAAGCTTGAGAAAGCATGGAAGAACCTGCATAAGAGAGAGAAGCCTTCATGTAGCAAAGGGGGTACTCGAGTTCTTGGTCCGTATGTGGAATGGATTCGTGAATGAGCTACGAAATTCCTTATGCCTTATCCTGCAGTTCAGCCATTGTATCCTTCTCCGGTGGAGGAGCCCACCACTATAGACATGCAGGTATACAAGCAGCTGATGGCGGAGAAAGAAGAGTTAGCAAAGGTTAAAGAAGCTTTAGAGAAAGAGAACGCCCAGCTTCGTCATGAAAAGATTGAAACAGGATATTTTTCCAAGCAACAGGCCGAAACTTTGAAACATCTGAAGACTACTTTATTGGAGTTGACTGAAACCAAGAAGCGTCTGGAGTTATATGTAGACTCAGTTAGCAGTGTATTGGCTACTAAGAAACAAGAGCTGGAAAGGGCCTACACGAAGTTAGCTAAGTTCAGAGAGCATTGGGACCTTACTATGGCCAAACGCAAAGAGCGGGAAGAAGAGCTAAAGATACAGGTTGCTCAGTTGGGAGAACAGGTTAAAGTGAAGACTGAAGAGCTTGAAGAAGAAGCATGTCGTCGATACGAGGCCGAACGCAAACTGATTGATGCCATGAAGAATCTGGAAGATTGTCAGCACAGAGCAGGCATCAAGAGGCCCAAACCTGAGGATGGTGCCCAAGATAAGGCTTGGGAAGATTTTGTCAGAGATATCCATGGAACGGTCAGGAAAAGGGATCAGTTGATAGAAGGCTTGATTTATCGACCGGATCACCCAGAGACGAAGAAGCTGTTCGAGGATTTCTGCGACCGTACCCGCACTTGATTTCTCTCTTGTATTCTATGTGTTGAGATCACCACCAGGCATGTTGGTTGGGATCCTCCTTTATCATATCAGTTGTATGGAACATAGTTGTGTAACGCCTTGACGAGACTGTTTTTCCAATATATGAGGGTTTTTCTAAATATTGTCTTTATGGTTTCTCTTGTCTTGCTACCTTGACGCTGGAATTGGAGGGGAAATATCCCCAACGCACACATGCACGTTAGCATTTTTGCATAGTTGTTTGCATAAATCACATTGCATTACAGGTTGGTGATCCATGTTCCTTATCATTCTTCATCCATATCTCCAGGTATTTTCAGGATTGCAGAAAAACGGGTCCACCGTTACTCTACCAGAACTAATCACAAGAAGATCATGGACAACGTGCAGAGTGAAATGCAAGAAATGCGTGACAGGATGGCCATGCTCATGCAAACCATGGAGACCATCGCCAAAGGACAAGAGCAGCTGCAGAATCTGGTTCAACCGATAGTCGCACGGGCTGAAAACAACGGGACACCGCATGGTGAAAATATTGCTGCTTCTCCCCGAATTGAGAATCGTCAAAGTGCTGATGCTATTCCCGTAACCGGTTTGAATGCTGGAGAAACTGGTCCTGCAGGCGGAGGTGGGAACGCCGGTAATATGAATGCCAATGCAGATACTGCTGGGGTATTTGTGGGTAATGTCAACCAGGGTTTCAATGGGGGCGTTGAGAATGTCAGAATGAATGGAAATAATGGTAACCAGGGCTTCAATGGTGTGAACATGGGGTATGGCAACATTGCTGGCACCAAGGTTGGGTTTGGTGACTATGGTTATGGTAATCTTGGATATGGAACTGGCGCATACAACGCTCAAGAGATGGGCAATCTGAGGTATGACCCCAGGTACTTCCAAACGGGTCCGGGCCGTGATGCAGATTATGTTGGATACGATGCAGTACCTCGCTGGGAGGATCGTCAGGAGGATGTGTTCTTTGGTCAGAACGAGGGTTATGAAAGAGCTAGGGATGACAACCATCGGATGAGATTGCTAGAAGAGAAAGTGAACGGATTGGCCAGCCAGAATGCTCTTGGGCTGGATATGTCAAATATGGGGCTGGTCCCAGGGTTGAGGGTCCCGCTGAAATTCAAAGCGCCGTCATTTGATAAGTACAAAGGGGATACGTGCCCTAGGGTGCATGTGCGCGCGTTTTACAGGCGTATGTCCGCGTATTCTGAGGATGAAAAGATGCTAATGCACTTCTTCCAGGATAGCCTGTCAGGGCCATCGCTGGAGTGGTACATGAGCTTGGAGCCTACTCAGATCAGGAGTTGGAAGGAGCTGGCAGAGGCTTTTGTTCGACATTATCAATATAATAGTGATCTCGCCCCTAACCGAGTCCAGCTGCAGAGCATGTCTCAAAAGTCTAGCGAGAGCTTTAAGGAATACGCCTAGAGATGGCGAGATCTGGCTGCTAGGGTACACCCTCCGATGGTGGAGCGCGAAATGATGGATATGTTCATAGGAACTTTTTCTGGAATGTACTATGACTGGTTGCTCAATTTTTCGATGAGTACCTTCTCTGAGTTGATCTTGATGGGGGAGCGCATTGAAAATGGAGTGAAGATTGGCAAAATTCAAGCGGGTGAGTCCAGTTCCGCGGGAGGTAATAAGAAGACGTTTGGTGGTAAAAGGCAGGGTGATACCAACACTGTATACAATGCTCGACGGAGAAATAGAAGTCAGAACTGGCATCAGCAGTCGCAGGTTGCAAGTGTAACCATTCCAGGGCCTTCTCAGCAGCAGAGACAACAACCACAGCAGCAGGCTCAGCAGCAGCCTAATAATAATCAGCGCAGACTTCAGAACCCACGACCGAGGAGGGTATTCGAGGTACCGCCGGTATCATATGCAGAACTCCTTCAAACTTTGTTGAAATTGCAGCTAGTCGAGAAGAGGACCTTAGCACCACCAACTGGCCAGCCACCAGTCGGGTATGATGTTAATGAGCATTGTGACTTCCATTCAGGTGCACCAGGGCACAATATTGAAAATTGCCTAGCTTTCAAGCATAAAGTACAGGATTTGCTTGATAGTACGACTATTAACTTCGGGAAGGACGGTCCCAATATCACGCAACAGCCAATGCCCAAGCATGGTGGGGCTGGGGCCAATGCAATCCTGGCAGATGATGAGTTGAACTTGGTTTCAGAGGTGAGCAAGCTGAAAACCCCTTTGAGTTACGTAAAGCAGCACTTATTGAAAGGAGGTGTTTATCCCGGTTGCAGTGAAGAGTGTGCTGACTGTTTGGTTCAACCGGGGGGCTGTGAGAAGTTGAAAAGGGGAGTTCAAGGTTTGATTGATGAAGGAATCCTGCAGTTTGACAGGTCTGTGGGGCAAGAGAAGTCTGTTGAGACAGAATCTGGAAAAGAGCGCAGTGAGGTTGCTACGATCACCATTCCGTTCAAATCAGTGACGATTTCGACATCATCGAAAAGGCCGACCATTACTATTACCAAGGCTAAACCAGTCCCTTATGAGAGCACAAAGGCAGTCCCGTGGAGCTACGGTGCTGAAGTGTATTGCAATGGGGAAAGGATTGACTTGAATGATCCGCCAGCAGGATCCGTAGATAACATAGTGGGAGCGGGTGGTATAACCCGGAGCGGGAGAATTTTCACTTCACCTGAGGTCGAGGCAGAGAGGCTCGCCAGGGGTAAGAGCAAAGTTGTTGAGGGGGAATCTTCGGGGAGTAAGGAGAAAGAACCGATAACCAAAGATGTGGAAGAATTCATGAGATTGATTCGTAAAAGTGACTACAAGATTGTAGAGCACCTGCAGCAGACCCCGTCAAAGATCTCCATATTATCGCTGTTGTTGTGTTCTGAGGCGCATAGAAATGCCCTGTTGAAGGTACTTGAGACATCCTTCGTGCCGCAAGAGATTTCAGTTAATCAGCTGGAGGGAGTTATGGCACATGTTAATGCCGGACATGGTCTGGGATTCACGGATTTTGACCTAACGCCTAGAGGGCGTGATCACAATAATGCCTTGCACATCTCTATCGAATGCCGGGGCACGATTTTATCCCATGTGCTGGTGGACACTGGGTCCTCGTTGAATGTGCTACCAAAGAAAGCCTTGTTGAAATTGGATACCCGTGGGTTGTTGTGCACACCTAGTGATTTGGTGGTGAGGGCCTTCGACGGAACGAGGAGGTCGGTGTTCGGATCGGTAACGTTACCCATCCAGGTAGGTTCGGAGGTGTTTGATACAGTGTTTTACATCATGGACATCCAGCCTGCATATAGCTGTTTGATCGGGAGACCTTGGATTCATGCCGCTGGGGCAGTGACTTCTACACTCCATCAGAAGCTGAAGTATATGGTTGAGGGGAGTATTGTGACGGTGTGTGGCGAAGAGGATATCTTAGTCAGTCATTTGTCTTCCTTCAAGTACGTGGAGGTAGATGGAGAGATTCATGAAACATTGTGTCAGGCATTCGAAGGGGTGAAGGTTAAAGAAGAAGCTCCGGTGAAGAGTGAAGGGCAAGAGGTGACCGTCTCCTCATATAAAGAAGCCAAGGCGTTGGTGCAAGCGGGAGAGACTCAGAAGTGGGGGCAGGTTCTGAACCTACCAGTGAAGCAAGATAGGTATGGCTTAGGGTACCGTCCATCTCCCTCACAGAGTGCGCCTAAGTACAAGGTGAAGGAAAATTGCGATCTAAACGCAGCGGAAAACAAAAATTTTCCTTTAGTGATCCTCACGAATGAGCATGGTCAGTGATAGAATCGTTACCTCTTTGTGGCGATTCAGATCTTTGATGCAGCGATCACAAGCGTTGATGAAGTGCAACGCCTCTACTCAGTCCACACGAACAGCTTCCGGTCACAGTGCTAGCTGCTTACGAACGGAATTATTTGAGTGAGAAAAGAGAATCAAAAACGAAATTGCATCAAGTGAAAGCTTCATCACAAGGGTTCCTTTTATAGACTCTCTTGTGGGCTGCGGGCTAAAACCCTAATTCACATGATCCATAATAATATTATATATTATTATAATAACTATTATTATAATAAATATATTTATTTTATTATTATTTTATAACCATTATAAAATAACAATAATTATTATTATATTATCCGAATTTCTATTTTTTACTTAAGTGCACCGTACCTTACGGTGTTCCTTTGATTTCTCTATCTCTCATCAAACTGTCCTTATGTGTGTGACCCTGTAGGATTTCGTAACGTTGGTAATTATATTAAATTATATATTTAACATAATAAACAGTAAGCGGTATCTAGCAACACATCACTGCTACCCGAGTCACGAAAATGTCATGTGATCTGACAAAACCTTTTTCGTGATAATATATGTTTGTACAATTACCCTTTTGCCCCTATGTCTATATTGAACACAAGGCATACACTGTGTCATCCTTGTCCAGTTCAATATTGGGCCCTTAGACATTTCTCCTGTTATGCAGGATTGGCAAATTCCATCTAGGACACTCATGTCCCTCAGCATGCTTCGTGGAGTGCCCATCAACTGTCTTTATGATCATCTAGTTACGGATAATGTTTGATCAGCAATAAAGCACCCGACTCTACATCTAGGGTCCATAGTGGTTTCAGGTCGAAGGGTGGTAATACACCATTATCACCATGAGAATAACTTATGACACTTTGCATAACATACTATGTAGTATTCTCATAGCGGGTCAATCCGGTATAAATATTACTCCTAATATTTATACCTATGTCAAGACTTGATAACTCTTTATCCATGATCCATGAGATGTGATCATCAGTCTATCTTCATAATAGTCTCAATGCTTTTAATGTTATCCCACTTTGCAATAAAGCTTGACTACGGATATTTTAAGAATAATGTCTTTATGTTTAATGGGATCTCATGATTAAGTCACACTTAACATTTCATTAAACAGACTAACTATTCTAGGGACTTTATTATTCTGAAAGACAAACATAATAAAGAAATGCCTTTTATTATTAAACGAATAATCCGATACAAGTACCAAAAAAGTATTGGCCTCTAGGGCTTACACCAACACAAGGGACCTGTGATGTTCACGCCCGGAGGGGTTAGCTTTGAAAGGATTAATGTCGTGTCTGATACGGAGGAAGCGGATAGCGACTGCGACATGGACGCATGGATTCGACCCAGCACGCCGGGGCAAAGCCTATGCAATTGGTCCATCCAGGACGTCATCCAAGTCACCAAACAGTAATGCGTTGTTTTTTCAATCATTGTATGATCACATGCCTTGCCCGGGGCATCGTCGATCTCGTCTTAGGGCCTAACTGTTTACCTGTATGTTTGCATGATCAATAAATGACGACGTTTTTTACATTCAAATGTTGTGATCCTTTCTTTCTGTTTTTATTTTGCAATAAAATGGCAGTGTGGTTATGCATTTTGCTTGTATATCATTTTTTTGAAGCACTTAACCGTTTCCCTCGCAGGATTCATGAATTTTCAGATGACATCGACCAAAGACTTCCTATGACTCGTTTAGACTTCGAGCATCCGATCTTCCAAGCCGAGGAGGAGATTGTTGAGGATAGGGACTTACCAGAAGAGCTGAGTCGGTTGTTGAAGCAAGAGGAGAGAGCCATTCTGCCTCACCAGGAAGAGATTGATATTGTCAATTTAGGGTCTGAAGAATGCGTCAGGAATATCCGTATAGGGGCCGCGTTGCAGTTTGACATCAAGCAAGAGCTTATTAAGATGCTGCGTGAATACAGTGATATATTTGCTTGGTCCTACGAGGACATGCCGGGTTTGGATACCGACATGGTCGTTCATCGTCTGCCGTTGAGGGAAGATTGCCCACCCGTGAAGCAGAAACTCAGAAGGACTCGTCCTGACATGGCTGTAAAGATAAAGGAAGAAGTGCAGAAGCAATGGGATGCTGGATTCCTGGCTGTCACCACTTATCCCACTTGGGTCGCTAATATCGTGCCTGTGCCAAAGAAAGATGGCAAGGTTCGAATGTGTGTTGATTATAGGGATCTAAACAAAGCGAGCCCGGAAGATGATTTCCCGCTGCCGCATATTGATGTGTTAGTTGACAACACAGCTCAGTTTTCGGTATTCTCTTTCATGGATGGATTTTCGTGGTACAACCAGATCAAAATGGCTCCGGAGGATATGGAAAAAACGACCTTTATCACCCCGTGGGGGACCTTCTGTTATAAGGTGATGCCCTTTGGTTTGAAAAATGTTGGGGCAACGTACCAGCGGGCTATGACAACACTTTTCACGACATGATGCACAGAGAGATTGAGGTGTATGTCGATGACATGATTGCCAAGTCTCAAACAGAGGAAGAACATCTGGTTAATCTGTTGAAGTTGTTCAAGAGGCTGAGGAAGTTCAGGATGAGGCTGAATCCCAACAAGTGTACCTTCGGAGTGAGATCCGGGAAGCTACTGGGGTTTATTGTGAGCAAGAAAGGAATCGAGGTTGATCCTGCAAAAATAAAAGCAATACAAGAGATGCCAGCACCGAGAACAGAAAAAGAAGTTTGTGGATTCCTAGGGAGGTTGAACTACATTGCTAGGTTCATCTCTCACCTAACGACCACGTGTGAACCTTTGTTCAAACTTTTAAAGAAAGATCAAGCGGTGGTCTGGAACGACAATTGCCAAAGGGCATTTGAAAAGATAAAAGAATACTTGCAGGAACCTCTGGTGTTGATACCCCTAGTAGCGGGACGACCACTGATTATGTATCTGACGGTTCTTGAGAACAGCATGGGTTGTGTTCTCGGTCAACATGACGAGACAGGACAGAAAGAGCATGCAATTTACTACTTGAGTAAAAAGTTCACGGATTGTGAATCTCGATACTCTATGCTCGAAAAGACGTGTTGTGCATTGGCGTGGGCTGCCAAACGTCTAAGACAGTATATGCTGAAACATACAACCATGCTGATATCGAGGATGGATCCGATCAAGTATGTGTTTGAAAAGCAAGCGCTCTCTGGAAGGATTGCTAGATGGCAAATGGTATTGACAGAATACGATATCCAGTATGTTTCCCAGAAGGCCATTAAGGGAAGTGTTTTGTCCGAATATCTTGCCGAACAGCCAATTGAGGATTATCAGCCTATGAAGTTTGAGTTTCCTAATGAGGACATAATGTACTTGAAGGCTAAAGATTGTGATGAGCCGTTGCATGATGAGGGTCCTGAGCGGAGTTCCCAGTGGAAATTGATTTTTGATGGGGCTGTCAATTCGTATGGTAGTGGGATTGGGGCAATCATTACAACTCCCCACGGGTCGCACATCCCGTTCACAGCCAGATTGACTTTTCCAGTGACGAATAACGAAGCCGAGTACGAAGCTTGTATTATGGGGTTGGAGGAGGCTATTGATCTGAGGATCAAGAATCTGGACGTATATGGGGATTCAGCATTGGTTGTGAATCAGATTAAGGGAGAGTGGGAGACACGCCAACCTAATTTGGTACCGTACATGAATTATGCGAGAAGGTTGCTACCTTTCTTTGATAAAGTAGAGTTCCATCATGTACCTCGGGCGGAGAATCAAATGGCGGACGCCCTTGCAACATTATCCTCGATGTATAAGGTCAACTACTGGAATAAGGCTCCCAGGATTGTCATATCTCGTCTTGATAGGTCGGCCTTCGTGTTTGCAATTGATGAAGCATCTGACGGTAAACCTTGGTATTTCGACATACAGAATTTCCTGAAGAACAAGGAATATCCGGCTGGGGCATCCAGTCGTGATCAGAAGACCCTAAGGAGATTAGCAGGCAACTTCTATCTGAATCCCGACGGCGTTCTGTATAGAAGGAACCACGATTTGGTACTCCTCCGGTGTGTAGACGAGAAGGAAGCCAATTTACTCATGGAAGAGGTCCATGAAGGAACTTTTGGTACGCATGCGGGTGGGCATGCTATGACCCGAAAGTTGTTGAGGGCGGGGTATTATTGGTTAACGATGGAAATGGACTGTTTCAAGTTCGCTAAGCGGTGTCACAAGTGCCAGATCTATGCTGATAAGATCCATGTGCCGCCCAGTCCACTGAATGTTATGGCTTCTCCGTGGCCTTTCTCCATGTGGGGAATCGATATGATTGGCAAGATTGAGCCTACTGCTTCTAATGGGCATCGCTTCATCCTGGTCGCGATTGATTACTTCACCAAGTGGGTGGAAGCGGCATCTTATGCCAATGTGACGAAACAGGTGGTGGCCAGATTTATCAAGAAGGATATAATTTGCAGATACGGTATTCCTGAACGGATCATTACTGATAATGGTTCGAACCTGAACAATAGGATGATGAGGGATCTTTGTCAGGAGTTTAAGATCGAGCATCACAATTCATCTCCGTACAGACCCAAGATGAATGGCGCTGTTGAAGCGGCCAACAAGAACATAAAGAAGATTGTTCAGAAGATGGTGGTAACGTATAAGGATTGGCATGAGATGTTACCATTTGCTTTGCACGGTTATCGCACGACGGTGCGTACATCAACCGGGGCAACTCCGTTCTCACTGGTGTATGGCATGGAGGCAGTCCTGCCATTGGAAGTTGAGATACCATCTTTGAGGGTTTTGCTTGATGTTCAGCTTGATGAGGCAGAATGGGTGAGAAGTAGATTGAACCAGCTGAGCTTGATAGACGAGAAGAGACTGGCATCAATTGCACATGGTAGGCTGTATCAGAGCCGGATGAAGAAAGCGTTCGACAAGAAGATTCGACCTCGAAGCTTTCAGACGGGTGATCTTGTGCTGAAGAAGATTCTCCCACCGCAATCGGATCACAGGGGCAAATGGATTCCTAATTACGAAGGTCCATACATCATGAGAAAGGTCTTCTCCGGAGGAGCCTTATTGTTATCCACCATGGATGGTGAAGACTTTTCGTCCCCTGTGAACTCGGACGCAGTTAAAAAATACTTTGCTTAAAAATTGACCCGCTGGACGGTAAAAAGAGAGTCCAGGCAAAAATGGGGCATCCTGGCGAACCAAAAAACAGAATAAAAAGGTTCGGGCAAAAGTTAGGGATAAAATGGAAAAAATGTACACCCGCGAAGTCGAAAACCTACACTGGGCGGCTTCGGCAAAAAGGGGTATCCCGGTGAATTGAAAACCCGCAAAGGGCGATTCACGCAAAAGTTAGGGATTTAAGAAGCAAATGACTGCGGTCCAAGTTTGATTGTTCAGTGGTTTAGGAGAACCTGGGGGGTCGACTATCCAAAGCAATCTCTTCCGAAGACAAAGATCAGGAAAGCGTCAGAGTCCGGCGAGTCATAGGAGGATCGGTTCATGGTGTTCGTCTGTAACACGTTGCTGACATGTGTACAAATTTTATTCTGTATCTTTGTACATTTCTGCATTTTGTTTATGTGTGACTACCTCTTTTCAGGAGTTGCATCTGATGTACAAATCTTGCCTATTCTCAGGCCGCTATCAATAAAGTGTGTTATTCAGTGTAGTGTGTGACTTTGGTTTTAATTTTTACAGTTTTGTTTGTAAAAAACGCCGATGTTTTTGATAAAACTTACATGTGTGTAAACAGGCGGGCATCGGCCGATGATTGTAAAACCGGAAATTACCTGAATGGTTGTCATGGGTGATTACCAAGATGTTTCTTTTTGCATAGTTTGCCTTGTGTTTGCTTGTTGACTTTTGCAGGTATTCAAAAGCTCGCAAAGTTCCCCGCCAGAGTCCATGGCAGGCTAGTACCCTCTCCAGAGGATGAATGTTGTGTCTTTCTCCAGTGAAGTCGCCCCAGGCAAAATTGAATGTTGTCTCCCCAGGAGAGTGGGGATTGCGTCAAAGGCGAGGTCAGAGTATTTTCAGCAGTTCTGAATTGACTTATCATGCAGGATAAAGTCCTCCCCAGCGAAGGTCGAGACGGATATGATTAACTTCCCCCAAAGAGTTTCTTGTGTAGTGCGAATCAGAGCACACCGATCAACCCCCAGCTCGGTGATAGCAGGATGAATTATCCCCACAGGGCGTAACCAGAGTGTTGATACCTTTTGAAAGCAGTTTCCAGGATTGCTTTTCGCTTTCCCCAACAGGTTGATCCATCCTCGTCAGGACGATCATTTTCAGCAGAGTTCGAAGTTTTGAGTTTGTGAGCTACTTTCCCAGCAGGATGGTCATCCCCAGTGGAGTTAGTTCATCTTTCCAACATTTATTCTGTTGGAAGCGTATCGGTGGTATTCCGGTCATCCCCAGCGGATCCAGTTTGTCTTCAGCCTTTATTCTGCTGAAGTAACCCCTTTGCATAAGCATGCATCATAAGCACTTGCATTTTACACGAATATGTAACATTTCCATGCAGTATGGAAGCATTACGGCATTTTCAAACATGTGCATTTGGAAGCGTAAGCAGGATTGATTACCCGTCCAGCCTCAGGTATTTTCTCTGTCGATAAGTGAGATCGTGGTTTGCAGAGATGTGTATGTTTTGTTTGCGGCACAGAACGCGCAGTGATCGTGTTTCCTCCTGTCAAGAGGGCTGTGGCGCAAGGCACGCAGTGATCGTGGTCGTCGTTATGTTGTGGGGATTTGTGGTAGAGTACGTAGTGATCGTATTCGTCCTGTATGTTTTGTTTGCGGCACAGAACACGCAGTGATCATGTTTCCTCCTGTCAAGAGGGTTGTGGCGCAAGGCACGCAGTGATCGTGGTCATCGTTATGTTATGGGGTTTTTGCGGAAGAGATACGCAGTGATCGTATTCGTCTCATATGTGGTTTTGTTTGCAACGCCAAGACGCGCAGTGATCGTGTTTCCTCCTGTCAAGAGGGTTGTTGCGCCAGGCACGCAGTGATCGTGTTCGTCATGTCATATTCCCTTAACAGAGTTTGCGTGGTTAAGCACCTTTTTCCCCCAGTTGAGTCTTTCTCAGGACGCTGTGGTGTCAGCATTAGAAGATGGTAATGCAGATTTTTGGGTGGTTACCCGTAGTTCCCCCAGCAGAGTTATGTTCTCCAGCAGGGTGTTACTTCAATGAGTTACTTGGTTAAGTCCCTCATAGTCCCCAGCAGGGTATTCGCCACGGAGTTGTTTGGTTAAATTCCTCTTATTTTCCAACAAGGTTATTTTCGTCAAGGTGCTTGGTTAAGTTTCCAATTTCCCCAGCGGAGTGTTTTCAGGATACCTATTGCCAGAATAGGTATTGGACGGCCGTCGTCAGAATTGTCCTCTCAGAGTCGCTGGGTTAAGTTTCTCGTACCCCCGCAGGGATGCTCGTTCAAGTACGAACGGAAGGTTGGTAAGTGAAATCAACATTTTCTCGCAGTTTAGTGAATGCTCGTTCAAGTACGAACGGAAGGTTGGTAAGTGAAATCAACATTTTCTCGCAGTTTAGTGGATGCTCGTTCAGGTACGAACGGAAGGTTGGTAAGTGAAATCAACATTTTCTCGCCGATTAGTGAATGCTCGTTCAAGTACGAACGGAAGGTTGGTAAGTGAAATCAACATTTTCTCGCAGTTTAGTGAATGCTCATTCAAGTACGAACGGAAGGTTGGTAAGTGAAATCAACATTTTCTCGCAGATTAGCGAATGCTCGTTCAAGTACGAACGGAAGGTTGGTAAGTGAAATCAACATTTTCTCGCAGTTTAGTGGATGCTCGTTCAGGTACGAACGAAAGGTTGATAAGTGAAATCAGCATTGTCTCGTTTGGTTAAGCGCTTGCTCGTTTCTTCAGGATACGAAAGGTTGGTAAGTGAAATCAACATTTTCTCGCAGTTTAATGAATGCTCGTTCAAGTACGAACGGAAGGTTGGTAAGTGAAATCAACATTTTCTCGCAGTTTAGTGGATGCTCGTTCAGGTACGAACGGAAGGTTGGTAAGTGAAATCAACATTTTCTCGCCGATTAGTGAATGCTCGTTCAAGTACGAACGGAAGGTTGGTAAGTGAAATCAACATTTTCTCGCAGTTTAGTGGATGCTCGTTCAGGTACGAACGAAAGGTTGATAAGTGAAATCAGCATTGTCTCGTTTGGTTAAGCGTTTGCTCATTTCTTCAGGATACGAAAGGTTGGTAAGTGAAATCAACATTTTCTCGCCGATTAGTGAATGCTCGTTCAAGTACGAACGGAAGGTTGGTAAGTGAAATCAACATTTTCTCGCCGATTAGTGAATGCTCGTTCAAGTACGAACGGAAGGTTGGTAAGTGAAATCAACATTTTCTCGCAGTTTAGTGGATGCTCGTTCAGGTACGAACGAAAGGTTGATAAGTGAAATCAGCATTGTCTCGTTTGGTTAAGCGTTTGCTCGTTTCTTCAGGATACGAAAGGTTGGTAAGTGAAATCAACATTTTCTCGCAGATTAGTGAATGCTCGTTCAGGTACGAACGGAAGGTTGGTAAGTGAAATCAACATTTTCTCGCTGTTTAGTGGATGCTCGTTCAGGTACGAACGGAAGGTTGGTAAGTGAAATCAACATTTTCTCGCAGTTTAGTGGATGATCGTTCAGGTACGAACGAAAGGTTGATAAGTGAAATCAGCATTGTCTCGTTTGGTTAAGCGTTTGCTCGTTTCTTCAGGATACGAAAGGTTGGTAAGTGAGATCAACAATTTCTCACTGTTCAGGGTATGCTCACTTCTTCGGAATGGGGTGGTCTATGGACAATATCAGATTATTTCATAAGCAGGTTGATGGATAGGTGTTTAGTTGTCGTTGTGGCAACAGAAATCAGTTCCCTGGTTAATTCTCCCCAAGCAGTGGTGTGCGCAATTTATTTTTGCGGTCGGCAAATTTCAGGGCTTCATTGGTATTCAACCGTCATTTACCTTTGAATGTTTGAAGGCTGAGCGCTCTTCACCCATTCAGGTCCAAGCCGCTTGAATAGGGCCAGCTGTTGCACCCTAAAATTTGACCAACCGGTTCTCCTATCTGGTTCATGGTTCAATTCGTATTCGCATATCAGATGCATGACATTTGTGCACACACAGAGGATGTCAGGGTTACAGCTTGGTTTTCATCTACCGGATATTTCAGATCCAGTCTAGATAATCAGGGTTTCATTTTCGAGAAATTGTGCGTTTCTCGGTGTTTTCAGCTTACATGGTGGTTTATGGGATATTCTGATGCCCGGGGTTTACTGTTGCTTCGATCTGGTCTCGCGCTCTCCTTTGTGTTGACTATTGGCCTTTGTTTGCATTTTTAGGATTTAATAGCCGTTTGTAGGATTTTTAATAGGCTTTTTAGATTTTTTCAGAATTTAAATAGATTTTTTAATATTTTTAATAGCTTTAAATCTTTTTTTTTAGAATTTATAGAGTATTAATAGGTTTTAATAGTTTTTTTAATAGTTTTAATAGAATATAATAGATTGTTCTTTTATTAGTTTTAAATAGAATTTTAATAGATATTATAGGGTTTAATAGTTTTAGATATGTCTTAATATAGGATTTAATAGTTTTATCAAATAGTATAGATTTTATTAGAGATTTAATAGGAATTTAGTAAAATTTTAAATAGAGATGTTTAGAGTTTTATTTTATTAGTTAATAGTTTTTAGAATTAATTAGAGTAAGTCAGATTTTAATTAGTTAATTAGGTTTAAGGTTTTAATTGGTTTTTAATTAGGTTTAATCTCTTTTTAATTCAGAATTTCAGTCCAAAACTCATTTTTTCGTTTGGGCCCAGAAGAGTTTTTGGAGGCCCAGATCTTTCAGGTCCGTTTTTGTCCAGTTTTGTCCAGAAATGTGCCATGTGTCGCTATTTAAACCCAGCCACGCGTGTCATCAAGAGGACCCCACCTCATAACTCCAGTCTTCCCACACACTGACACCTCACCCTGACCCACTCACTCTCTCTCTGCGCCACGCCACCCCCACACGTGGCCTTCATGCACCCTATCTCCCTGCCACTTGTCTTCACCACCTTCTCGCCGGGACCCCCTACCGCCGGGCATGCAAACGCCCTAACTTCCCACCGCCGGCAGCCCTAACCGTCACCGGACCACCGCCAGACGCCGGAAACTGCAAATTTTCCATTTTCTCCAGAAATCCATCCGATCTCCTCCAATCTTCTCCGTCCATCTTCATCTACTATTCGCCGGAAAACTCATATCACCACCGGAAACTTCAAAGCTTCAACGTTTTTCCAGAAAACCTTGTCAACCTTCATCGTTCTTCATATCCTTTCCAGAAAATTTTCAGAACCTCCATCGTCCTTCATCACCTCTCCAGAAAAACCTTCAAGAACTTCATCGTTCTTCACGTTTCCCAGCAATATTCTTCGCTCGGATTCATCAAGAAGCTCAACCAACAGTTTATTTTCCAGCGACGTTGAAGGCTTCAAGAAGCTTCATCATCAGCTTCGTCTTCGAGAACGTCTCCAAAACTTCTTCGCCAAGAACGCCATCGTAACGGATTCTTTAATCTCCAAGCCCACTGCACCTTGTTCGTAGTAGATCTTCAAGAAGTGTTCTCCAGAACTCGTTGTATCCGTTGCTTCACTCCAGGTTTTGTTCCTTTTCGCCACCTCCATTGTTGTTCATTCCTTGAACTAGGGTTTCTCGTTTTGCAATTTGAAGTTTAGTTTTAGTTGATGGGGATGATCCAGGTTAGTTTGAGTTGAACAGTTTAAGGATTAGAGAGATGTTGTTTTTTGAATTCGTGATTGGATGATTAGGGTTCGAGGGTTTCAGAAGGTGTTGGTGTGAGAGTTCTTGAGAGAGGTTCAGAGAAGAGGATGGGCGGCGTGTTAGGGTTGGCGTGATGAACAGTAGACGGGTTTAGGAGAGGAGATTCTGGTTTTGTTGTTTGATTATTTGGGTTAGGGTTGGAGTTGGGTCAGGCCCAGTACGTAATTGTTGAGATTACCCCTCTCTTTACTCATTGCCCCCCTGTGTGAGAATGCTGAATGGATTTGGATTGGGCCTTGGCCCCATTTGCTAGGCGCACCCCCCTCAGTTGGGCCCAGTCTGGAAGCAACTAGAATTAGTGTTATTCGCCCCCCCCCCCCCCCCTCTTGTTTTTTTTTTTAATTTCTTCATTTTGTATCATGTTAGGAAATATTTCATAAAAAATAGTAGGATAAACCAATTAAATCCCTTCTATTTTCTATAGGTTCATAATTCAAGTTAGAATTTTATAGTGCAAAAATATTGAATTGATCATGCATTTTCATTTTTATTTGCATTTTTTGGTATTGAATAATTGGTTTGTGATGTGTCTGCCTTGTTGATTTTATTTTTCTCATTTGGTAATGAATTTTGCTTTAGTTTTTTAGTATGTTGTGCTAGACTAATGCATGCTCCCCATAGGATTTTTGTGGATTTTTTGGAGATTGATTGATGTTGTTTTAGGGTTAGAGAATAGAGACCTCATAACTTGCTGGTTAACCCTTGACCATTCCATGTTAGGGATTGTTTAGTAGCCTTAGAAGTTGACTTAGGCTTTGAGATTTGATCTTGGGATCATAGAGCCATGTAGGTTTCCCCTAGATTTTTGGTAGATTTTTGTAGGGTGTTCTGTTATTTTTGCTTGAGCTTGAGAATAGGAGAAGTCTTGAGGGCTTCTGACTTTGAAGTTCAACTGTGGTTGAACTTTAGAGGTAGTTTCTTTGGGTTTGAGGGTCTGTGGTTTCTTCTGGAAGATGGAAGCTGGATGAAGTCTTGGTGGAGCTTGCAAGGATGCATGGATTGAGGTCCTAGTCTAGGAGCTTGCTCTCTTTCTGTGAGGTTTGAGACCCTGAAGTCTGAGGGGAATTCATGGTACTTTCCTGAGGAAGGCACTATGGATGTCTTTCATTCTTTCTTCTCACCTCTTTCTCAAGTATCCAATGATGTTGGAGCCTTCATGTGAGTTTAGTTCCTCCTGAGGAGGAATGTAAACCGATCACAGTTGTTGAGCCACATGGGATATGATTCCTAAGTGGAAGCCCCTAGTATTTTCCTGAGGAAGGCACTATGGGTCTGTTCACTTAGTTCCCTTAGTTTATGTAGGCTTTCTCAAGTATCCAATGATGTTGGAGCCTTCATGTGAGTTTACTTTCTCCTGAGGAGGAATGTAAACCGTTCACAGTTGTTGAGCCACATGGGATATGATTCCTAAGTGGGAGCCCCTAGTACTTTCCTGAGGAAGGCACTATGGGTCTATTCACTTAGTTCCCCTAGTTCATGTAGGATTTCTCAAGTATCCAATGATGTTGGAGCCTTCATGTGAGTTTACTTTCTCCTGAGGAGGAATGTAAACCGTTCACAGTTGTTGAGCCGCATGGGATATGATTCCTAAGTAGGAGCCTCCTAGTACTTTCCCGAGGAAGGCACTATGAGTCTGCCTACTTAGCTCCCTTTCTTTGGTAAGCTTGTCTTGAAGCTTGAAGACTGGGATTGATTTCTCTTGTGTAGGGTTTTGCTTTAGGGCTTTGCTTAGAGATTTGATTAGGGTTGTTTAGGGCTTTGCTCAGAGGTAGATTAGGGTTTTATTTTAGGGTTGTTTAGGGTTTTGCTCAGGGGTAGTTTCATGCTTTTGGATAGGAGTTTGCCCGGCTGGTTAGCCTTCTCTTTGTGTTGTTTGACTTGTGTGGTGCTGTGCTGCATTAGACTTAGGGGTTCATATAGATATTTCTGAGATAGGTGCATCTTACAAATAGACTTTGTGTGCATGAGAAGTTGAGGTGGTCCTCCTTCTGCTTGATTGTTATTGAGTGGCTTTGCTTGCTGGTATTTGGTAGAGTTGAGCTCCCTTACCTCTGTGGTTTGTGGCCTTTGTGCCTTGCTTGTTTAGTTGTTGCATTCATGCATATTTCCAGTATTTCTTTACTTTGCAGTGATTCCTGTTTGCTGTTTAGTTCTTTTGCCACGATCCCTTAGGAGCTCTAACTTCTCTGCTGTGGAGGAGTTATGATAGACATCAGGTTTGTTAACCAGGCATGATAACATTAGGTAGATTCCCCTTTTCAACCATAGTTTTAGGGTGTCTCTTTCCTCTCTCAAAACAACAGAAAAACACTTAATAAAGGATAAAACAAAAGTGAATTCATTTCTTCCGTTAAAATATTTGAACAAACATCAAAACATTTTGTCCTCCTGGACTGTGAAAACCCTTGGTTAAGGTGCATTTTCCCATAAAAAACACTTGAACAGCTTGTGTCGTGCATAGTCGAACTACGTTTGCTTTGATCTTCCATGCCGTGTGGAAGTACGTAGGCACAGGACGCGATGTCCTGGCGAGCAACCTTCCCCCCGTCTAGACGTAGGTAGTCGAACTACGTTGACTCTGACTTTCCCATTGCACGAGGGAGTACGTAGGCCCAGAACAGCGTATGTTCTGTCGAGTCCTGTCCTTTTCTTTTCTTTTCAGACTGACCATTAGCGTAGATAGATAAACACACCCTTTTCCTTATGAACACTAAGCGTGGATCCCGTCGAGTACGACGGACGTGAGGGGTGCTAATACCTTCCCCTTGCGTAACCGACTCCCGAATCCAGGTTTTGGTTGCGATGACCATACCTTTTCTCGTTTTTTGCGAGGTTTACTTCGAGCGTTTCCTTTCCCTCTGAGGGATAAATAACGCACGGTGGCGACTCTTCTGTCAGCCGGCGCTGATTTTCGCAGTAGCGACAGGTATGGAATTGTGTTGGATACTTTTATCAATTTTTGGCTAAAAAGGGGGAGATAGGTTGTGTGTCTATCTTAGTTGTGTGTTGTTTCTTGCAACACATGACTGATCTTCATTTGTGTCTTGAGTCAATTCTTGCAGTTGTTTTGCAAGGATGTTAGATAGGGTGTCCTAACATCTTTTATGTGTCTCAATTATTTTTATTCTGAGTCTTCTTTTTGTGTCTTGTGATCTGAGTTATGAACATAGTTGTGTCTTGTGTTCTGAGTTATCCAGAGTTGGGGTTTGGTTCACTGAGCCTTGATCTGGATAATGGAGGATGGTAAATTGCGACTGGTTTTGAGGGGGAGTGTCTTTCATCTTCCTCCTCATGTACACCAGGGCAAAGGGTACACGTTGTACAACAGGTGGTGTGTGATGTGTAAATCATCTGAACAACTTTACAGGAAGAATGAAAACTTTTAAGAGTCACATTATTTTCTGCTAAACTCGGCGTAGGCCAGCTGAAATGACTTCAAGACTTTCTACTCTTTGATTTCCTGGGTTTGTTGTACAAAAGGAGTTTTAGCAAAAATTTGTCAAAAGAGGGAGATTGAAGGCTCTAAGATTTGACTAAATTTTGGTAAAACGTGATGTTGAACAAGATGTTCTAATATGAATAAATCTGTAAAGAGAAACATGTCGGACAAGATGTCCTATCTTGAGGACTCGACATCTTGGTCAGATACAACAAGTTTGTTGCAGATCTGTTCCAAGATTTAAGGCACAATCAGAACATGTATCAAGGAAAGATTGGACAGAGATTTCGAAGCCCATAGATAGCTAAAGATTATAAAAGGAAGACCAAAACCTAGAGCAAATCACTAGTCCTTGTTAAGACTTTTGTAAAGCAAAAATAAGGGTTTAGAGTTTTCAGAGTCGTGTGCTTTTCTTGTATTGCACGTCACCCTTTGTATCGGTTTGATACATTATGGTAGACATAGTTTTTCATATTCAGAAACCTGTAGGTAATGAATTGTATATTGTTCTTGGATGAAGCTTTTAAGAAAATTCAAGTATTAGTGTTAGTCAAGAGTATTGACTGAATATTATGTTGAAAGGCTTGTCTTTCAATTAAACAGTTTGATACAGTCACCGAAGGTTGTGACTATTAGATATCGCTGAGGTGATTTAGGAATTGAGATGGGTTTCTCTTATCTAGATGGTTTTCTAGGTAGAAGTTGCACTAGGTGGGGAATTAAGTGATAAGTTACTAGAGGTTGAATACTTAGAATTGATACTACTAATAGTGAATTCATTCCTGGCTTGGTAGCCTCCAGATGTAGGTGTTGTTGTACACCAAACTGGATCATCATATATTAGTGTTATTTATCATTCTGCTATGTATAATTCAGTTTATTCTTATGCTCTAAAATACATGTCTTAACAGATGTTGAAACATCTGTCATGACACTATTATGACTTTGAGATATCATAATGTTCTTGTTCTGACCTTGCTTAGTAAAGCAGAGATCAATGTCTCAACATTTCTTGGGACATATGTTATATGTATACCATAATTTCAAGAACTTAAAGCAAATAAGTGTAGAAAAATTAAAGAAGAAAAATATGCACTGAAAGTAACACAATATGGGAATTGGAAACCGGTAAACTTGAAAAGAAAACTTCTTAATTAATATGGTGGCAAGCTTAAATGATGAATGATTCAAGTACAAACACGAAATTGTAGAATTCTTAAAGCTATGGTGTACTTATTACTCGATGTGAGCAATTAAGCACTTTTACAATAAGTGTTTTATCTGCCTACTTGATACTAGAAAACTTGGATGTGAAAAACCTAAAAAACAATACCATATATAGTGTTTTGGCTCTGAAATTGGGTTGAAATAGTGTAGGAGCGGTTGAGAGAAATAAGCTGAAATGGAATAAGACTGAGCAAGTCAGTTGCTGAATTTTGTGACACGAAGCCCATGGCGAGCACCATGGCCTCAAAGTGAACGTCATGAGTGCAATGTGGGGAATGTGACCGGTGAAAGGGCCATGGTGAATGCCATACCCCTTTGGTGAACACCACGAGTACTAAAACTCCCTCCTTTGACTATTTCATGTTGAGATGTCCTTTTTCTTCGCTTTTGCTCTGTTTTCTCATGTGTCAACTCCTACTTGGAGAATACCTTCCCTAAAGACAAAATACCAACATAACACTACATAAAAACATGATATGGATATAGAAACGTACTAAAATGCATGACTATCGAGTCAAAAATATGATGCGTTTCATGGTTAATAGGTGTTATCTCTCTTCTACATCGCTTTATTGTTTCCTTATCTTTCCTTCTATCTTTTATTTCCCCTACTATTACTTGTTTTATATGTAAAAGAATTTCAAACTTGTTTTATAAAATAATTTTTATTTAAAAATTATTTTTAAAATGAAACACAATTCATCCCCCCTTCTTTGTATACAAATTCTAAAGTCCAACAGGGCAGTGCACCTAACGAGACAAGGTGGCTAGGCCAAGTTGTGGGACAGGTTGCATTGCTTAACCTAGGAGAAAGTAGGCACACTAGTCGTAGATGGGCGGTACGCCTAGTGAGGACCCCATATCAGCAGCTATAAATACGGATTTACTTTCAGTTTTTGGTAGATTTAAGGTAGTATAGATAATTAGTAGGTTCGCCTTAATCTCAATAGGAGAATAGGAGAGGAAGATTGAATGCAGAAGCGTTGCTCAAGAGATCGATGCAGATGTTATTCAAACTCTTTCTTCTAGGGATTACTTGTACAACTATGATGAGTAAGCTTAGTTAAAAATCTATTTAATGAGGGTAGATGTAGTCGTTATATACTCATATATTAATTACATTCATGAATTTTCATGTAATTCTACTTAAGCTTTAACATTTATGATTCTTTGTTCATAATGCTTGTTTGGATTAGCTGCCTAAAATATGTTTTCATGGTATGACTTGACATACGAGAGGTGTTGGTCATTACTAGATCCAAGTCTCCATCTATTGGATGTTAATGCCTAGAGATATGGTTATGTTGAATATTTACATTTACTGCTAATTCTTAAATGGTTTTGTATATTGTTGAATCTTAATGTTGTTGTATTGGTTAATAGACCGGGAGATTGACTATTAGATAACACAACTGATCTCACATTGTTGACTCAGAGATTAGATGAGATGCAATGAGAGAAACATGTGGTAATATTAATAGTTGAGGAAGAGCATATTACTGACCAATGGTTATACACGAGGATATAAGATGATGAAATCTACCCATAACAAGTTTTCTCACTATTAACACCAAAATCTCCATTTATTTTATGTCATTTACTTTTCCGTAACAAACAATCTAAACAACCATTTTCTTAGAATCTTAGAAATTGCTAAATGGTATTTAAAACACAACTTGTCCATGTGAATACGATTATTTACATACTCACTTTTGTGCTTTAATATGTGTAACAATAGTTTGCCTTAAAAGATATGTGATTAAATATATTATGTATTACACACCTATATTCAGTGACAAATCAAGGATATATGAAGAATACCAAAAAAAACCAAAGTCTCAAATCAAATAACGTTCAATTCACATGAGAGATGTAAGTTAAACAATATTCAACTTGATGATAGGATTCTACAACCACAATTTTCAAATTTAATCAAGAATAATATTATTTAGAAATTATAGATCTAACATGGACCTAAACTTACATAAGAAATTGCTATGACAGGAAATTAAACTTAACCACATACAATTTCTAAGAAAGTGATTAAACACACGAGGATGTAATATTAAGAAAATTAAAGAGAGAGATAGGTAAAAGAAGAAATGTACGTCGTATTTATACTAGTTCAGCACATTTATCCTTATTTTGTGCCTAATCTAGTTTACAATGGTTTCCATTGAAAATTTGTTGTCTTCAAATATAAGATCACAATTGTTTACATAAATCATACAACCACTTGATAACAAGATAATCATGAAAATGACTAATTTTTTATCTTGATCCTTTTTCATTATATGTGACGTCTGCTCCGTTGATCTCTACAAGATCCACTGATCTCGTTGTCACTCTTCATGTATCAAGAATTATGTCAAGCCTCCATTCCGTAGAAGCCTTTACTCAACTCTAACAATCCTTTGAACTTTGATCTATTTTAAGAACACATAAACATGTGTTTTGTCTATAGAAAATTCACCTAATTTATACCAAAGCAACTTAGATAAAAGATATTTCTTCTTTTTTCCTATTGGATTTCTAATTCCTAACCACAACCAAACAAAATCCAATCTAAAAAATTACAATCGTCACAATGCATTAAACTAAGAACAAAACTCCTCACGCAAATCCCACACACTAGGTTAAGAAGCTAATTGAAACAACAATGGAAAAAGCTAGAGATTTAAAGATAAAAAGAATTTTTCATATGCACTCTCAAGATCCAAAACTCAAAACAATATTATTGAAGGTTTATAGCAAAGTGGGTTGAAGTTCAATAAAAAATTGAATGAATTGAATGAATATTTGAACAAAAATGATTTATATATTCACGGGAGGTTATGCACAAAAAATGAGAGAAAAACTCATTAGATTTAAGTCAAAGAAGCATGGAATAATTCATGTCGAATGAAATAATGGTTTTATTCAAGAAATTAAGAATCCATAAATTTGATCTTTTGATTCGAACAAGATTTATATGTGATTTGAATCCTGAAGCAAGAAGCCAAATCTTATAATTTCCTCTTGAAATTTGATTCGAGTCAAGACACTCTTTGTTTCAAATCAAAACCACTATGAATTGAATAAATATTTCATATGATTCAAATAAAATATATAGAAGAAAAAACTAAAGAATTTGTGATTCATGTTTGATTCTAATCAGTCAAACCTTTGAGTCAAATCAACCTTATAGAAACAAAATCCCACATAAATGTTTTTGAATTCGATTCAAATCACATCAAGGATTGATCCAAATCAACCTCATGAAATCAATTCCTTGGTTTCACACTTAAGTTTATTCGAGTCATCCAAGCTGTTAATTCGAATCACATTGGCAGAAGCTAAAAGCTTGACAAAATAAAGTGTTTTTTTAATTAATGAGTTGTTAGACTCAAATCATACTTTGATGTGGTTATTAATCCAAACCTCGGATTGATCAACTATAATCATGTTGCGTTAACTTAAAAATAAATGGCTTTATTTATGCATGGATAAAATTATTTAGCTTAAAGCCCTATAATGTGCAATCGCGTGAGGAGACTCAATTTAACATAAACCAAAACTAAATTTAAAGAACAAAGCTGAGTATGGGGAATAGGTGGTGAGGGGACTTTAATGCTTTTAAAAATGTAACTGAGAAGTTTGGGAAGATTGCTTATAGGATGAATAGAGAGATATTATAGTTTGGTAATTTCATTGATCAAATGGATCTTATCGATTTGCCAACTGTGGGGAATAAATTTTCTTGGTCTAATTCTATGGGTGGTGTGGCAAGCAGGCTAGACAGGTTACTAATATCAGAATGAGCAATAGAAGCATGGAACATAGTGGGACAAGAAATTGGAGCTAGAGATATCTCTGATTATAAACTAGTTTGGGTTAAATCAAGTAATCTAAATTAGGGACCAAAGCCTTTTAAAGTCATTAAAGGGTGGTTGGCACATGACAAGTTCATGGAGTTTTTAAAATTAGAGTGGGATTCCTTTAATATTGCTGGAAAGAAGACCTATATGATTAAGGAAAAATTCAAGCTCTTGAGAGAAAGAATTAGGTGGTGGAATGGAGAAGTGTATGGATGGTTGAGCTTGAAGGTTGAAAATGATGTAACCATACTTAATTACATGGATGACTACCTCTTCGATGACAATAATATGACAATTGAGGGTGATAAATTAGAATGGATGAAAGCACAAGACGGTGTTTGGAATGTCCTGAACCAGAAGGAAAATTTGTTGAAACAAAAGGCAAGGTTATCATGGCTTCAACATGGACATAAAAATTCAATTTTTTTCCATACAATGATGAAGCCAAGAGTAAGAATCAAAACAATAATTTCTCTGCCAACTAACCAAGGATTGATGGATAATGGTATTGAGGTTAAAGAAGTTGCAAGAAAAAAATTGGAAACAAGGTTTACTGAACCGGATAGATGCACACCTGGCTTAGATAATCTTGTGTTTAATAAACTGGATGAGGTGGATAGACAAGCTCTTAAAGATAAATTTTCAGAAGAAGAAATCAAAGAATTCATTTGGGACAGTGATGGATATAAAAGTCTAGGCTCACATGGATTTAATTTGGACTTCCTCAAGCACTGCTAGAACATTGTGGGGAATGATGTAGTTAATTTTGTACAAGAATTTCAGGAGACTTCAATTCTTTCAAAAGCCATGATAGCATCCTTCCTTTCTTTGATTCCTAAGGTGGATAACCCACGGGATTTGAATAACTATATGCATATCTTCCTCATTGGTTGGATGTATAATGTAACACCCCAAAATAATTAGAATATTTATTTAATTGATTTATTATAAATATTCGTGATTTCGGTGAATTTGGTGAAATATTTTGAAGTCTGATGATTTGTGTTGGGAGTTATTGTTAATGTTAAGAGAGTGTTGAGGATAATTAAAAATGTATGATTAATTAGAATTATTTTTATGATAATGATATTGGAATAATGTGAGTACTATTATTTAAATTATTATTATTTTAAATAATAGGAAGAGAACACTAAGGGCAAGATGGTAAAGTTGGGTTAAATAAGTGAGAATACATTTGAGAAATCATATTAAGGGTCCAAGGGGTAAGAGTGACATAAAGGAAAATAGGGAAGTGAGGAATTCATTCTGAACAATTGTGTTTTGGAGAGCGACTCTGAGGAAAAGTAGAAGAAGAGGCTAGGGCTTAGAGCAATTCCAGAAGAACTCAAGAAGAGGATCAAAAATCGAATTGTTTAAGGTATAGGGAGTATCTATTTTCATTATAATTTAAATAAGATTAGAGATGTTTGGGTAGTTGGAGTTTTAGGGGATTTTGGAATTATGATGAAGATACGATGAAATTGTTGACTTAAGAATATGATGTGGTTGTCGTATTATTTTCCTTGTGATTTAAGTGTATTTTCATAATGTATAGTGTTGGAAACATGAGGAGGATTGGGTCTGAACTGGTGCAGAATCGCAACTAAGAAGTTGCAGGTTCGCAACTTTTTGTCGGGCGAGTTCCCCATGTCGTCAGGCGAAGTATTATTGCCCCAGTCTCGCCAGGAGAAAGTGGGAGCGAGAAGAGGATGAAAATGGGTGCTCCTGGTTTTTGTATGAAGAAGGAGATTAGCCCTTACTTTGCCGGGCGAAACCCAGGCGAGCAGGAGCATTAGTTTTATTTTATTTATTTATTTTATCTCTTTTCTTTTCCGTTGTTTTGTTGTGTTATCTTGTGCCTTGTTATTCGTATGCCTTGGGTGGTTGACGTGTTGCATTTTGATGAGTATAACATGTTGATGTATGATGAAATATGAGGACTTGTGATGCATAATGATGATATAATGCCATGATGTTGCGGTTAGAATATGATATCAAATTATTAATTAATTTGAATCACATCTTTAGTTCACAACCGCTCTTTGATTTATCCGAAGAAAAAGGTCAAAAGAGGAAAACCTAATTTTGCATTGTAAAAACAATACGGGGAGAGATCTAGGTAAGGGGTTGGTTAAGCTTAGGGAAGGTACTAGCACCCTAAACTTCTGTAGTACTCTACAGGAACCTTTTGTTTATTTTTGCTATTTTTGCTTTATTACTTGCTTGAGATGTATATTGCTAAGGGATAGAGTGACCTAAAAGACCTAAGGGTTAGTCCTAAGTTTACTCGCCAAGATTCGCATCTTGTGCCTACGTATCCTGGGTAGGGGATGGAATCAGAGTAATCGTAGTTCCCCTCGAAAGGGAGGTTAGAAACTTCTTGACGGTGGTCAAGGTTTCATGGGGGAATAAGCGTTCTTAAGTAAGCGCTTACGTGGAGTTCGAAAACTCCTAATTCTACGTTGAATCTGTTTGAATTGAAACTAGGGTTAAATTAGGGATTCCACAGCGGGAAACCGCAAAACAGAGTGCGGCGACTCTTTGATCTAATGCTAGGGTAAATGACATTTTCATCCACGGCGGGACGCCTAGGCTATTAGGGTTTTGGAAACGATCAAGGGTTAGGACTATTGACTCGACGGTCAAACGGTTTAGACCTAATCCTTCAGAGGGTTTTGACGGTAAAAGTTATGCAAAAAGACAAAATATTATACGGAAGAATTAAAGTACGGAAAAATAAAGAAAGCGGTAAAAGAAAGCATCGCGACGATCACTCGCTTAAATTACAAATCCCAAAACAAATAAAAATAGTCGCGATCATAGTCTCGCATAAATTACATCCATGAAAAAAACTACGGAAACTAAAAGGATTACTAGTCAAAGCCAAACGAGAGACGTTGAAAGCTAGATGAACAGTTAACAGGAACGGTTAGGAGATTTTTATTTTTTTTGAATTTTTATTTAAAAACAATTAATTACAATTTATTAAAACCTTTAATTTAAATTAGAAATTAAATGATTTTTTTAATTACAATTAACTATATAAAAAATGTTACTAACTATTAATTATAAAAATAAAAAAAAAAAAGAATTACTAACTATAAGTTAAAAAAGAATTATTAACTATAAGTTTAAAAAAAGAATTACTAACTATAAGTTATGAAAAAATTTACTAACTAGAAGCTATTAAAAAATGTTTTTAATTATTAGTTATTTAAAAAATAAAATAATTATTAGTTGTTTAAAAAAATACTTACTAACTAGAAGTTATTAAAAAATGTTTTTAATTATTAGTTATTTAAAAAATAAATTAATTATAAGTTATAAAAGTTAATTAAATCATAAATTATAAAATTTAACATTAAATTACAGAGAAAAAAAATAAAAGAAAATAAAACCGAATAATAAAAAGGGGAGGGCGGTATTCATGGAGACAACTTCTAGGTTTTGTTCCAAATCCCTCTTCTTCTTCCTAAACAACGGCGACTCCCACGGCCATTGACGATTTTCAAAGCTTTTCACTTCCTTCTTCTTTGCCTGTTATCCCTCCCTCTTTGTCTTGCTGAAACCTGAAAAATAAAACCCATAAATTCTGTTATTGACAAAATTATATGCTCACCTCGTTAGGGGTTAGAAGCGGTTGGGATTTGTTGATGATGATGCTTAACGAAGGAAGGTGATGATGATTCTTGTTGATCTTCTGAACTTTCTCTTCTTCAAAACTCCTCCTCAGCTCTTTCGGTCTCTTTTCTTTTCTTCCCCCTTCCTCTGATGACCTGTTCTTGATTTTCTGATGTTAATGAAGTTTCCTCCCATCACTTATGTTTATATAGGTAACAAATTAGGGTTAACTCTAACCTAATGCCCACTTTAAATCCCTCCCTCTTTGTCTTGCTGAAACCTGAAAAATAAAACCCATAAATTCTGTTATTGACAAAATTATATGCTCACCTCGTTAGGGGTTAGAAGTGGTTGAGATTTGTTGATGATGATGCTTAACGAAGGAAGGTGATGATGATTCTTGTTGATCTTCTGAACTTTCTCTTCTTCAAAACTCCTCCTCAGCTCTTTCGGTCTCTTTTCTTTTCTTCCCCCCTTCCTCTGATGACCTGTTCTTGATTTTCTGATGTTAATGAAGTTTCCTCCCATCACTTATGTTTATATAGGTAACAAATTAGGGTTAACTCTAACCTAATGCCCACTTTAAAGCCCAACTTAAATAATTAGTTAAAACTAAATAAAATTTAAACAATTTAAAATAAACTTAAAATTCTATTTATTTATACTAAACGTTAAAAATACTATAAAAAGAATAAAATCTTTTCTAATATTTTTAATTTTATGATTTTTGGATGTTTTTATGAATAATATGAAAAAAAAAGTGAAAAAATAATATTTTTTAAAAAATAATTTAAATAAAATACGAAAATAATAATTAAATAATAAAAAAAACTATTTTTGTTTTTTTTATGAAAATAGAAAAATTAGAATAAAAATAAAAGAAACAAAACAAAAAGTGAAGAATGTGGGATTCGAACTCTTGACCTCTCACACTCACAACTCCTTACACACGGTCTCTTGCCAATTGTGCTATTTTATTCATTCAAAATAAAGTGGCACTAGAAACCCTGTAAAGGTAGGACAAATTTGAGGTACTACAGTTGCCCCTATTTAAATAGCTTCACTAGATGATATGAGTAGCAGAGACTCGAGGAATCACGGTGGAGGGATTTAAATACAGATAACCGAAAATTTTGCCCTTAGACACAACGCTATGCAATGATATGGACAAAATAAAACGAACTATAATGCTGACAATGCCATGAATTTAATATGATGCGTATGATGGAATGATGAATGCAAGGATGCAGACGACACGACGATACATGGGAATATGTAAGAGATTGACGCATGACAGACTGACACTCTAGGACGACAAGGTAACACAGGATCCTCACGGTAGTAGGATTAGGTAAATGACAATTGCTAGAGTTTCCGGGGAATTCCTTTAAACGAAGAGATCAAGCGAGATCTTCAAGAATCATCGGAAAATATACAGGGAGAAACAAACATCAGAAACATCCAGAAGAACATCGAATGAACTCGGAAACACACTAGAGCCACTCGGAAAAACATCGGGTAGATTCTGGAAAACCATCAGAATCGAAAGGAGTATCTGGAAAACCGTCAGATAAGTTCTAGAAGAACATCAGAACAAAGACTCAATCTGGAAAACCATCAAAAAGAGAAACGTATCCGGAAAACCATCGGATAAATTCTAGAAAACCATCATAATCAAAGGGATATTTGGAAAACCATCAGAAAGAGAAGCGTATCCGGAAAACCATCGAATAAATTCTGGAAAACCATTAGAATTGAAGGGATATCTAAAAAACCATCAGATAAGTTCTGGAAGAATATCAGAACAAAGACTCAATCTGGAAAACCATCAGAAAGAGAAACGTATGTAAGGGTGACATCCAAGAATGACATTGGATAAAAAAGATACTAGACGTTCAATAATGGCTTTGAATGAAAGGTATAAATACAATATATGAGAATAGTATGGGATGTAAAAGGAACAGACATTTCCGGAAAACCATCGGATAAGAAATGTCATATCTGGAAGAACGTCAGATAGACGCGACACAAAATTGTTTGGTAGGTGCCAAGTGAGTTGGAATTTTGACCACAAGGTGAGACGTGGATAAAACACGACCTTGAGAGAAATGCAAATGAGGATGAAACACTCATGATATGTAAATGTATATGAATTATGCTATGATATCTAACCAAATTCAAATGCAGATGTCGACGACAAGGCTCGACTCTTTTGGTGAAATGACAAGACTGGAAGACTAATTCCTCAACACATACATTACTGTCATTTTGCTAAACTGTATCAAGTTGATAGTCCCTTTAAGAAGGATGAATAGCTGCTTGGGGATCCTTCAAGTAAACTTCCCCAGATTAGCCGTTTGTTGTAGATGAACCGATAATTACTTCAGCTTTTCTAATTCATGAAGATGACCGTTTTACTGTACCCTTGGAAGGTCTGCCCCAGTCTGAGTATTGAAAAATATTTGGGTTAAACCAAATCTGAGAATACCTAGTCTTGAGCAAGTCTCGAATTGATTATTAGACAGGATGTGAAAGGAATTTGCCCTGATAGGATCACCGACCAAGTTTCTCATTGTTTGAAAATTCCTTAGAGGAAAGCCGGTTTGCAAACAAAAATATTCATACCAACATGGTAATGCAAAGTTCATGCAACTTTTGAAATCAAAATAATTTTTGAAAGATGGAAAATAAATGAGCCGTTGGTCAGAACACGGTGGTTCAAGACGCTCAAAGTTTAAAACAAAGGTTTACTGCCAAAATAAATTATTCGCAAAGATCTTTGGGAGTCAGCTTACGCAACCTTATTGTAGTACGCTTTCAAAATAACCTTGCTTCAATTAGGTCTTTTGAGGGTTGTAACGTGGCATGGTTCACGGTTTATAAAACAGAGGATAAAGGCTCAAAATTTATTTGTACCCACCCAATCTGCATGATGATCTTCAGTCCTATGCCCAGTTAACTCATTATGCATTCAGGTTCCTATAGGTTAGGAATTTCACTGACGGTAGTAATGATGGTTCAAAAGTCAAGGGACCTATGAAAAGGCAGCCACTGTTTCTTTACAACATATGGTTGTTTTGACATTGAGGATTTTCAGGTGAAGGATTTAAAGATCTCCTCTTTTAATTATCCCTAACTTTTGCCTGAGCTGTTTCTAATGAAGATTACAGTCAGTGGGATGCCCCAGTTTTGCCTAAGTCTCCTTCACAGGTTTTGACTTAGTGGGCTTGTTTAATTTTATTTTTTTGCAAAAAAGTGACTACTGGACTTTAATGATTACGGCGAGCCATCATCGGCTTTTGACTTGGAAAACATCTTCGACACTTACTTGCTGTGCGCGAAGGAAAATTTGTGAAAGCAACCTTTATATAAAAGGTGCATTGCAGGAACACACAACCAAGTTAACTGAGAACTACCCATGCCCCAAGTTAAAAATTGCGGGTTTTTTTTTTGTAAAGAAAGGAACTCCAACTTCTAGGCTCGAAGGGGGTGACAAGGGAATAAAATCCTTATTTCTCCAATGTTTGAGAATTGAAACAATGCCTTACATCGTCAACAGAGTTTGATTGAAAGCATACTGACAACAGTTATGGGTATAACATTCTCGTTATCCTCCCTCCAATCTTTGCTTATCAAAAGTTTGGACAAGAAGTAAATATTTGAAAGATAAAGTATAATAGTGCAAATAGTTGAAATCAAAAGTTGCAATGCTCATTTCATTGGTATGAAAGTACAAATATAATTCGAAGGCAAACAACTAATAAAATAAGGAAGGTGCAAACAACAAGAAACAAAAGGCCTAATGACTAAATCAGAACTGACTGAAACTTCACTTCTGATGCGCTGGAAAAGGATTCTTTTGGACATTGGGAGGATTATCCGCAAAATCAAGTATTCCTTCTCGCATCAACTCGCGCACTCTAGCTTTCAGTTCAAAACAATGCTCTAAGTTGTGGCCTAGGGCACCCTCATGAAAAGCGCACTGGAAACCAGCCCTGAATCCAGCTGAAGGAGGATTAGGAGGAGGTGGCAAAGCCCTTGTGGTGATCAGCCCTCGTTGAACCAGGTAAGGATATAGCTCTATGTAAGTCATGGGAATAGGATCAAATTGGTTCCTGTTTCGAGACTGGTCTTGTCTAATAACTGGATGTTGAGAAGTCTGAGCTGGCTGTGGAGCAACAACAGGTTGAGATCCCTGGCGAGGCTTTCTTGATTCAGTCATGACAACATTGGTCTGCTCGTCCTTCCTCTTATGGAAATTCCCATAGGATTTTTTTGCACCATTAGAAGATTCGACAGCTTTGGATACCTTACCACTTTTCAACCCTTCTTCTAACCTTTGGCTAATAGTTACCAGATTTGTAAAGCTTGAAGAGACACTTCCAATCATATTTTCCCAATAGAAAGAGACAAAGTATCCATGAACATTCATGTCAGTTCCTTCTATGCTATAGGGGGTTCAACTTGAGAAGCTAACTCTTTCCAGCGCTGAGCATATTCTTTGAATGACTCCTTTTCCTTCTGTGACATACTTTGAAGTTGACGGCGATCGGGAGCCATATCCAAATTATATTTGTATTGCTTACTAAAAGCGTTGGCAAGATCCTGGAAGCAATGGACGCTATTATGCTCTAAGTTCATATACCATTTGAGAGAAGCACCACTCAAACTATCCTGAAAGCAATGGATGAGCAACTTCTGATTGTTGGTGTAAGCTGCCATCTTTCGGAAGTACATGACTAGATAGGCTCTTGGATATGAATGACCTTGATACTTCACGAACTCGGGAATCTTGAATTTGGAAAGCAAAACAAGACCAGAAACTAGGCACATATTGTTTGCATCGACATTGAAGAAATCGGTACCCTCGACTGCTTTGAGTCTCTTATTTATGATTTGAAACTGTTCACGGGTAATCTCAGGCTTGACAAAATCTTCATGGTCTTCCCCTTGAACACTGGCAGCATTGTGCTCATATAGAGGATTCTCAAAGGGAGTTTGGACGGTCTGGTTAACAGTGTGGACCACAGGTCTAGTCTCGGTAAGGACGGGAGCTTGAAAAACCGGTCTGACAGTCTGATCAATCATAGCAGTAGATGCAAGAGGTGGAAAGTAGTTAGGAGGTAAACCGAACTCTGGCCAAGTAGATGGTGGCATTTTAACCGGAGGTGGATCAGCACTTGAGACTTCCTGAATGACGGTCCTCTGAGGTGGCTCTCCTCCGGAAATCAGTACTTGAAGCATCTCGGTAAGCCTGGTCATGCCTGCTTTCAACTCATCAATCTCCATTTGGACTTCTGCATTATGTTCCTCTTGTTCTGACATCAGGCGTTTATAGTTAGCTCTGGTCTGATATCTTTGTCGAGGAATCAGCTTGACGACTCAAAGAGACACTGGAAGATGAGAGGACCGAGAATGAGAAACTGGGGGGAAAATGCAATGCAAAAATGTGATGCTAATGCCATGCAATGGTTTCAATAAATTCAACGGTCGATTGCAAATGTTTTTTAGGAAAAGCTGGAAAAGTTTTTTTTAGACTTTAAAATGTAAGACCTTTTAAATTTGCAAAGGACTGTTGAATTCCTTGAAACTAGGAATAATATGATGTTTTATGGATGCATAGCACAACTACACACAAAGGTCCTAGGTTAGAGGAACGATGAATGGAGTTAAGGTCTACCCTTCCCAAAAGGTATGTACTATAGGGTAGTTGTACCTGCAAAACAAAGGTTCTAAAAAAGTGTCCAAAGTCATCAGTCCATCCTTCGGATATTATCAACTTTCCGACTGACTTGGGGATCGATAATATTCTCAAGAGAACCTCTTTTGAGTGTAGTATCGCGTAACAACTATTTTGGGACTACTCCCTCATAGTTCCCGCACTACGTCCTAGATAAGGCCAAGGTGGTGTTAAGGTACTACGGTCCCCAGTATCACAGACTCCAATCGAAAATAGTAAAAATTTTCACGACTAACTCGTTCAACCGAACCATTTTTGAAAGGGTCTCAACTGAGCGGTGATTCTCGAGTCAGCTTGGTCGGGACTCACTCCCGGCAAGCCTCGTCGAATATCTCACCTTCCTATAATAATGTCACTCAAGTTCGGGTGTAGGAATTATCTCACAACAATAGGATACCTCCAAACAAGGTACCAAATAAATATATGCAGATAATAAAATAAAATAGAAATAGCATACAATAAACAAAATAGGGGCAACCCTTAAAAATTAGGAGGGTCCCCAGTGAAGTCGTCATTTTCTGTTGCGGTTAGAATATGATATCAAATTATTAATTAATTTGAATCGCATCTTTAGTTCACAACCGCTCTTTGATTTAACCGAAGGAAAAGGTCAAAAGAGGAAAATCTAATTTTGCATTGTAAAAACAATGCAGGGAGAGATCTAGGTAAGGGGTTGGTTAACTTAGGGAAGGTACTAGCACCCTAAACTTCTGTAGTACTCTACAGGAACCTTTTGTTTATTTTTGATATTTTTGCTTTATTACTTGCTTGAGATGTATATTGCTAAGGGATAAAGTGACCTAAAAGACCTAAGGGTTAGTCCTAAGTTTACTCGCCAAGATTCGCATCTTGTGCCTACGTATCCTGGGTAGGGGATGGAATCAGAGTAATCGTAGTTCCCCTCGAAAGGGAGGTTAGAAACTTCTTGACGGTGGTCAAGTTTTCCTGGGGGAATAAGCGTTCTTAAGGAAGCGTTTACGTGGAGTTCGGAAACTCTTAATTCTATGTTGAATCTGTTTGAATTGAAATTAGGGTTAAATTAGGGATTCCACAGCGGGAAACCGCAAAACAAAGTGCGGTGACTCTTTGATCTAATGCTAGGGTAAATGGCATTTTCATCCACGGCGAGACGCCTAGGCAATTAGGGTTTTGGAAACGGTCAAGGGTTAGGACTATTAACTCGGCGGTCAAACGGTTTAGACCTAATCCTTCGGAGGGTTTTGACGGTAAAAGTTATACAAAAAGACAATATTATACGGCAGAATTAAAGTACGGAAAAATAAAGAAAGCGGTAAAAGAAAGCATCGCGACAATCACTCGCGTAAATTACAAATCCCAAAACAAATAAAAATAACCGCGATCATGGCCTCGCATAAATTACATCCATGAAAAAAACTACGGAAACTAAAAGGATTACTAGTCAAAGCCAAACGAGAGACAATGAAAGCTAGATGAACAGTTAACAGGAACGGTTAGGAGATTTTTATTTTTTTTAATTTTTATTTAAAAACAATTAATTACAATTTATTAAAACCTTTAATTTAAATTAGAAATCTAATTTTTTTTAATTACAATTAACTATATAAATATTACTAACTATTAATTATTAAAAAAAAAAAATTACTAACTATAAGTTAAAAAAAGAATTACTAAGCTGTCGCTACTGCGAAAATCGGCGCCGGCTGAACAGAAGAGTCGCCACCGTGCGTTATTTATCCCACGGGAGGGAAAGGAAACGCTCAGAGTAAACCTCGCACAACACGGGAAAGGTATGGTCATCGCAACCAAAACCTGGGTTCGGGAGTCGGTTACGCAAGGGGAAGGTATTAGCACCCCTCACGTCCATCGTACTCGATGGGATCCACGCTTGTTTTCGGGTATGGATTGTTATTCTATCTAAACTATAGGTCAAGGGTGAAAAAGAAAATAAAATGAAAATAAAAATGACTCGGCAAAGTATCGCACTTTATGCCTACGTATTCCCGTCTGGAACGAGAAATCAGAGTCAACGTAGTTCGCCTACCTACGGGAAAGGAGGGGAAGGTTGCTCGCTAGGATATCGCATCCTATGCCTACGTACTTTCATGCAGCATGAAAGATCAGAGCAAACGTAGTTCGGGCCACGTACGACACAAGTCTGTCTTGGTTGATTTTATTCCTTCTGAAAAAAGGTTTTCTGATCAACAGTCCCAGCGGACAAAAATGACGCTTTGATGAGTTCACACTCTTTTACGGAAGAAGTGTCTTTTATTGTGTTTGAAATCTTTATGTGTTTTTCTGTTTGTTTTGAGAAAGAAAGAGACAGAACTCTAACCTACGGTTGCGAAGGGAAACAAACTAACCTAATGTTATCATGCATGGGTTAAGACCTAGTGTCTATCATGCTCCTCTCTTGCACAGAGAGAAACAGAGATCCTAAGGGATAGGCAGAAACAGAAACAATATCAGATATATACAGCAGTAAAATGCATGGATGCAACAGCACAAGCGAGGCAAGGGAGTCCCACTCAACCTCGAACCTAGAAAATAATAGGCAAAAGTGAACAGACTTCACTTTCAACCCAGCAGGGTAAACAGCAAACAATACAGTTCAGAAAACCAATCAATACATCAGAAAAATAACCAGCCACAGCAGCTTTGCACCACATCAGTCTTCAAATAATCTCCATTCAGCTACAGGCTTCAACAAGCATCAATCTCCATCTGCATGACCTTCAGGCAAGGGCTTTGATCATCTATCTTCCATCTGCAATGGCTTTTCTTCAAGCTCAAACCTCCAGGATGAGGGATCAGTCACAAGAGTGAATTGGGTGTTAAGCAATCAGTTGACTACCAAAGGTGGTGAACAAACTGCTTCTAACACAAGAGACATTTTCTCTCAAGAGTTCTATCTCGTAGACACTATCACCAAGCCTTCCAAGGGAAGGGGGTGAGTGTCTTAGAGAGACTCTGAATCACAGAGAAGGATGGATGCAGACAAGGCAGTCCATGTTTGAGAAACAATCTTTCTAGTCTAGAGCTCTGCCTAGCTCCTAAACCCTAGCCTCCTCAGCAGCTGCTAGCAAAAAACTCCTCCTCAACTCTGACAGTTGATCTTCAATCCCTGGATCTCCAATGGTCTTCATCTTCACAAATCTTCAGCTTCCCCAGGGCCCCAGACAAACCCAATACCCAAACAAACAAGCAACAATCCCCAGAGGGCACACCACACCAGACAATTAGATATACAGACAGTATTAATAGCAGTAGGGGAATCTTAACTTTTCTCTAAGGGGTCTAGTAACTACCCATAGCCCCTATAGTCCCATAACTAATCTATTCAAACCCTAAGTCCTAAGGGAAATGAAATCAAACTTCTTAAGTTGTCACCTAAAAACCTAGTTTTGTACATGATGTTCAAGCATTTATTAATCACCTAAAATTAATCTCTAAAAATGGGAACTAAACTATTTCTACAAGTTGAAGACCTCATCTAAACAATCTAAAAAGAATGACCAAAAAATATTAAAGCATGTAAGAGAACAAAAGTTATTAAAATGATGCATGAAATGAAACTATTTAATATGACATTTATTTAGAAAATATGGAAAAAATATGAAATAAAAATAAAAATGAAATTTTATTTTTCTATAATATTCTAGACATCCTAAAGAAAATATGGTAAAAAGAATGGATTAAAATGCATTTTTTATGAATTAGTTATGAATTTATGAAATTGGTAAAAATTAAAATGGAATTAAGAAAATAAAATTGAATTAAAATGAGGGAGGGGGGTTAGAATAGTAACCACGCGCAGTTATAATCAGAGGATGGGCCAACAATAGGGGGTGCTGGTAGCGCTTTTGCCAAGGCCCAGAGTTACTCAGAATCAGACAAAATACAAACACACGCTGGGGGTGAGAAAAGCATCAAAATCATGTTAAAACTGCATTGGGCCTAATTGCTGGGGGTGGGATTAGCAATAACCAACTCAGGCCCGCCCGTTTCAATTAATGAAACGGTGCGTTTTGGCCAGCTTCTTTCCCTCCAAAACTCAGATCAAATGAGAACCATTGGATCGTGCTCCAAGTCAAAGGTCTTACTCACAATAGACGATCCAGATTTCGTCTTCTTCCTCAATTCAACTGAACTTAGGGTTTCATCCCCATGAGACTCCATGCACGAGCAACCTTATCCCATTCTGTTCTCACTCTACAGGCAACCAATCCACACGATGTAAACATGAAAATCATGCTAAATCTCTTCCTCTACAATCCTGTGGTTTCAATTCAATCTGAAACTCAATAAATCCCTCAACCCGATAGCATCAATTTCTGATCACCATGGAAGTGCACTGATATGCATCATCACGATGCTTCCTCAAACTTGACCTAAACTAACCTATGCCTAATGGAGATTAATCTGATCAATCAAACTAACATTCTAATGCATTAATCCAAGAGATTCAAGCACTAACAGTTTGTTGCACCTGTTAACAACCATCACCAAACCTCTCCAAATTCATCCTACTTGTTCTCCTAACCACCTAGATCAAATCTAAACTAACAACAACATGCCTAACTAACTGAATCGAGCAATTTGAATGAAAACATACCTGGTGTGAAACCTTGAAAACAGCTATGGAGATTGAGGATCTGAGGCTTCTAGGTGTTGGATCTTGATCAATCCTTGATGTATGTGATTCTGTATGCAATTCCTTGTTGATTCTTTGCTTGAATTATGCTGTCCACTTGAGATTGTGATTTTGATGTTGATGAAAAAGATGCTCGAAAATGGATGATAATCACTTGATCCTTGATTGGATGATGATCTATGATGATGATTGAACAAGATTGAATTGATGTGGATGAGAATTGGTGAAGAATTTGTGAGATTTGGAATGAAACTTCAATGTAAAAGAATGAAAAAAAGAATTACTAACTATAAGTTATGAAAAAATTTACTAACTAGAAGCTATTAAAAAATGTTTTTAATTATTAGTTATTTAAAAAATAAAGTAATTATTAGTTGTTTAAAAAAATACTTACTAACTAGAAGTTATTAAAAAATATTTTTAATTATTAGTTATTTAAAAAAATAAATTAATTATAAGTTATAAAAGTTAATTAAATCATAAATTATAAAATTTAACATTAAATTACAGAGAAAAAAAATAAAAGAAAAGAAAACCGAATAATAAAAAGGGGAGGGCGGTATTCATGGAGACAACTTCTAGGTTTTGTTCCAAATCCCTCTTCTTATTCCTAAACGGCGGCGGCTCCCACGACCATTGACAATTTTCAAAGCTTTTTGTAACACCCCACTTTCCCAATTAAAATAAAATGCAATTAAGTTAAATAATTATCAGAGTCTCCATTCCAAAAGTGGGATATCACATTCAACAAAATTCTACAAAACATTTCATTATATGCCAATACGATACGTCAAGGTTCATTCAGCGGAAAATAAAGTTACATAAAATATTCATTCATCTTCAAGGTTCACCAAAATACGATGCGTCACAGGAATACAACAAATTTATAATAAACCAAATAACTCCCAAGTCTCGTGTTACGTATCAGAGCATCCTAGGACTCGACTCGCACACCACTATCCAAGCTAGCTATGCACATGGATTATTTGTACTTCTGAAGAAGCACAGACCACAACAACAGAGGGGTGAGAAAACATGATCAAAATTATCGGTAATCAAATACGTGAATAAAAAGGCAGTAAATAAACAAATCATCACCCCCACCAACATCAAACAGGACCTACTGTCCAATCATCAACCCAACATATCATAATGCAAGAATGCAACCCAACACATGCATGCGGTACCGACTCATCATTACTGATGGACACTGAGACATCAATCCTCCTCAAAGGAGCACATCATCACTGATGGACATTGGGCCATCAACCCTCCACAAAGGAGCGCATCATCACTGATGGACACTGGGTCATCAACCCTCCATAAAGGAGCACATCAAAAACAGGATAGATCACTTACGCTCCTCCTGAGACATGATCTATCCCCCACAATCACTGATGGACACTGGGCCATCAACCCTCCACAAAGGAGCACCTCATAAACATCATAAGAGAGTATGGTTGAATCACTTACACTCTTCCTGAGACATGATTCAACCCTACCAAGACAGCATGCTATGCACAACCCCAAATGCACAACATACAACCATCAAGCACACTAAGTGCACACGACCCTACTGATCACATCACCATGCATCACACACACACACACACACACACACACACACACACACACACACACACACACACACACACACACACACACACACACACACACACACATATATATATATATATATATATATATATATATATATATATATATATATATATATATATATATATACAACACCAATCAATTATATCAATCAAGTTAAATATTAGGGAAATCACATTGAACACCAAGTTCATACGATCCTCCCGATCACCTCATTATGCATCATATATATATATATGAAAAAAAGTGAAGAACAGGTCATCATTATGCATCATATATTAAAAAATGATTTTTGGATGTTTTTATGAATAATATGAAAAAAAGTGAAAAAATAATATTTTTTAAAAAATAATTTAAATAAAATACGAAAATAATAATTAAATAATAAAAAAAACTATTTTTGTTATTTTTTTTATGAAAATAGAAAAGTTAGAATAAAAATAAAAGAAACAAAACAAAAAGTGAAGAAGGTGGGATTCGAACTCTCAACCTCTCACACTCATAACTTCTTACACACGGTCTCTTGCCAATTGTGCAATTTTATTCATTCAAAATAAAGTGGCACTAGAAACTCTTTAAGGGTAGGACAAATTTGAGGTACTACACATTTGATGATCTTGTGATTATGAATGATGATGCAACCTTGATGATCTTGTGATTATGATGATTATGATGTTTTGCATCATGCATTCATAGCATAGCAGGACTTCGGTCCAGTGTTGGCTTAAATCCCATCGTGTGAATTGGGGTGTTTATGTTGTGCTCCGGTTCTTCTGTAAAATCGATCCTACTGGTGGGGGTCTTTGGAGGGTGATGGTTGAGTGTCCATCAAACATGTTGATTTGGTACCACATGCATGAGTTTATGTTGTTACATTTCATGTTATGTGGCATTGCATCTATGTGAATGACTGTTATTATTGATGAGGTGATTTTCAAATAACGTGTGACTTAGTGATGTTTTGGTGATGAGTTGTTGATTTGATGACTTTATGAACGAATATGTATATGTGATACTACGATACGAATGTGTGAGTATAATACGTGGCAAATGATAATGTATGGATTTCATGATGTTATTTTGTATGATGAGTGATGTCTTGAATATATCTTATCTTTATATCTTGTATAATGATTTGTGCTTAATCACGCCGCCTGTTTAAATGTTACCTCCACATGGGTAACGTGTAGGTGATCAAGATTAGCTATTTTGGGTACACTGTCGGTGATTTGTCTTCTTTTAACATTGTTGACGATGTGCAGAATGGCTAGAAGAAATGACCGTGCTATTGCCGATGCGTTGGAATCACTTGCTCAAGTGATAGCTTAGAATAATCAGAATGGTGGAGCTCCTGATAAACTTCGTGCTTTGGGGAAGTTCCAGAAGAACAATCTGCCAACTTTTGTAGGAACCCATGATCCAAAGAATGCACAGAAGTGGCTTAAGCTGGTTAAAAAGATCTTCCGAGTGATGGTATGTATTGACGCTCAACAGGTACAATTTGGTACTCATATGTTGTCGGAAGAGGTTGAAGATTGATGGGATAACACCCGTCAAAGATTGGAAGATGTTGGTACTGAGATAACTTGGGCCGTATTCAAGAGAGAATTTTTGGAAAAGTATTTTCCAGAGGATGTTCGTGGCAAGAAGGAGATATAGTTCCTTGAACTGAAGCAAGGAAACATGATTGTGGCAAAGTATGCTGCAAAATTCAAGGTGCTGGTGAAGTTTTGTTCATATTACAACCGTGCTAATGCTGAGATGTCTAAATGTCTCAAGTTGGAGAATAGGCTGAGATCAGAGCTTAAGTATGGTATTGGATACCAACAGATTCGTAGGCATGCTGAGCTAGTGGGTAAGAGTAGTATCTATGATGAAGATAGGCGAGCTCGATCTGCTCACTACAAGCATCTTAGTGAGAAGAAAGAGAAGGGATAATTCAGAGGAAAGCCATATGCGACTCCAGCTGACAAAGGGAAACAAAAAGTTTTAGATGGGAAAAAGATAAGTGGGGGAGCAACTCCCATTTCTGCCAAGTGTTACAGGTGTGGTGAGCAAGAACATCGTGCTGAAGTTTGCAACAATAGTGTGTTGAGGTGTTACAGATGTGGTAAGAGAGGCCATAGAGTTACTGATTGCAAGGATGAAGGTCCAACTTATTTCAAATGTGGTGAACAGGGTCACATCAGTACCCAGTGTCAGAAACCAAAAAAGACTGCTACTGTTGCTCAGACTAACGGCAGAGTGTTTGCTTTGAGTGGTTCCGAAGTTCCCAAGAAGGATAACTTGATTCGAGGTACTTATTTTATTAACAATGTTGAGTTGGTCGCTATTATTGATATTGGTGCTACTCATTCATTTATTTCGCTTGAATGTGCTACTAGATTGGGTTTGAAATTATCTGATATGAATGGTAGTATGGTGATAGAAACTCCTGCTAATGGTTCTGTTACTACTACTTTTGTGTGTTCGAGATGTCCTTTGACGATATTTGGGAAGAGTTTTGTGATGGATTTGGTATGTTTACCCTTACACCAAATCGATGTACTTTTAGGAATGAACTGGTTGGAGTTCAACTATGTTCATATCAATTGTTATACTAAGACCGTGGAGTTTCCTGAGTTTGGTAATAATGGAGAGTTGATGTTCTTGTCTGCTAAGCAATTAAATGAACTTCTAGAAGACGGAGCTTTGATGTTGGCACTGTTTACATCGCTGCAAGTTGATCATGAAACTGTGAGTGTCGAATTATCTGTTGTTCGTGAATTTCCAGAGGTGTTTCTAGATGACATCAGTGAATTGCCTCCAGAGCGTGAAGTAGAGTTTGTAGTGGACTTGGTACCAGGAACGAATCCGGTGTCAGTGGCTCCTTATCGGATGTCAGCTTTTGAGTTAAGTGAATTGAAGAAACAATTGGAAGAATTGCTTGAGAAAAAGTTTGTTCGACCGAGTGTTTCTCTGTGGGGTGTTCCTGTGTTGTTAGTTAAGAAGAAAGATGGTAGTATGAGGTTGTGCGTTGATTATCGACAATTGAATAAAGTGAAAATCAAGAATAAATATCCACTACCGAGAACCGACAGTTTGATGGATCAGTTAGTAGGCGCTTGTGTGTTTAACAATATTGATCTAAGGTATGGTTATCATCAGATTCATATTAAACCTGATGATATTCCAGAGACAACCTTCAGGACGAGGTATGGTCACTATGAATATACTGTGATGTTGTTTGGTGTATCTAATGCACCGGGTATGTTCATGGAGTATATGAATCATATTTTTCATGAGTATTTGGATAAGTTTGTAGTGGTTTTCATTGATAATATTCTGATATACTCTAAATCTAAAGAAGAGCATATTGGGCATTTGAGAATTGTGTTGCAAGTGTTAAAAGAGAAGAAGTTGTATGCAAAGCTATCGAAGTGTGAATTTTGGTTGAAGAAAGTGAGTTTCCTTGGCCATGTGATTTTGAGTGGTGGGATTGTTATGGATCCTTCTAAGATTGATGTTGTGTTATAGTGGGAGACTCCGAAGTCTGCTACAGAAATACGAAGTTTTCTGGGGTTAGCAGGATATTATCACAAATTTATTGAAGGTATTTCTAAGTTAGCATTACCTTTGACTTAGTTGACTCGAAAAAGGGCAAGCTTATGTGTGGGATGCTATATGTGAAAAGAGTTTTATGGAATTGAAGAAGATATTGACGACCACTCCAGTGTTAATTTTTCCTAATCCGAATGAATCTTTTGTGGTGTATTGTGATGCGTCGAAGATGGGTCTTGGTGGAGCGTTGATGTAAAATGGACAGGTTGTTGCTTATGCTTAGAGACAATTGAGATTTCATGAAAGGAATTATTCTACGCGTGACTTAGAATTGGCATTCATGGTGTTCGTGTTGAAAATTTGGAGACACTATCTTTTTGGCTCTAAATTTGAAGTGTTCAGTGATCATAAGATTTTAAAGTACTTATTCAATCAGAAGGAGTTGAATATGAGGTAAAGGAGGTGGTTGGAATTATTGAAGGTTTATGATTTTGATTTTAGTTACCATCCGGGTAAAACAAATGTAGTTGTTGATGCATTGAGCAGGAAGTCTTTGCATATGTCGATGCTTATGATGAGAGAATTGGAATTACTCGAATAGTTCAGAGATTTGAGTTTAGTATATGAAGAGACTCATGACAGTGTAAGGTTGGGTATGTTGAAGCTGACTAGTGATATTTTGGAAGAAATCAGAGTAGGCCAGCAATCTGATTTGAAGTTGGTTGATCAGTCGATCTTAATTAACCAAGGTAACAGAGGTGAATTCCAAATTGACGAGAATGGTGAGATGAGGTTCAAAGATAAAGTGTGTGTTCCAGATGTTCCAGACATTAAGAAGAGTATTTTAAAGGAAGGGCATCGAAGTAGATTGAGTATTCATCCCGGTGCTACGAAGATGTGCCAGGATTTGTAGAAATCATTTTGGTGGCCAGGTATGAAGAAGGATATTGTTGAGTTTTTATATACGTGTTTTACTTGTCAGAAGTCGAAGATCGAGCATCAGAAGCCTTTGGGTATGATGCAACTGTTGAATATTCCATAATGGAAATGAAATAGTATTTACATGGATTTTGTATCGGGATTGTCGAAGACCGCGAAGGGGAATGATTCAATTTGGGTGATTGTGGATAGGTTAACTAAACCGACCCATTTCTTACCGATGAAGATTAATCATTCTATGCAGAAGTTAGCTGAGATGTACATTAAGGAAATTTTGAAGTTGCATGGGATACCTTTGAGTATTGTGTCGGATAGAGACCTGAGATTTACGTCGAGGTTCTGGGAAAGTTTACAAGATGCTTTGGGTACTAAGTTGAGGATGAGTTTTGCATATCATCCGCAGACGGATGGACACACAGAGAGGACTATCCAATCTTTGGAGGATTTACTAAGGGCTTTGTGTTGGATCAAGGAGGATCTTGGGATAGTCATTTGTTGTTGATTGAATTTACATACAACAATAGTTTCCATGCTCGTATTAGGATGGCACCGTATGAAGCTTTGTATGGAAGAAGGTGTAGAACTCTATTATGTTGGTATGAATCAGGAGAGAGTGTTGTACTCAGACTTGAGATTGTATAGGAGACGACTGAGAAGATTAAGATGATCCAAGAAAGGATGAGAGCTTCACAGAGTCGTCAAAAGAGTTATCATGATAGGAGAAGGAAGTCACTTGAATTCCAAGAGGGAGCCCATGTATTTCTGAGAGTTACTCTGGTGACTGGTGTGGGTCGAGCTTTGAAGTCTAGGAAGCTCACTCCATGTTTTGTTGGCCCGTGTAACACCCCGTTCCCCAAAACAAAATAAAACAATTAAAATAAACACATATCAGAGTTTTCCCACAACGGGATGTCACAATTTTCAACATAATTCCACAAATTATCTCAAAATTGATTTCCAATAAAATTTCAGCGGAAAAAGGAGTATGTCATAACACATAAAAACATATATACATTATCCATGTCACCAACATCGTTATATATAACAATCGGCCATTTGCCCGAAACATACATAATGTCATCACATGTCTCACAAAAGTCAGATACGCCACAGGGGCACACATATCAACAATAAACAATAAGACTCCCAAAAAGCCCCGGTGTTACGTATCAGAGCAGTCCTACGATGACACCACAATCCAAGCTAGCTAAACACCTGGATTGTTTGTACTTCCGAAGAAGCACAGACCACAACAACAGCAAAAGGGGTGAGAATCACGATCAAATAATAATGGTATATAAATGTACATGAAATAAAAGGCAGAAACAATAAATCATTATTTCACATACAACATATCTGGACCAATTGTCCCATGCCAACACACTATGCATACCACAAATGTAACACATCTGGACCCACTATCCCATCATCAATATCCACAATTCACACAAACCACAATGCAACACATGCACTTGACTCAACAATATGCGGTACTGATTCACAACAACGATGGGCACTGGGCCATCAACCCTCCACAAAGGATTACACATCTACGATGGGCACTAGGCCATCAACCCTCCACAAAGGAGCACACGCACCGATGGACACCTGGCCATCACCCTCCTCACAGGGAGCACATCTCCGATGGTCACTGGGCCATCACCCTCCTCACAGGGAGCATCACACCGATGGACACTGGGCCATCACCCTCCTCACAGGGAGCACATCATCAACGTCCCCCACTTGGGACACGGGTGGTCGCATACACTCCATCCGAGCAACGATCCAAATCCCGTCCACGCTCCTCACTGGAGCACGCCAGTGAATCATACACTACATCCACGCTCCCCACTTGGAGCACGTGTGTGTATCACACAACACGTCCACGCTCCCTACTTGGAGCACGTGAGTACATCAAAACCTCACGTCCACATGCTATGCAAGACACTATGCATAAACACACAACACACACAATGCACATGACCCCACTGGTCCATCGCATCATAATATGCATACATACACAAGCACACAAAGTGCATCGATCCTACCGATCAACTCACCACACAACATATCACACATCATGCACCTAAGGCATATCGGTCCTACTGACCCAATCATCACAATAACATATAAACACGACGTATATAAAGCGTATCGATCCTACGGATCCTCTCATCACAACATATCACCACAACGCACTCAAGGCGTGTCGATCCCACTGATCCACATCCCTCACACAACATACAAACACAATGCACAACAAGCGTATCGATCCTACGGATCCACATCCATACACATCCATATTTATCTAAACTTAACACATAATCCACCGATTATGTCCAATGCGATAAACACCGGCCACACGACCCTCCCACACCTCAACATACTCTCAACACCCAACTATCATCACAACACACCAATCTGATCGCACTCAGCACCCTTATATCACCACATACAAGTATCGTAACATACACTGATGCAATCCCTCCAATTAAGGGAGTATCAAGGAATTGACATCCTGCACCACACATACACTCACCACGGCTCACGATCACGCTCATTGTCAAACATGACCAACAAGGGTCCAAAACCACAAAGGAAGCCAGCAGAACAGCAGTAGAAACACAAACTGCTGTCGGGCTCGCTGGCACATTCGCCTGGCGAATACTCGTTGGCCATTCGCCTAGCGAAGCCCCGCAGCGAACACCCGCTGGAACTCGCCTGGCAAAACTTCTGGCAAAGCCAGACAGTAGCTTCTGCCAGCACTCACTGGCCAGTTCGCCTGGCGAAGGCTTGCCCCCTCATTCGCCCAGCGAAGGCTGGCGAACACCTGCAGTATCAGCAAAATTCTGCACAGCAGAAACAACATCCATCACCGATTCCACCCGATTAAATCGAGTCTATCATCCACTCGCAACCAAATAACATACTACGACTTAATTACAAGGTCTATTCCTAATTCTACCCGGCAAATTATCAACTCTGCTCAGATAACCCACTTCCGGCTCAACTTCGAATTTTCCCGGAAACCCCAAATGCACTCAAACAATTCTCACAGCCACATGCAAACGAATTAACACATTCAATCACCACAATCACAGCAACAATGACATACAATCAACATCAGATTATCATCAACATGCAAATATACTCATACATGGGGTTAGGGATTCCCCCTTCTACCAATATTCATGTAATACCATTTAACCGATATATCTCCCCCCCCCCTTACCTTGAATTCAATTCTGATGTTAATGAAGCTTCAGAAATCCACAGCTTTATGATCTTTTTGCTTCAGCCTTTGCTCTCTTGATTGTGCTTGCTCTTTCTCCCACCGTGTGTTTATTCCTTTCATGCGTTCTTCCCCTTTCCAAATTCTCCCAAATGCCAACTATGCCCTCAATACCCCTAAATCACATTTTAATCCAAATAATTCCATTAGTAATAAATCCTCATTTTAATCCCAAACAATCCAATTTTATTTATTCTTAATCCCAATAATAATATTCTCATTTCCCTTCATTCCAAAAATCAAATTTAATATTAATATCCCAAATAAATATTATTTCCACAATTTCTTTAATTTCCAAACTCTTCCAATAATATTTTTAAATATGACAATAATAACAATAATTTTTAATAATAATAGTATCAATACTATTAATCATCATCATATTATTATTATTAATCATATTTTTCTAATATTATGGAACTCAATTCCTCATACAATTTCCACACACCATGCACCGAAAAACAAATAATACGGAAAAACCAAATAATTAAAGATGGGTGTTACAGCCCGCGTCAGATTATGTAGAGGATATGTAAGATAGCCTATCAGATTTCTTTACCGTCGTCGCTTGCGAATTTGCATGATGTGTTTCATGTGTTTTAGTTGAGGAAATACGTTTCAGATTCCTCGCACGTGATTCAGATGGATGACGTACAGGTGATGGATAACCTGACTGTTGAAGCATTACCTGTGCGGATTGATGGACGAGAAATAAAGCAGTTGCAGGGTAAAGTCATAGCTTTAGTGAAGGTGTTATGGGATGGACCAACTGGTGAGAGTTGGACTTGAGAACGTGAAGATTAGATGAGGGAGTCGTATCCGACTTTGTTTTCTTCAGGTCATTTTTTAGGATAAAAATTCTTTAAGTGAGGGAGTGTTATAACGCCCCAAAATAATTAGAGTATTTATTTAATTAATTTATTATAAATATTCGTAATTTCAGTGAATTTGGTGAAATGTTTTGAAGTCTGATAATTTGTTTTGGGAGATATTGTTGATGTTAAGAGGGTGTTGAGGATAATTAAAAATGCATGATTAATTAATTATTTTGATGACAATAATAGTGGAATAATGTGAATAATCTTATTTAAATTATTATTATTATTTTAAATAATAGGAAGGTAATAGGGAAGTGTGAATAATAGGAAGATGATAAAGTTTGGTGAAACAAGTGAGGTTATAGTTAGGAAATCATATTAAGGGTCCAAGGGGGAGTGGCATAAAGGAAAATAGGGAAGTGAGGAATTCATTCTGAACAATCGTGTTTTGGAGAGCGACTATGAGGAAAAGTAGAAGAAGAGGGTAGGGCTCAGAGAAATTCTGGAAGACCTCAAGAAGAGGATTGGAAATCAAATTTTTTAAGGTATGTGGAGTATCTATTGTCTTTATAATTGATATAAGGTTATAGATGTATAGGTAGTTGGGGTTTTAGGGGAATTTAGAATTATGATGAAGATACGATGGAATTGTTGACTTAGGAACGTGATGTGGTTGTCTTATTATTTTACTTGTGATTTAAGTGTATTTTCAGACTGTATAGTGTTGGAAACATGAGGAGGATTGGGTCTGAACTGGTGCAGAATTTCAACTGAGAAGTTGTAGGTTCGCAACTTTTTGTCAGGCGAGTTCCCCATGTCACCGAGCAAAGTATTTTCTCCTCAGTCTCGTCAGGCGAAAGTGGGAGCGAGAAGAGGGTGAAAAATTGGTGCTCCTGGTTTTTGTATGAAGGAGGGGATTCGCCAGGCGAAACCCAGATGAGTAGGAGCAATAGTTTTATTTTTTAAAATTTTTTCCATCTCTTTTCTTTTCTGTTGTTTTGTTATGTTGTCTTGTGCCTTGTTGTTCATATGCCTTAAGTGGTTGACGTGTTTTATTTTGATGAGTATAACATGTTGATGTGTGATGAAATATGAGGACTTGTGATGTATAATGATGATATAATGCCATGATTTTTTGATGGATTTTTATGAATGATGATGCAACCTTGATGATCTTGTGACGATGATGATTATGACATTTTGAGTCATGCATTCATAGCATAGCAGGACTTTGGTCCAGTGTTGGCTTCAATCTCATCGTGTGGATTAGGGTGTTTATGTTGTGCTCCGGTTCTTGTGTAGAATCGATCCTACTGGTGGGGATCTTTGGAGGGTGATGGTTGTATGTCCATCAAACATGTTGATTTGATACCACATGCATGAGTCTATGTTGTTTCATTTCATGTTATGTGGAATTACATCTATGTGAATGATTTTTATTATTGATGAAGTGATTTTCAGATAACGCGTGATGATGCTGTGACTTAGTGATGTTTTGGCGATGAGTTGTTGATTTGATAACTTTATGAACGAATATGTATATATGATACTATGATACACAGGTGTGAGTATAATAGGTGGCAAATGATAATGCTTGGATTTCATGAAGATGTTGTTTTGTATGATGAGTGTTATCTCGAATATATCTTATCTTTATATCTTGTATAATGATTTTTGATTAATCACCCTGCCTGTTTGAATGTTGCCTCCATGTGGGTAACGTGTAGGTGATCAGGATTAGCTCTTTTGGTGCATGAAGAATTAGCCTTGAAGTATTTTAGTCATTTCTGTTGATTAGAGGGTCTTGCTCTGATATGTAACGTTGGGTCGGGACGTTTGAGTTGAACCACTGTGTCCTTTTTGTTGTAGGCCTCATAATGCTATGAATTTCTCGTTTTAAGACTTTTGAATTATAATTGATGTTGAAAAGTGATTTTCCGCTGTGTAGTATTTGATTTAACTTATGTTGACAAAACCCGTGTTATGGAGTAAGATGTTAATTTGATTTTATAACGAAATGTGGCATCCTTGTGGTGATATACTTTGATATAAATGTTTTATTTATTGTGAATGTTCTTTTGGGATAGAAGGGTGTTATATATAAAGTGGTAGCCAATATTCTTGCTTCAAGACTGAGGAAGGTTATTAGCAAGTTGATATCGAATACTCGGATTGCTTTTGTGCTTAGCAGAAAAATATTAGATGGAATTTTGGTAGGTAAGAAATCATGGATTATGCCAAGAGAGAAAAAAAAGAATTGTATGTTGTTCAAAGTGGATTTTGAACAAGTCTCTGATTGTGTTGGTTGAGATTATCTTCGGGCCATGATGAGGGAGCTTAGTTTTGGAGTCAAATGGATGCTTTGGATGAAGGCTGGGTTTTTTATATTTCTATGTCTATATTGATAAATGGAAGTCCTACTAAGGACTTTGAGGTAGGTAGAGGCCTTAAACAAGGCGATCCATTATCACCTCTCTTGTTTGCAATAGTTGTGGTTGGCTTAACTGGTTTGGAAAATCAAGTTGTAATCTATGGACTATTTAAAGAGTTCCAAGTAAATGAAAGTGTGGCTTACAACCTAATATAATTTGCTGATGACTATATTCTTGTGGGTGAAGCTTCATGGTTCAACGTACAGGCTATAAAATCCATATTGAGAGGTTTTGAGATGATTTATGGGCTGAGAATAAACATGTGGAAGAGTGAAATCTATGGTATAGGTGTTAGGGGGTATTTCCTTCAAGTTTCATCTTACTTTTTGAGCTGTAAAATTGATTGTATCCCCTTTAAATTCTTGGGGATTTTGATAAGTATGAACCACAGGAGAATTGAAAGCTAGAGGCCAATGCTAGAAACTTTGAGAGCTAGACTTGCAGATTGGAATGGGAGAATATTGTCTCTAGCTGGAAGAATTACTTTCGTCAACTTAGTAGAGTTATATTATTATATAAATTATTCTAGCAAGATTAAATTAGATTAAGGAATCAAGACAGATTTCTAGGTTTTAAAAGAATAACGATTTATTAATAAATAAGTACATAGTTGGTTATTATTATTAAATAAAAAATCAATTAAGTTTGAAATAGGTTTTTTTAATTAATATTATTAAATGAATACAAATTAATAAATTATAAAACAAGTTTTATTATGAAAAAAAGAAATTATAAATTTATAAGAGTTATTAAGTGAGATTCTAAGATTGAGAATTACTTAAATTTTCTAAATAGAAATAATTTTAAATAGATAATGAATATTAATTAAATGAAATGAGTTGTTTAGGATATGAACAAATTATTTAAATTATGAATTAATTTTAATAAGAGGTTATTAATGTTGGTGGAATAAAATAAATATAAATAAAAAGCGATTTATTAAAAGTAAAATGATAAAATAGAAAAGAGGAAAGTTATTTAAGTAATTGCTAATTAGTTAGAAAAATAATTAATTAAAAGTTATTTGTCTTAATAAAATAAAAGGACTGATTAATTGTTAATTAATTAAATTATATTAAGTAAAGGTTAGTTAAATTAAAAGTTATATTAACAGTTAATTAATTAAAAAAGTATTTAAGTTATAATTAGGTTAATTAATTAAATTATTTTCAAATAATTATTAATTAAAAATGGAAGATTAATGGTAAAGGGGATTAGTTAAAGGATTAATTAAGAGTTAAGCTGGGATAATTAGGATTAATTAGGCGTTAATGAGGGATAGTGGAAAGTTAAGCGCTGATTAGTGAGTTAATGGAGGATTAATGGACTGGGCGTATGGTTCAGTGTGGTAGGCCTACGAAGGTTTACCGTGAGGGTTAAATGTGGATCGTGAGATGAGATCAAATGGTGGGTGAATGGCAGTGAGTGGTGGTGCACGGTGGGTGATAGTGGGTGCAACATACACGATACAATAAAATGTAAAACAGAAATGAAAAACAAATTAATCCCTAATTCCCAAAATCCCTCCGTCTTCTCCCTTTTCCCGATCTCCGATCGCGATTCTCTCCTCTCCTCCGCTTCCGTCTCTTTCTCCGTTTTTCGCTTCTCATTTACTTCTTCTTTTTCCTCCGATCTCATCCCTCTGTTCTTCTATAACTCAAAACCTGTGAACACCAAAACAAAACAAAACAAATCAACGAAACAAACGGTTGATGGATTAGAGTTACCCAAAAGTGAGGATCAACGGTGGTTTGCGGCGGTTTCCGGCGATGTTTTCTGGAGACGTTGGTGTGCGTGGCGGTGCTGCGAAATCTGAGTTTTGTTTGTGCGGTTCAGATTCGCGTTTGCATGGCCGGTTGAGGGTGATTCTCGACAGCGATGAAAGATAAGCCCTCTCTTCATAAAATCATTTAGGGTTTTTCATGATTTGGGATTTTTTGTGAGTGCTGAATGGATTGGTGTGGTTTTTTGATATCTGTGAATTTCTGGCCGCCCTTTCGTTTGATTTCATGCATCCCTTTTATAGGCACAAAGTGGTGGCTACGAATTGATGGATTACTGATGAGATTTCCATATCCGTTGTGGACATGACTTGATTGTTTTGGAAACTAATTGAATTTGTTTTGATTTTGCAGTAACAACACGAGTGGTATTTTTGGCTTATTTGGACCGTGTCGGCAAACTTTCCTTTTTCTGTGAATTGGGCCTCATTTGGAAGATAAGTTCTCTTTCAGTTTTCCCTTTACGAATTGGATACTGGTTTTAACTAAAATGATTCTTGTTTTCCATGAACCTCGCTTGTCTGAAGCATGTTGCTGATACGCAGGTAACAAGGAATACATATCCTCTCGATTATCATGTATGCCGGATTTCTCACATATGTTGAGTTCTGAATTCTCGCTGAACCTGTGACAGGAGTACACTAGAGGGAATAACAAGAACCTCCGTCCATGACAACAAAAGCTGGAGCTTCTTGAGAATGGTGAGGTGCTTGCTGGTACCATGTGAACCGATGGGTCTGTTTGGAAGTATGCGGTTTCTCGATGGTTGACTTGTTTTTTTGGTTTGAATGTAGGCTATTGTCTTTCTAGCGGAAGCTGAGAGGTGTACGAGGACAACTTTGCAGGTTCATGTTGTAATGCAGGTGAAGATATGTTTGAGCAGCAAAGGAGACGGTCTTATACCGGATGGTCGATGCTGTGGTTTATTCAAAACGTCTGTAGCCTGCTTTATCACGATTATTGTCACAACTAACAGGGATTGCTTCCTAATCTTGATGCACCCAATTAACACTTTTGTTTTTTCTTGGAATTGACTCCCTTTAACCCGTGCAGGACTTAGGATTGTCTATGAGCAAATTGGCCTTCCTTGCATTGTCTCTTGTCACAAGGAATCCCAACCGTGGTGATTGAACTGATTTTGAATTACGAAACACTGTAATGCCGGCAATGCTCCACACCCGGTTCCGCAGCGATTCTGGACTGTAGACAGAGGTTAGTTTGGAACATTATGTAATCACGCATTTGTATACCTAATGATTTGCGTTGGTTTATTTGAATCGCTCCTTTGTCGTAGAGATTGTATCATTGCATTATTAACTTTATCAAGTTCTGTTGGAAGGTTTGGAATGTGAGCTTGGAAAGAAGAGCATGAAGATTTATCGTAGGCTTTAGTTCATGGTTGGATTTTATCCCTTGGCAAATAGCAACATAGCTTGATTCACAGGCATTGCACATTGGAGATTCCTCATGAGCATACTTGTATATTATGGCATACTTGAACGAAACAGCGTTTTGATCTTCAAATGTTTGTTGCAGGATTCACATGTGATAATGATTTGGGTAGAACCCTCGGTTGGTGATGGCATGTAAATGGAAGTTAACTTGGAGATGGAATCTGATCAGAGCAACCTCCATACGGACTGCTTGCATTGTTCATTGTATTTTGTCTAGAGTTCACAGAGTTTTGGTGGAGAAGCCCAACAATAGTGCTTATGGTTGTTGATGCAGACGCCGAGTTGACAGAACCATCATCTGCTGTTGCTGCTGCTGTAGTTTTAATTGATCTTCATGCTCTTGCGCTTGATTATGAACTCCGCCTGAATTAACTGTTCTCCGAGGGAAACTTGGCCAAGCTCTCCATGATTTTTATGTAATAGCTGAACTGGCCATTTAAATTATTGCATTTTAGTGGCATCAGGATTTAACACATTCTTTTACATACCAGTTGTATAACAGGCCACAACTTTACTGATTCTGCGGGATGAAGCGACATTTCCACTCTCACGCTACACAAGGACCTATGGAACGATTGAACATTGGGTAAGACCAATGTATCCATGTACTGCCAGGGTGTTTAAGATGGTTTAGTAGTTGCTTTCCATGACTTGGTTGTTTATAGCCTTTTCTTGTTGTTCAGGTTTTCGAGTACGCCGGAGGGTGCGTTGATTCAAGTTGCTATAGGTACAGCGTTTTCTAACTTGACGGGTCCGCTGGGAACATGCTTCAAGAAATAGATGCCGCGACGGCGAGGTGAGAAAGAGGGTGTATCAAATCTGAGTTGCTGTTATAACTTTGCTGTCTGCTGTGTTTTGACTTCCTTCTTATTAACATTGTCTGATATAAACAGGGTCTGCTGCGGTTGCCGTATTGAATCTTCAGCAAACGGTTGATAGTAGGGGTAAAGGAGGCTATATACGATTTGTAGACATTGCATCTCCAATGACAGCTATACGGTGTGGCCAGGCCGGGTTAGGGCGAAGCGTGAGGTTCACAACTTTGGAAAGCAGCACTCTGCTGGTTTTATTCCCAATAACGACAGCCGGAGTCGGGACTTCTCTTATATTATAACTCATGCTGTAACACGGAAAAAAGGCTTGTCCGTCTAAAATTTCATGTTGTCATTGCTTACTTGAACAAAAAAGGTTATTCATGACATTACTATTGAGTTCTGCTTGGTTTTAAATATGTAACAGAGATAAATGGGACTTAGTCCTCCCTTTTCAATGTAAATTAATGTAGTATCACTGTATAAAGAACTGGATGCTCTCATATCTAACATGTATTAGATGAACAGCAATGGATATGGATGAGGTTGCTTTGCCAAATAAACACGTTATCCAAAATATTCATTTTGTCTCGTAGATGCTGCAGCTTCTTGAATTGAGATACTGTATTAGATTGTATCAAATTCAACGTGTATACTCCTAACTTGCATTATGGGTTTGTTTTGATGAAATTAGCATGTGGTATGGTTTCACGGGTTTGGATGTATCCAATCATTCAAAACCACAACAAGTTAGAATTCTGAATTCTTAAAAGGTGCCCTCGCAGATTCAATGATTGAACTTGCAAAAAGAAAAAGAGGAAACTCCACTTAAATAAACAATTCCCAATTTGAATCCTACTAGTTATGAACCAAATTCGGGGAACGGAAGCCTTGAAACTCGAGATAATCCAATGAAACGTGCCAAATAAATTTAAAGCAATACGGGTTGAACTTTGCCACCATCACTCAAATAACACCACTTGATTAGATTGCACGTGCATACCAATGAGCCTGAATCTTGAGTCCATATTATCTTGCACTGGAAGACGACATAAAACCTGTCAAAAATGTCTTAAAAGCCAAAATAATTTTGCACGTATTCGTTAGTCCTGATAAACACGTATAGAACGTAAAAAGATAAAATGAAAGAAAGCGCACAGGGAGATGGAATCTTAAGGGCAAAAATTAGGGTGCAACACTCAGTTATTAACAATTTACATGTCAATCACTTCTCTTTTTACGAAGTTCCAGTCAAAGTGATAAAGGAGGTAATAAGAATCCAAAAGAACTTTCTTTGGTATGGACCTGCACATCATTAATAGAGGTGTTCATGAAAATTATGTTAATGAAGAATTAGTGGAGTTGAATCAATTACTGAATGAAATCAATCCTTCTTGCAATGTCTCTGATCATGTGGTATGGATTAGTGCAGGGGATAGCTCTCTTTCTATCAAAGATTTCTATGCAAAAATTATGCAGAGTGGTGATGCAGAGCTGGTCAATGAGTCTTTAAGAAAAGCTTTGAAGTTCATTTGGGAAACTAAAGTCCCGAGAAAAATAAAAACTTTCTGTTGACGGCTTCTTCAAAACAAATTACCATAATACTACTTTGATTAGAGTATCCTTAATACTCCTTTGATCAATACATATTTTGCATATTAAAAAATAAATTATCTAGTTAAGGATATAGTATATTATATAAATGTCAAGAATTCACATGATTAAGTGTTTTGTATAATGTTATAAATATATTTGTGTTTAGTGAAAAGAAATTATGTGCTATAAAATATGTATGTTGTGCCATAGTAAATTGTATAAATGTGTTATGAATTGCGTAAACCTACTACGAATATAGGAACGTGTGAATTGTGAAAAATATGTTATGATTATGTGAACAATAAATGTGAGTTCACTGGTGTGTTATAAGTGAACTAAAAAAATTTGTTAAATCCAAACTTCCTATTGGCAATAGCCCTTAAAAGTAAGAGATAATTCTAGAATCGAAGGTTCAAGTGTGAATGTTTCATCATCGTATAGGAGGACGTGACGAGTCTAAATGTGGAGAAAAATATTTTTATAAGTCCGATTGATGGAAATCTAATATGGTATAAGAGTCTATTTAAAATCGGTTAGACTTATTATAAAACTATTGTGTTCGCATTTAGTTATGAGCATGTAAAAAGTCTATTAAAAGTTGCATATATAATGAGATACAACTCAAAAATATATTTATAAGGGGGAGGTGTCTGTCTCAATACAAAGCGGCTTTTCTGTCTTTTCTGTCTTTTCTCCTACGCCACCTTAGAAGAAACTTTAAGCGTCTTGCAGTGTTATTAACCGAGCTAGATTTGTGGTTATATGGAGAATTGGCACCATCAGAGTTGTTACTTAGTTCACTTGAGCAGGAATATGATTCAGGACTTGTTTGAACATAATTAGCATCAGATGCATTCTCAATGTCAGTGTACAAGAATATCTCTGCATCTGGTATTCTAAACAACGTCCTGGGACTGGCTCCATTTACACTGATTTGAATCTTCTGCAGTGGCTGCACAGTACTACAACTTGATTCAGAATTGTTTGAAATAAGTTTGCGATTCATCCCTCCCGCAGAAATCAACCTTTTTATTAAAAAATCAGAAGACGTCGATTGTGACCTTTGCTTCAAAAGATCTACAGGGGTCAGCCCGTCGACATCACAAATGTTCAAATCGATTAACGGCAAAGACATCAACAATTCCACTACCTCAACTTGGATGTTATCAATCACGGATACATGAAGAGCAGTTCTTCCATCATTGTTCTTTAAATTGACGATGTCTCGTATCTTTACAATCTTCTCACTAACTAATTTCTGCACGAGTTCGAAATGCTTGTCTAGTCTACAGAAACCAGGACTTTTGAAACCAGCCACTGCCAAATGAAGTAAAGTATCTCCATGATGGTTAACTAACAGTGCTAGCGAGGGAGATGCATCTATTAGATCTCCACCACGGGTAAGTAGCCCCTGTAACAAGCTACATGTAATGCCGTGTTCCCATGATCATCGGTTAAGTCGATGATATCAAAAGATTCAAGTAGCTTTCTCACCACCTGCATCATTACCACAATACATGTCAAAAAAATAAAGTACAATGCAATTTAAATAAAGAAAAGAAGGTTAAGGAGTTAGAGCGCCTATTAATTGTCTGCAAAGTTTCCAACAATAAGAAGAAGGTTTATCACCACACATGCATCTCAAATAAGTAAGTGGGAAAATTTTCCATAAAATTCAAGCTTATGGAATCCCATATACAATTAGGGATGGGAAGTGACTGTAACAACCCTTGAGAAGCAGCAAGATCAGGTTTACATTGCTGACAAACATCACAAGTCCTAACATAATAGGATGTATTTGTTCATCCCCTTCCAAAAGAAAAGTGACTTTATTCTTGCAGCAATGACATCTCTTTCGCAGTGACCACCAGATGGTGAATTATGAAGCCATCTTAGAATAAATTTCTCAAAAATAAGATATGCCCCAATTAATAAATTTCCTTTCCTTTTGAACTCATCTTTACATTCTTGATTTAATGAATGAAAATATGAGTCTTGAGACAAGAAAGCCTTAATTTTTTCTAATAAATCCTCTTGTATTACTCAACAAGAGAGTCAATAACTCTGATCCTAACTTCTTTGAGTGGCAGAAGATAGTTGAGGACTTGTATCACTCAGTCTGTTATGAACTAAAGCAACAGCTTTAAGCCCTCAAGGCAGTCATCAATTTGTCACAATAAATACAAAACAAACCTTAGCATGAATACGCCAGCCCTAAAGCAGCAATGCACCAAGAGCTGGTAAGCTCCAATCATTATTTCCACACAACAATATCGATCCTCAATGCCATACATTTCAACAGCCTAGTTCTCTTAAAAGGTAACAACCTAACCAAAAAGCTAATTCCAAACATGGCTATCAGTCTTAGTTTCATTCTGCGTAACAAACTGACAAGTTTATTGTAGTTTTTGATTCAAAGTCGCTACCGAAAGTTGAACTGCAAAAGTCGCTACCGTAACTAACTTGTCATGACAGTAGGAACTTGGCCATCACAATGCCAATCAATCAAGCACTAAATCCTTATATTGTTTTAATGATAGTTTACTAACTTGTCAAACAATTACAAACCAAACATTAGCATGAGCAAAAAACCTAAACAGCCAGCAACTAGGAGTTGATAAACTCATACTTCTAAGACACTAAAGTGAATTCAACCAGTGATAAAGGACCTGTCATGACTGATAGCAGCCCTAGGGTAAGATAACAACAATTAACAATGAGGAAATGAATCCTCTCAACAATTAGGGATTTGTTGGGACAGTTAGGGAGTTAGTTGGTAAGATTCAAAACTCTGTTATGAGTTTAAAATTATGAAGTGAGAATGGTGAATGAGGTGAGTCAAGTCATGACAGAAACATTTAGTCTTTTCTTCAGAGTTAGTGCTAATTTTTCTACTGTGTATTTTGAAATTAATTTGAACTGTCATGGAATGTGGTTCAGATGTATGTTTTAACTGTTAGCAGTTTGAAATGTTTAGTTAATCTATTAACTAGTGAAATTGAGGAAGTGTTAAGTTTCATGATGCTTGGGCTGTTAGTAGGTTTCAGCAGGCTGTTTTCGTATTGTGTATGTCATGTGTATGCATTGAATGTCATGACTGATAGCAGCCCTAGGGTAAGATAACAATCAGTGATGCATTGAATTTCATAACAATTACCAATTCCAAATGATAATATCAAAACTGTATACAAACTGTGATTACAAAGATAATTCCCTAGTGACAATTCCAAATCATAATTTCATAACATAACCCTATTGCCCTAGTGACAGTCACAGATTATCAAAACTGTATACAAACTGTGATATCAAGAGCTGTTAAACCATGTTTTTAAAATACACTTGTCTTGCATTTTGCGCAAGGATGAAAGGATCATAAGGACGATAACGCTTATCCATCACCTTATGAACATTTTCACCATTTTGTTTCAAATCTATGATATCAAGAGCTGTTAAACCATGTTTGTTTTTAAGATTGGTTACATCAGCTCCAGCATGAAGAAGCAACTTGAAAGCCTCCACGTTACCCTCTGAAGCAGATATCATGACAGCTGAAAATCCATCCTCATTTTGCTCATCTAGGTTTATGTTTCTGTTTTCAATGAGTTTTTTCAAAGCCTCTATATCATTCGCGCGAGTGGCAAATAACAAAGCTGAAAATCTAGACGCATTGCTTGATTTAACAACCTTTCCTGCTTTAATTATATCCAAAGCAACTTTCTGATATTCTTTAGTCCAATGAATAGAAATTGTTGTTGAAGTTTCTGAAATTGCTGTTTAATTACACTAACCTTGCTTCAGCTAATACTAAATGCATACTACACAGTGGACTGGTTTGCTTTGGAATGCATCCTCAAAGAGATTTGTTTTCCTACAAAGTTTACTAGTTGGATCATGCTGGTTGTGTCTAATATATCCTACAGGTTTAATGTTGGTGGCAGGTTTAATATTGGTATTGCGCTGCAGCTGGAGCTAGTACTTGCTAGGTCAGGGCATTTCGTTGGAATTGGTTATTAGAAAATCTTGGCTATCTCTAGCTGAGCTTGATCGACGTAATTTGGCGGTCCATCTTCAGTCCCGTTTTGTTTCGGTGCTCTGTTTGGTGGCTTTGATGGAAATGGAATTATTTTCTGTCATATTTAGCAGTTTTTTCAGGTGTTTGGAGGGAGATACGTATATGGCCAGGAGTGTAAACAGCATTATTCAACACTGGTTGACAGCCCTTTATCAACTCGAGTTTATACTTGGCAGCGGCAGATCACAAAACTTGAACATGTTCGTGATTCGGTGTGCAGGAATGACAGCATTTTCAAAACTTGTCATGACTGATACCAAACATTAGCATGAGCAAAAAAACTAAACAGCCAGCAACTAGGAGTTGATAAACTTATACTTCTAAGACACTAAAGTGAATTCAACCAGTGATAAAGGACCTGTCATGACTGATAGCAACTAGGACCTGTCATGACGATCCATCAGAAGTACCAGATGATTGTCCAACTTCACAAGAACATTTAGTTTTATCTAAGTGCTTTGAATCATGTAGAGATAATCAACAATGCTTGTATCTCGGTTGTTCATGAGCGATTTTCTTATAAGCACAACATCAGTAGACAACATCTCTAAAACCTAACACAGCACAGACTTTGTGCCATAGTAACTTGTATGAATGAGTTATGAATAAAAAAATTTGTTAAATCCAAACTTCCTATTGGCAATAGCCCTTAAAAGTAAGAGATAACTCTAGAATCGAAGGTTCAAGTGTGAATGTTTCGTCATCGTATAGGAGGACGTGACGAGTCTAAATGTGGAGAAAAATATTTTTATAAGTCCGATTGATGGAAATCTAATATGGTATAAGAGTCTATTTAAAATCGGTTAGACTTATTATAAAACTATTGTGTTCGCATTTAGTTATGAGCATGTAAAAAATCTATTAAAAGTTGCATATATAATGAGATACAACTCAAAAATATATTTATAAGGGGGAGGTGTCTGTCTCAATACAAATCGGATTTGTAACATTAAGTTAAATTCATTCAAACAAATTATAATGCTAATTAGGTTCATGCTCAGACAAAACAATTTTAGATTATTAGCAAATAGGCCAGTTTAAAGATTGTTTTATTGTGGTCAACATCTCATCTTTACTTCTTGTGTAAACCTATCTTGAAAGCATCAATCAAGTGAATTCACATGATAAACCTAAAACCAAGTGAAACTAAGTAAAATAATATTGCAACTTACACACCTAAAACCATGTGAAGCCATGTAAAATAATATTGCAAGTAGCAATAACACCCTAGAGTCCAAAATTCTCCACTGTATATAAACAAACATTATACCTTGTTCATAACCTAGTTTAGGAGAGTATGACAAAGACTAATGCCAATGTTTTGATTCTGAATTGGCTAGTTTTTGTTGCATTACTCATTACATTGTTTGGTGGTGCCAAAGCTATTTTAATATGTAAGATTGACACAAATAAGCTAGACTCATGCAATGCAGCAATAACTGGGAGAAACCCTCCAAAACCAAGTGCAAAATGTTGTGCAGTGATTAAAAAGGGTAATTTGTCTTGCCTTTGCAGATACAAGTCTCTTCTACCTGCACTTGGGAATCAACCCTGCAAAAGCATTGGCCTTGCCAAGAAAATGTGGTCTAAAAACACCACCTGGATGCAGAGGTGATTAACCTTGAATAGACAGGTTTTATTATTGATTTCGGTATCAGTGTTTTGTGACATGTTCTTCTTTATTTTGCAGGGACTTGAAGCAATTATTGAGAATCACTTATCTTAGAAATGGTTAATTAAGCATCCTCTAGCCTACCCCTTCAAATAAATTAGTTGCTTTTCAATTTGAGTACCTTTTCCATGTATGTATGCAAGATGTATGATGTATCAGTTTCCTATCTATTAAACTTTGCATAGTTATTTGATGTACTAAAATATCATGAAACAGAATGTTTTTCACTCAATAACAAGAATTCCAAAACAGTGGCGTTGAATGCGCGTTGAAGCCACTTAATCTTCAAAACTGGATTAAAGTGGATCATCATTTGTTTTCCAACTTTCAAGTGCATCTCTTAGATATCCAATATGATTTGTTGAATTGCTTTGCTAGCAATCTAAAGGGTCAGGGTTAGAGCAAGGTCCTCCAAATATAGGTCTCATGTAGGCATCATCGAACTTCCTCCAATAGTAATGTATGGTGTACACTGGACTTTCTATTAACATAGATAGGCTTTCCTTTGCTCGGCTAATGTTGATTTCTGTTGACTCATGAAAGGATAGCAAGGGTAGATCCAACTCCCCAACTGGTGACCGCGACCCCGATGATTCTTCATGTCTGGTGTCTATCCTTGTTACATGGTGGGGAAGAAGATATCTAACAAGTGGTTTTGTGAGACAACCAAACACCTGCAATGCCATCATTTTGGTAATATTGAAACATTCTAAAAATGAAAAGATAATTTGCTTGAAGCTCCATCATGAACTTTTCTAACTTGTTATCGGTTGCTACTAAGATTAAGAGCTTATAGGAAAAAACTGATGTCTCACTTTAGACCATTGTTTTAAAAATGAGACCATAACGGTCTGATTTCTAGTCCGATTTATAAAATAATGGCCTAAATTGAGCATATATAAATCTAGACAATCCTCATCTATCAAATCTATCGATGGAGAAAAAAAACTCACCAGTGTGGTGAAAAGGACAACAATAATGGTGTTGGTAATCATTGTCGCTTTAACCGGATCTGAAGTAACCCCAGAGAACGTGAACTGCATAAACAAAAAAAAATGAAAATTCAATGGTACTCATTATGCTACACTGGTATATAACTAGGATGTCTAGAAATGAAAACGTCGTGAACATACCTGTTTGAAAGCCAAAGCGATGGAGACTGCTCCCCTCATTAGTCCAGCCCACCAAATGATTATCTGCATCATTCACAAAACACAAGAAACCAATCTAAAAAACTATTTTCTCAGAGATAATTGTGACACTACAAGACTATCATATAAAACAGAAATAGTAACCTGGTGTTGTAATGTGATACTCGGTGTTTCTTCGACGCGCCTATTCATATAATTGACAAGTGTGGAGAGGGGGAAAATAAATGCAGCCCTCCCGAGCAATATTAAGAAGATTAAGCAACTGTAAATTCCCAACAAATTTCCAAATCTGCAATGAAGTTGACAAGAAAATATTTATGTTGCAATGAATCTCGCAATTATCTATTTTACAAATTTACTTTATTCAAAATCAGTTTTAGTCATCGCAGAACCAAAGATACACTTAATTGTACAGAGTCATAGACAAGTATAGTACCTTAAATGGGTCATCCTCCACTTTTCCATGTCAAGGGCATCCATACCCACATAAAGAAATATGAAAGTTTCTGCAATAAACGACATTGTTGCAAACACATGCCTGGAGAAGAGAAACCAAAATCAAAAACAAAGACCATGAGTCGGGAGATTACTAAACTCTACCATGGACTAACCAAATACCTGGTTGTGGTTCTTGAAGTTTCAGTCACATTATGCCATGCATAGTGTGACATTGATATTCCACAAAAGAAAACAGTGAGGATTCCACTTAGTTCAAGTAGCTGTATAAGAATTTTCGGTTTAGATGGACGGTGAAAAAAAAAGTATCTAAACTTAATAAAAAGCAAAAATCTCTAAGTTATATGACTGTCTGTTTTGACAAACTTATTTGAATTTTTCTGCCATTATAAGTACTTGTATAAAAATTTGAGAAATAACTTATTTGCAGCTTATAGAAAAAGCAGTTATCTTGATAAACACTTACATATAAGTTTACATAAGGTATTTCTACAGTAAAAGATAAAATAAAGTTAAATTGTTTTCATAAATTCTCCGAAACAATCTCACAAAATTATGTCACTACATAAGCTCAAATAAGTCCATCTAAATAGACCCTATATGGAACTTATGAAACAACTTATTTTTGTTGTAGAAATAGCTTATACATAAGAGCTTACTAGTATTTAATAAACACTTATTTTTTAAGTGCTTAACTAAGTTGTTTATTCAAACTGGGCCATAGTTCTTTAGGCTTGTAACTGGTTTGAAATCAATAAAAGACAAAATAGTGAGCATCCAATACCTCTGCCAACATGTAGGATAGATATGCCATTAACATCATCATTGAAATTTCACGAACACTTGAATGTCTGCATGCATATGCAGGGGAAAACTTGTTAACTTGTCCTCAAATTTTCACCTTCATAACTCAAGAATATGAAATGGGATTGTCGAACTTTGATGTTTACATTTCAGATCAATCTTTAAATATTATTTTTAGAGAGCTTATAGAGAAAAATGTACATACTTTCCAAAGGATAACGCTTTCAAGATATATGCAGTGACAAGTCCAGCCTGCATAAACAAGAATTCATCGAAGTAAACATGAATTCTCGAGATAAAACTACGAGCATAATGCAATCGACTAAGTAAAAAATTATATAGGAAGCCGTGAATTCAACTAATAACACTTGAAAAATCAAGTCTTGGTCAATTGTTGCCTACGATGCTCATTTAACAGTACTCACTATGACTCCAAGCGCAGTGCTTGCTGCGAATAGATACAAGAAATCACCAATAACACGGAGTGCCTTTCCGTTAAGTCTTGAAACATCAAGCTGTTGGACTGCATTGAAGAGTACAAGTGATGTTGCATCATTTACCACTCCTTCCCCAAAGACTAAGCTGTATAGTAAAGGAGTAGCTTCTTGATTAAGAACCTACAACAGCCTCCAAATGCAGTGTTGAAACTAAGATCATGTGGATATATAATTAAACGGAGAAAATTACTCATTGTTCACAGATCTAACCAACCTGTAGCGTACATACTGTGTCGGTTGAGGAGAAAATTACTCCTAAAGCTGAATCAAATTAAGATAAAAAAAATTGTTATCCAAATATGTATATATAGATTTTTAATCATTATTTTTATAACAAAAACTCTGATTCAAAAGAAAATAGACAAGAAAAACACAAACAATAAACAGATGAAATTTGATCACAAAATTCGGCAAATTGTACCGACGTTTCCTACTATACAGTGGCTGTGCAGTACCATTCTATTATTGAAGCTTAGGATTTAAGATTAAAACATGTATTTGAATACTACTGTCCAATTTAAAGATTACACCTGAAACATACCAACCGATTAAAAATACTGTGTTTTTGCATAATATTGAGATGATGCAATTAATCTTACCAAGATAATCTCGCGCCGTCAGGTAAGAGAAACCCAATTTGGGAAACAGCCACCAGCTGCCTAGGTGAACCAAATGTAAGGTGAATCCATGAAAATTATCGTAATGATAACGCTACAAGTTTAACGAAAGAGAAAAACTAAAAGAGTAGTCATTAGTCATTACCACCGGTAATAATAGATGTTGAAATGAAAACACCGACCACTCCAAACAGCATGATGGTCAAAAAGTTATGGAAGAACTGTTTCTTCTTCACCTGAAATCTGTTTGAAAAGATAAGTCAAAAACATCAAATTTTGGAATGTCAAGAGATGCTTCAAGTCTAAGACAAGAGAGAAAGTTTTACCCTGCATTAAATATTATAGGAGGAAGGAGATATATGAAGAATACTTCTTCATTAAATGTAAGGATTCGAGAACTTTTTCCCTTAGTTATTAATAATATAACCAGTCCAGCAATGCATCCCTACCAAAGAGAACATGTTAGAGGCAAAGAGTATATTAGCACCGAGACCTCTGAACAAAGAATTGTCTGGTGTCTCATATGTGTCAGCGTCGAGCGTCGAACACCATCGAACACCAACACGTTCATGATTAACAACAGGAATTATGATGAGACAACAATATTAACAGAAATAGAAATTCTAGATTTCATAATGAGTATGGATCTTACAACAAAAATGGCGACGATCGATTCATTAACCCATCGACTTTCTTCAAGCAAGTGACCAATGAGTAAACATAGGCAAAGAACAGCGACAAAGAGTGTTATAGAAACAACCTGTGCATGATCATGAGCCACATTTTTGTCCACATCAGATGTGAAATTAAGTGCAACCATCGTGCTCATCATCATGGCCATTGTTATTTTTCTTCAGTTTTTGAACAATGATTCTCTCACTCACACAAAAAACCTGTTGTATGGTGAAAGTTGATGTCAGAGAATCTGGTTAAGTTATTTTTCTTAGGTGAATTTGAGTGAACTCTAAAGTGAAAAACAGAAACAATAGGGTGTAACAGAAAAGATGACACGTTTTGTTGAATGCATGGAGAGTTAACGTGTCACTCTTTACCGTCAAGATCAATAAGCACGACACTGTGACACTGTTAGGGTTTGTTTCACGGTTTATTCATTTGTGTTATGTGTACTTTCATTGTCGATCATGGCATTACATAAATGTTGGAATTAAATAGTACTCCCTTCATCTCAAATTAGGGTTTGACACTCTCAACCATATTAAAAATTAGGGTTTGACACTCTCAACCATATTAAAAATATATAATAAATTAGGGTCATATTTGACACTCTCACACATATTAAAAAAAATATAATAAATAAAAGAGAAAAAATAATGATTTTATTAAACTATTATTGATCAACTACTAATATATTTAAATTATAATTAATGTAGGGTGAGAAAATAATAAATTAAAAATTTAAATGTATTTTTGGTCCCTTATTTTTATGTTTTAAAATTTTAAGTCCCTCAATTTTAAAGGAATTTTATGACGTGATTAAAACAAAAAATTTATTTTTAATAAGAATAGTTTGAAATTGTTTAGTTTAAGTTTTAAAAGAATGTTGATTGGCCTAAGCCAAAGCCTAAAAATAAACAAATCAATTCACAAGTGATCATAGATTACTAAAATGTTTTTAAAGTTATATAAATATTAAAGTTTTTAATTGAGAAACGATGTGAGAACTGCGTCGCGAGGCCGTATTGCGAAGGTTGTGAAAACTGTCGTACAAACCGTTGTTATTTTCACGACGGGTAGCTAACTGTTGTAATCTCCATCTTGTGACGGTTTTCAACCGTCTTAACTTGCTTAATGATTTTTGTTTTCATTATTGCTTGCGAAATTATATTGTGGCGGTTTGAACCGCCGCAATTTGCAAATATTATTTTTTTTAAAAACTATGGTATATTGTGACGGTTTGAACCGTCGCAAGTTGCAAATACTTTTTAAAAAAAAAATCTGCACTCAATTTAGGATTCATATTATTTTACTGATATTTGGAGCATTTGGAGCAGAAAGATTGCGGATCTGTATGATAATATGTGTAGAGAATACTATTTATTTATTAATCATCCACTGAAAATATCATAAGGCTGCTTATTATATTGCTTACATTATAAGTGTAGTTCACATTCACATGTCACATATTAACACATTAATCAAGGAAAACTATCATAATAAACAACTACAGAGAAACCATAGTTTTCAGAACGCCTTCTATCATACGCAAGCAATTATATGCCTTATAACTGAATATAGTATCCAACTGCCACATCGACAATAGCAACCATGCAGACAAACAGTAATGAAAAGCCTTTCTGAACTTTCGCGTTACTTTTCCTCTTCAATGCCTCCTAACAAAACAAAAGAAATATGATATCAAGTATCGAAAAATATCATTGATCAATCATCTTCGTCAATAGAAAATGTATTGCAGCTCAAAACTTAACTTCACTGCTTTAAAGAATAAGATATATACATGGAAACATTCAACAATCAGCATAAACCCCCATTTTGGGTATGAAATGCCAGACAGAAATCAAGCGCAGTCGATTAGAAAAATTTTAATGGTTATTTGAATAAAAGAATAGGTTGAACTTATATTCTAAATATACTTGATAACTTAGACAATTTTTACAGTAAGCTTTAACAAGATCTACTCATCTTTCAGTTTATCATTCTTCAGACTTGAGCAAGTAAAAGGATGTGTGGAGGTAAGATGACAATTAATGACCAATAGAAGACTATCAATCAAATAGGCTTTCTATGCTTTCCCCTTCCCTCAAAGGTTTAAACTACAGTTGCAGTTATGTTGTTAACCTTAATATTGAGAAGAAAAAAAAGCATACAAATCAATTGTGGTTGCGATGCAATTGCGGAAGCCAAAATTCATGCAGTGATAACATCAACATAACATTAAAAATAACAAACAGACCTACCAATTCCTTCTTTAGCATATCTTTTTCTTTATTGTATGCGTGTTTCTCCTCATTCAACTTCATCATGGTTACCTCAGCCTACAAAGATCAAAACTAAATACGTTAGTTGCTTCCATCTTTGAACTTTACAATAAAATATCAAAAAAATGCAACTTAAAGAACTGACTCCAAGCCTTGGACCATACATAAGTTGAGATAACATCTTTATAATCCGACTAAAGGCCCTAGGGAATAATCATTACATAGACAAAAATGTTCGATTTCACGGTGGGTTTGTCAAAAATATTAAGCATTTTCCTTTTGTATCGCAATCTTACAAGCCTCTCAAACATATTTCTTCCAAATTCACACTTGTCAGCTATCTACAAATATTACATTTTCAAAATATCACAGAGTAATCTTTTAGTAATGCAAAAGTTTAAGAAACTATTAAGTACCTTGCTTTTGACCAATGCAGGAAGTTGTCTCTCATCACCTATAAGAATGCAATGGCTAAGACCAGGAAGCTGCAACGGAATCGTAGATTCACATTCTTTTAGTTGTGCAGCATCATCAATTACTAAAAATTTCACTGGAGTCATTCCTAATGTGTACAGTTTACCAGAACTTGAAGCTGTACATAAAATAAGACATGTGTTTGACAAACAAAATTCTTCTATATCACGTTTCATATAAATACCAGGTAGAGAAATTGAGGAAGATAGAAAACTTAGAATGCATAATATCTCATCCCTTTTCTCAAGTCCAAAGCAATCAGACACAAATTTTTCTTCAAGGTCAAAAAGAGTTGGCTTGAATATGCATTGACTCAAGTTAACCAGTCCACCTGTTCCAAAAGGATATATATTAACTATACTACTTATAATATAATATAGAAATTGTTAACTCATCACTATGAGCAAATACAGAGTACAAAATCCACCAATCAACCATACTGATTCTACGAAACTTTGATAATTTTCGTTTACCTTTCGCTTGGTGTTACAGAATATAACAGCTTGAGTGATGGTGAGAGTATCATAAATCCTGTATATCCAATGAAAATTTCAGGTTAAGAGATAAGTCCTGTATATCTCCCAATGAATCACCGGGTGATTCTTCTGATTCTGAACTTTCACCTCCATCCTTGCTACGCTGCCATTGAGGATGCCTTGGCTTGCAAGTGGCTATTTTAGACAGGTAAATCTTGCAATGCTCAGGCCATGAAAATAAATGAATATTCTTCAACCCATTCTGTCTACATTTTGCCCACAGTTGCTTGTTGCTAACAAGTTTCAAAAGAGCATCTGCAATAGACTTCTCATCATGGGGACCTATAAGCAGACCATTGTCGAACACCTGTATCGATAATCAATTAATCAACCATGTTTCCACGGGAACCTTTATAGATCAATACATAACATAACCACTAATCAATAAACATACTCGATGAATATCAACAGGACCTCCATTTTTAGTAGCAACCATTGGCAAACCATAAGCAGCTGCCTGTTCAACAAAGACACAAGTTAGTATCTACAACACATCAATACCCCTAATAGAAATAGTGTTTTCATTTTTCTCTAAGTAAATATTAGCAATAATCTAAATTCATGTTTACTACAAAGTTGCAATCACATTTTTAGCCTGCATTTGCTTCTGTGTTCAAAAAGTCTTCACCGCATGCTAAATTTGGAGCATATTTAATTCTAATAGGAAGACATTCAGTTTTCAAACAACAATAGGCTGGTCTTTATCTTTGTCCCCTGAGAGATTCAGTCTAGTCCATTTGACATGCCATGTCAAAAGTAAGAGCATTCCAGTTTGACACACAAGGCCACAAATCAGACCAATCCATAAACCTTATATCATAAACCAAATTCAAGAGAAAACCTGGTGAATAAACAAATTAATGCAAAATCAAGATAATTTCTCTAAATTTAAACTAAGTATATCTACTTACTTACTTTATGCTTATATTTAAAACAAGATGGAGAAACTATTATACCTTATATTGCAAATTAGTCTTAAATTTGAGAAAACATGAAATTGGTAAGCCAATGAGATAAAAAGTCGCAAGGTTGACATAAACAGCTAAATGCTGCCAACCACATCCTCTAGCCACTCCTGCATTATTTAAGACATGTTTACTCCTAAGAGTGTCTGTTAAAGATCATGTTGTGGAGAATAAGTTAAAAGAGAAAGAATTCAAACCTGATAAGACACCTTGGACAGAATCTAGTAGTATGGAAATAGCAAGCAAGGGTGTTATTGAAGCAAATTCGTCTTTGATAATAGGACTAAACAGCTGAATCCATATATCATGACCAAATATAAGTAACAAAACAAACCCGAATCCAAGGAGAAGAGAGAGCTTTAGAGTGACTCTCATTGCATGTTTAGCTTTTTCTGGTTGGCCTGCTCCCAATTCATTGGAAACTCTTGTGCTATAAAAGTTAATTTCAAACCTTTCAATAAAGTACAAGAACATATGTTAAATGCATATGTTGAAAGGTAAGTCCAATAAAATGCAACCATTGAAAGAGATTGGATTGTTTGGAGTCATACAATCATGTTGCCGCAGATCTCGGTCGTTGTATGAAAATTGGATGTCTCATATTTTAAATTTGGTTAAATAAAGTTAGAACGAGCCTTCGATCTTAATCGAACATCTGAGATCTTTTGACTGCTTGATTTTCTAGACTATAGGAAATTCAGGTTTAGAAGGTAATATACAACAATACTAGAGAAAGAGAGTATGTTAACTTAGATCCACTAACCTTGCAGCTGCACTAAGACTGTAAGTAATCATGTAATGATTGGTGACAAAGAGAACAAATAATGTTAGATAATCCCATTTGTTAGATAGTTAGTTTCAATTAGATTATTGGTGGACTTGAGTAGTTAGAGAGTAGGATATAACACCAAGTAAATAATGGAATAGATATAGGACGAGAGTATCTTAGTCAACTAAAAAGTGTTGGGGCCTTCAGTTTAGGCATTGGGAGTATAGACCCTCAAAGTTCTGCAGAGTTGCTGCCAAGGGGATTTTCCCAATTTTGTGCAATAAAAAATCAGCGGTGACTATTTAAATATGCAGCTAATAAGCAGTTCAGGTGAAATAAATATACAGATTAAATAAATAATTGGCAAGTAAATTCTGTCATAAGTCAAAATGAAAATATAACCTATAAAATGGACTACTCACCTCAATGACTTTTGGATCGCAAATAGAAAATGCCTCCTGCAAAGTAAATTTCACATGGAATGCTGTAATTATGACATGACAAAAAGCATTTGAATACATTAACTTCGATAGATATAAATATAATATATAAAAACATCTAACAGTTCAAGCTATTGAAAATGTTGCATCACAATATCGTAGTAAAAGATAAGTATGCTCAATAGCTCAGCAAGTATCCTCAAGATGTTCAAACACAGGCACTCATATGTACCTGTGACAGAGCAGCAGGTAGATTATTTGATGAAAATCTTCCACTCAAAAGACTTGAATTGAGAGCAGCAGGTAGATTATCCATGCCCTTTTACCTGAATTGAGAACACATCTTCAATGGGCATCAAGAAAGGCTTATCAAGCTGACGAACAGGGTCAGGAATGTATTCATCTACAACTTCCATTAATTTTAGAATGGCCTTACTGCCAATCTCTTCATTTGTACCATTTAAAGCAGACAGTGTTGAACCTCTAATGATAGGGATGTCATCCCCAGGGAACTTGTAGAAGCTCAGAAGCTCTGCCAGATACACAATTAACAAAAATCCACTTCAAAATTTACCAAATAGGAGGACTACAGAATTTTACAAAGGTGTGTTCTTATCATGAATACTAACATGGAAAAGGGAGGGAAGGTGCGCTGTTAGAAAAACACTCACCACGAAGCTCCATTTCTACAAGCTCTAACAATTCTGGATCGTCAACAGCATCAACTTTATTTAAAAAGCAAACAAGAGATGGCACACCAACCTGCACAATTCATGTAAAAGTAAATGAGTGTTAATCAAGAAGCAAGGAAGTAACGGTAGACCTATAAGTTTGCTTCTATTGTTTACAAACCACTTCAATAGAATACCTACTTGGCGAGCTAGAAGAATGTGCTCCTTGGTTTGAGGCATTGGTCCATCAGGTGCAGATACAACAAGGATACCACCATCCATTTGGACAGCTCCGGTAATCATATTCTGCAAAGCAAACAATGTTAAATATGTGCAATAACTAAACAAGCACAAAACGGAAGAAACATGTTTCATAAAATAGTGTTGATGGTTGAATAATAACTATTTTGTGCTTTACTTAAAACTTAAAAGAAAACTGATCGAGAAACACCTAATAGTACATTAAGGCATGTTGTAATACTAAAGTCACATCAGACAAAGCAGTAATCCAAGAGACATGGGCAAATTTTTAACTTATCAAAATTTCTAATATTGAATAATACACATGCTTATAAATTAGAGCAATCTTTATCCTATAATACGGTTTTGTAAAGATGACTTATACCTATAACACATTTTTTAACCCTTGGATGGTTTGTGTTTTGCTGTTCATAGATCAAACTTAAGATTTAGATGTTATGCGAAGTCAACAGTATGTTTATTAAAATGTCTAAGCTGCACTAATTTCTTAATGTCTGTTTCAAATCTTCTACAACATATGATGAAGTGAACAAATCCAATTTTAGCAAAAAGATTTGAAGGCTGTTCAACATAGAAGTTGTCTTCACAAAATGCAACTGGTCTAATTACTTCAGTGGTTCAATTAGCATCAGAAAAGTATGTTTATAAATGTTCAGCTACTTACCATTTCCAAGCCAATTTTATTCATGTTCGTGATATGTTGTTATAACAAATCACAATGGTTTACTACCCAAAAAAACTCTACAAATATCTTGCTCATGATTTACTACCAAAAAAGTCCATTCAATAACCAAAGCCCACTAAGCTTTCATGTGGTCAAATACATCACAAATAAGTTGCAAGATTCCTTCATTTAACAAAGTGTTTAAAGGCCCATACAAGTCTATTCATACAAAAAGCCCATGAGAGTTACAATAAAAAAAAATCCCATCATTTTATTAACATTGTTTTCAATACATAAAAAAATCATTTACAATAAAGCCTATCCTACCACCATGTTACAAAGTCAGCAAAAAAAACCCACAAAATTCAATTTACTCGTCAAAACAAAACGGCAAAAATATGTTGCTATGCATTAAACGTATGCAAGCCATGACCAGCCATCATGGTGAACGAGCAACTTTCCAAGAAGCTTCCCACGCACTACATCTCATGACACAGCCCAGAAACAGAATTGGAAGAGTAGAAGAGGAAAGATTTCAAATCGAGAAAGAACAGAGTAGAAGAAGTAGATTAAGATGAGGTAGAAGAAGATAAGTCACGATCTAAACCGATACTAACCTAAATCGAGGAGAGTTGAGACCAAATCATGAAAATGTGAACGTGATTTGAAGCCGAGCTTAAAGCAAAGAAGGTTAAGTTTCGCTTCGTTCCCTTTTTGATGTTGTTAGCGCGATGATGATTAAGAGAATTTGATCTCTTATGAGCATCTTCTTGTAGGGAACGATGGTATGCCTTCAAATTTCAGAAAGATTCGTATGCGGTTTGGTTGCACTGATTGCGGATTTTAAGTTTCGAAAAATCTAAATGTCTCGCTATTTAAACGTGTTATCTGATGACATTGTGATGAAGGTCATTTCCTTCTTTTGTTCTTTTTTTCTTTACCGTGTCTTCAGGGATGTTGGGCCCTTTGCCCCACGTTGGATTTCTAAGTTCACCATGAATCGTTATCAGCACCCCATTACTTGCTATTACCGTGTGTTTGGGTGGTAATATGGATGATGGGCTTTAGCCCATATGATTCCATATTCCCACCCCTTTTAATCTTTCTATGCACCCCTGTTCTTTTTTTGAAGAAATCTTATTTTATATTGGATTTTCAAGTTTAATTTGTTAACTTATGATTATTGCTTTTATTTCAATTTTATATTGATTTTCCAATTTTTTTTGGTCAATGAAGAAGTCAAAAAATCACTGTTAGTCATTCTATTGATAAAATGATGGTTTATACGAGACCACCCTTTTTTTTCTTCTATTTTTATCATCTTTTTCATTTTAATTTCATCTCAATTTATCGATCGATGAAGTCTTTAGATTTGTAAAAGTTGGTTAATTGAGATTGATAACCTTCATTATGTCAAATATGTGGAAAATGACCGTTGGGGTCATTTTCTATACTTTGCGATCGTGATAGGCTACCTTCGATTAATTCACATGAGTTTATGATTAAGACGAGATTCCCCCTTTCTTTTAGTCTGTGTGACACGATTACATTGGAGAATGATCCTCAGTATCATTTCTCTATCTTGTTTTTAGCACGAATATCAATTTGCGCGACCTCATATAGTTCGATTTTCGTCATAAATCGAGCTACGACGGTTTAGCGCTACATTCCGTCCCGATTCAATTCGCCAATCAACTAACAACTAACTTTATTTTCCGTCAACATATTCTTGTTTTACTTTTCAGTCAATATACAATTGTTTTATTTTTAGTCATTATATCTCGATTATATTATCTTGTTCATATACTTGTTAATATTTATCTTGTTCATATTATTGTGGATATAATCTTGATTATATTGTTATATATCTTGTCATATTATTCATAATTGTTCATATTCATATTCATATTGTTCATGTCTTATTCATACATATCCGAAAACACATAATAATTATTAAAACAACAAAATCCTAGATTGGTGGACTGTTGGATCACTGGACTTTGTCATAAACCCTAGCTTGGAGTTTTGTCCGACTTTTGCTCAAGGCATAGTTTAGGACACTTCACACACACGACTTTCTCTTGGGCTACCTTACAACGAGACCTTTTATTTTGTGCAATCTCATGTAAGTTACATGTACCCCTCACCCATTCCCATGTATGCATTCGTATTTCTTTGATTGCGATTTATCTTCTATGAGCACCCTCAGGGGCTAGCGTAGATTAAACCGTTTTCAAACTAATTCTCGATTCCTCATCGAGCCACTTTCAAACACCCCTCGTAATTCGAGTACCCGTCCGCATTCGCCATCAACCTATTGCATGCATTTTCATATTTCATCATGGTTTCAATATTAGGGGCACCCTCAGGGACTAGTATCGTTTCTCACAACCTAACCCTCTATTCGTCGTCAAGCCGGTTCCATTTTGAATCAAACTCTCGACTCTTCGTCAAGCCATTTTCAAACCAATTTCCGTTCCAACCACGTCTTTGCACGCAAATATAAGTCAAACCCTTAATCCAACGTCAAGTGGTGTTTTAGACCCAGTTGTAAGTCGAGTACCTCTTGCCTCGCAATCCACCTCTTTTCGCAACGTATTCGATCTAATCTTTTTACAAATGCTTTTTCTTAACAAATAACGAAAGAAGGAGATTCTTGGAGTCTATCTTTCCTTGAATCTTCAAACGAATGGATCTTGAGGCATACACTTTCGATTGTCATTCGCTCACCCTTTCGTCTTAAAACACATAATCTCTATTTAAACATTTTCGTAATCAAACTTCCGAAAAAAGGAGATTCTTGGAGTCTAGCATTCCTTGAACCTTCGAATGATTAACTCTCGAGGCACGCCCCTTGAGTTGTTATTCATTCAATCTTTCAAATTCAAAACGTTCAACCTTATCTCCAACCTTTTCAATCAATTCCTGAAAGACCTAACTTTTTGGAATCTCACATTCCTTGAATACTTGAGTGACAGCTCTCGAGGCACGCCCCTTGGGTTGTTTGTCATTCAATATTTCGCTTCTCAACCAAACTTCAAACTCAAAAGAACCCTTCATCTTTTTTGTGGTCGTCCCCACGAACTACAAACGCTCTGATTCTTTTTTCTCGTCTAAATGTAAGATACGTAGGCACAAGATTGCGATGATCTTGGCAAGCACAACTCTATCCATCTTCTGTTTCCCCCTATCATTTCCCGTAGTCGAACTACGAGAGCTCTGATTTCTCATTCTCATCTGAATGAGCATACGTAGGCACAAGGGCCCCAATCCTTGGCGAGCACCCTATCCTATAACCACAAATTTTCCCTTTAGCGTCTTTATCCTTTTATCCTACCAATTCGTATTTACCATTAAGAAAACAAGCATAGATAACGCTCATCGCAAATCACCCTAAGAGGTTCCCGTTAAGTACAATGGACGTGAGGGGTGCTAATACCTTCCCCATGCGTAACCAACTCCCAAATTCGGAACATTGGTTGCGACGACCGTGTTCATGTCCTTCCATTTTAAAGGGTTTTCTAGATATTTTCCTTTCCCTATTTTGGGATAAATAAAGTTCGGTGGCGACTCTATCGAATCGTATTTCTGCGCCTTTAGCGTGAGGGTCGCGTTTCTCGATGTGATTTTTCGAGGTGCTACAGTTGGCGACTCTGCCGGGGAGTATTTTCTCCATGTGTAATACCCCAAATTTTGCCCTGAGATTATTAGGTTCATTTCACTTCATTTTTGCATTGCATTTAAATAATCACTAACAGGTTTGTGCAGTTGGCTGATTTTTGCAGAAAAATATCATGTGGTGTGCTCTTTAGTTCACAAAGGGCAAAATGGTCATTTGTTGACAGTTGGCCGGAGAATGTGATCATTCGAATTTAATCAGACAATTGGATTTATTCGGATAAAGTTGTTTATTTGAGTTGTCCAAAGGTTTTAATCTGAAGTCGGATCGGAAACAAGATTAGTTGGATAATTTGGATGAATCGGGAATTGATGGAAATAGAGCATTTTAATAGTTTTTCCTTTTTTATTTTTTTTCTAAATAAAAATAATTTCATGTTTATTTTTCTTTCAGTTCTTCCAAAGCAACCTAATTTCATTTTTAAATCGAATTTCACTTTTAGTCAAACATGTCTTATCTTTTAAAGTTAATTTCATTTCATCTTAATTAATTTCATTTTTTAGTTTGTTTTCATTTCATTTAAATAAAATTTTATTTCATTCTTAGTTTTATTATTAAAGTGATGTTTAATTTTTATTTAATTGGATTTTTATTTCTTAAATAGTAATCTTATTTCATTTTTATATTATTATTTCACTATAATATATAAAAAGGAATAATTTTATTATTATAATGAATAAAAAATATTTACATTTATTATTTACAAAAGATATAAACAAAATTAATAAAAATAAAAATAAAAATACAAAAAAATATATTATGTTTCTTCCTAATAATCCTAAGTCCTATCCGAATTTATCCGACTTTTCTCTGTACCTGCAAAATCAAAGCAAGCAAATTTTATCGGGTTAGTATTTTCCGACGCTCTCAGAAAGGTTTCATCATCGGGCATGTCGGGAGGGTAACGAATTACTCCGAAACCAACTCTCGACTTTGTTTGCGACCGAAAAGCTAAAACTAGCAATAAGTTGTTCTTATTTGAGGCAACCAGAGAGAGAGATAGAGAGAGAGAGAGAGAGAGATAATAAAAAGTGCTTATTTGAAAAATCTGGTTTGAGAAAAGCACTTCTGAAAAGCACTTATTGAAAACGTGATTTTCCAGGAAAAGCGTTTTGCCCAAACTGGACCTTAACACTTTTTTCAGAAATATTCTCAGTTAACGGATCCAACAGCCAACAACAACATTTTCGCAACAAAACAAAAGCCCAGCAAAACCACATCAAAACAAGTCAAAAACGGCAAAGCAAAACAGCTGTGAATCCGTCAGTTTCTCCACCGTTTTCGCAACAAAAGCGGTAATAGTTTCATCATAAATCCAGCCCACGAAGAGCATATAAAAAGTCATCTCGGAAAGTTCAGAAGGGGATCCAAAACCCTAAGTAGAAAAACGGCGGCAACACAGTCAAAAGGAGGTTTAGAGGATCGTAGATCCTTCATCCTCATCACCTCGTAAAGAAGAAGAAGAGGAAGTTTTCGAATGGAACTCGCGAGACCGTGTCCGTCGCAGCCGCCACGAGGACAATCGGCGGGCAACGAACCCGAAAGCCTCAGAAATCAATCATCATCGGCCAAGCGGAACCTGTAATCGAACTCAGATGAACAACACAGTCCTCACCGGAAGCCAATCGAAACGAACCGCTACCATCATCATCAGATCATAAATCATCAAGGTGAGCCACTCGATTTCATTACGTTTGGGTTTTGATTTGTTTTGTTTTGCACGTAATAGGAAGAAAGAAGTCGACATGCAAGGAGAGCGAACACGGTCACGACGACAAAGAAGAAGAATGAACGCTTCAGAACATGCAAGCGAAAACGGAAAAGCCATCGAGCTCCATCAAGGGAGGCCGTCGCCGGCACTTGGACAAGAAGAAGAGAAAGGGTTTAAAACCTTAATTGAAATGCTCTGCTGAAAATCCGCCCCTCCCTTCTTATTTTTTTTCTTTTTCTTTTTCCATTTATTTCTCTTTTTTACTTTTTTATTTCATTTCTCTTATTTTGTATGTAAATTGTAAGTACTATAATATTAGTTATTTAGATTAATTTATTTTTAGCTATTTAAACCTTTTTATAATTAAAACTTTGAAATTTTTTTATATAATTATAACTTAAACTTTTTTTTATAATTGAAAGTTAACTCTTATTTTTTTAATAAGAAACTTAATTGTTTAGCAAATTAAAGTTTTTGTAAATAAATCACTAACCAGTTTAAAAACATAAAATTAAAATTAATTTTTCTTTAATATTAAGTTTTTGTCTTTCTTAAAACTAAATTTCTAACATAAAAATGCTATAAAAAATGATTAAGGTTTCTGCTTATTGTCAACTAACACTCCTTGCACGTGGTTACCAATTTCCTGTTTGGCTGTTTTTTCATTTTTTGGTTGTAATTTACGCGAGTATATCTTCACGGTGCACTTCCTTTACTTTTCGCATTTTTTGGGATTTGTAATTTACGCGAGTGATCGTCGCGATGCTTTTTGCTTTACCGCTTTCCTTATTTTCGTACTTTAATTCTGCCATATGATAATATTCGTTGTTTACATTACTTATCGTTAAGTTCTATCTCCGAATGATTAGGTCTAGACAGTTTGACCGCCGAGTCAATAACCCTAACCTTTGACCATTTTAAAACCCTAATAGCCTAGGTGTCCCGTCGTGGACGAAAATGCCCTTTACCCTAGCATTAGGTCAAGGTGTCGTCGTACTCCATTTTAGGGTTTCCCGCCGTGGAATACCTATTTTTACCCTTTTCATTTCAATTAACTATTTTCAACGTAGAAATAGGAGTCACCGAACTCCACGTAAGCGCTTCCCTATGAACGCTTATTCCCCATTTGAAACCTTGACCACAATCAAGAAGTTTCTAATCTCCTTTTCGAGAGGAACTACGATTACTCTGATTCCATTCCCTATCCAGGATATGTAGGCACAAGATGCGAGTCTTGCCGAGTAAACTTATGACTAACCCTTAGGTCTGTTAGGTCACTCTATCTCTTAGCTCAGTATATACTTCAAGCAAATAATAAAGCAAAAATGGAAAAAATAAACAAAAGGTTTCTGTAGAGTACTACAGAAGTTTAGGGTGCTAGTACCTTACCTAGATCTCTCTCCTCATTGTCTTTACGATGCAAAAATTAGGTTTTCCCTCTTTTGACCTTTTCCTTCGGATAAATCAAAGAGCGGCTGTGACCTAAAGATACGATTCAAATTAATTAATAATTTTATATCATATTCTAACCGCAATAGAAAATGGTGACTTCATTGGGGAATGTCCTAACTTTTAAGGGTTACCCCTATTTTTGTTTATTATTTCTTACTATTTGCTTCATTATTATTTGCTTGTACATATATATTTGTTATACCTTGCTTGGGGTATCTTTGTTGTGAGATAAGTCCTACACCCGAACTTGAGTGACATTATTATAGGAAGGTGAGATATTCGACGAGGCTTGTCGGGAGTGAGTCCCGACCAAGCTGACTTGAGAATTACCGCTCAGTTGAGACCCTTTCGAAAATGGTTCGGTTCAACGATTAATCGTGAAAACTTTTACTATTGTCGATGGGAGTATGTGATACTGGGGACCGTAGTACCTTAACACCACCTTGGCCTTATTTAGGACATAGTGCGGGAACTATGAGAGAGTAGTCCCAAAATAGTTGCTACGCGATACTACACTCAAAAGAGGTTCTCTCGAGAATATTATCGACCCTTGAGTCAGTCGGAAAGTTGATAATATTCGAAAGATGGGCTGATGACTTTGGACACTTCTTTAGAACCTTGTTCTGCAGGTACAATTAACCCTATAGTAAAGGTCAGAAAACACTTAGAAGGGGGGTTGAATAAGTATGAAGATAAAATCTTAGAAGTAAAAACTCAAGTATTTTTATCCTGGTTCGTTGAACTCAACTACTCCAGTCCACCCTTTCTAGAGTGATTTGTCTTTCTCAAACAAGGACTTAATCCACTATTTAATCAACTGATTACAATAGTAAGCACTAAGAACAACTGTTCAAAGTCTTCTCAAGAACTACTGATCCTATCTGGATCTTCTTAAGGTTTTCTTACAATCAAATATAATACTAAATACAAGTGTTAAGATGCTTCTAATAAAGCTTTATCACAACTGTGATTTTTCACTTAAGATTAAGAACAAAGAAATAATTCTAGAAAGAATATATGAGTTGTATGAGAGCTTTCATAATGAATTCTTTTCAAGTGTTTCGTCAACTGAAGAAGATGAGTGGAGACTTGCTTTTATAGGCACAGTGATCCAAGAGTTATTTCACGTTGAGAAGTGTGTACCAAAAGGTCTGAGCCCTTTTTGTCTTCACATCAAGTGACCTTTCATAGAAGAAGAAAGCACAGAGAAATACTTTTTGTCTGTGTTCTTGTGTCTAGCATAAATAAGGACAGAGTCGTTTGGATATTCCAACGGACATAATCTTTGAATTCTTCTTCAACATTTTTTAGCAAGAATCATCAGAGTCTAATTTGATCAGAGCCTTCTGATGTTGATCAGAGTTTTGCTGAATCAGAGTCTTTGCAGCATGTGTGCTTTTAGCGTGTATAAGTTCAGAGCAGAGTTTTGGGTCAGATCCTCAGTACTGGCAGCGTTAGTACTCTCAGAGTCTTCTGAATTAACTATGCTTGAAAACTCTTCATACAAAATTCTTCATTGGTTCAGATGCTTCTGATTTGCTTCAGATTCTTCTGGAGCTTTTGCTTCAGATTCTTTTGGAGCTTCTGATGACAGTGTCCAGAATCTTCTAATGGTTGCATCTGACGCTTCAGAGCCTTGCATATTTCTTATGTTCAGTTCTGATTTGCTTCTGGAGTGATATTTACTATAATATCTGCAGCAAACATTTTTAAGCAAATTTTAGAGTACATAATTCTTAACTACAAAATTTCATAATAGTTATCATCAAAACATAGAGATATTATTAAGAACCAATCTATGTTCTAACAATCTCCCCCTTTTTGATGATGACAAAAACATCAGAAATTTTGTTTAATTGTAAAGAGAATAATTATAACTCCCCCTGAGATGATGAATCTCCCCTTGAATTAAATATTAATAAGGAATAGAAACTTCCCTTTTTGTCTTGAGTATTTTTCAGAGTTAGAGCTTGATTGTTCTAAACATTTGAGAGTCAGAGTCTCTTGCATATTTCAGAGTCAGAGTCTGATAATTTACATATGATCTGGGAGTCTCAGAGTTCCTTTTACAGAGTATACTTATCAAATGTTCCGAAATACTCAGATATTATGTTAGATAAAATTGATATGTCTGAAGTTTCATTCTGGTAGAGTATAATTAAACAGTATAGATCTATTTTCTCCCCCTTTTTTGTCATAAGCAAAAAGTAAGAACTTTTAAAAGACAAATAAAAGGAAAAACAAACGAGATAAATCATGTAGAGAAAACATTGAGACATTCATTCATTCAGAGCAGAAAGTACAAACATCAGAAAATATTCAAGTACATGTGTAAACATCAGATGCAAACATCAGAAAGAAAAAAAATAAACTAAGATTGTTTTGACAAAATCATCTTCAACAGATCCGTGATCTCAGAAGAGGACTTTTCTTGTTTTGGCATCCACTTAGCCATGGTTTCATTCTTCTGATCTTGTTTGGACATCCACTGAGCCATGTCTTCAGACTTCTTATCTTGCTTAGCCATCCATGACTTAATCTCTGATTGACCAGCTTCCAGAACTGCAATCTTATCTTCAAGATCTGGATACTCTTTCTTGATCTCAGATGAAGAAGGTGGGACAGATTCTGAAGCATGAATAGAGTCAATTTCCATAGGGGATTTGAAGTTAGAAGCAGCAGATCCAGAGGGATGTTCTACCAGAGTCATAGCCAGAGAGTTGTCTTTAGATGCATATTCAGTGTTTACTTCTGTATTACAGACTTCAGATGATGAAGGAGCATCCTTAAGAAGTAATGGTGCATATCTTTTAACAGTCCAGAACAAACTTCTAGCAGTTTCAGCAAATCTGAGCTTCGCATCATCAGAACATACGTTCTTCAGATTTGATGCTACAGTATTGAATCTGGTTATGAAGCCATTCCAAATGGCATCAGATTCATTTGCATCCATTGTTGATGAACACTTCCTCTGTACATAGCCTAAATACATCTCTATTTCTTTCAAAAAACTTGTAAATAAATGATCAACATTCAGCTTAGGTTTTGGATTTAGAAAAGTTTCCAATGTGATTGGCTTGGGTTGGGGTGAAAGTGGAATGGTGGATTTGGGAATGATGATCAGAGGACGAAGGTAGAAGGGTATGAATGAAAGATCAGATGAATTGTCAGGTTTTGATCTGGTTAAAGCATTCAACAGACATGGTTTTGCATTTGATGCATGGGAAACAACATCAAATGGTTTGTCAGAGTAAGGAGTGAATGCAGATTTAGCAGATAAAATAGGTTTTGATGAAATTACTGCTGGCAGTTCTTTAATATACGTTTGAAGAACAGATGGTAGAATGATGGCAAGTTTGGGTTTGAGAGGATTGATGGTGTCAGATGGTTCAATTCTGGTGTAGAAATTTTTTAAGTTAAAACCAGAGGGAAGTTTGTTAGAGGAAAATAGTTTACACGAAGCAGAGGGTATACACTCAGATGTCCTTGGCTTAGGTGTTGGGGTAGGATTGGGAATGAGAATTTCAGAAGAAACAGGTGGTTCTGGTTGGTTAACTTCAGAATTTCTGTGAGAGGGAGATATCAGAAATCTGGGTGTATATCAGATTCTGATGAATTTGAGGATGTGGTTGGAGTGCAAGACGTGGAGGACACTTCAAACAGAGTTTTGAGAGGTGTAACGTTTAGAACCTCTGTCTCAGGGATATTGGTTTCAGATGGGTTGGTTGATTCTGATGGATTCTCAGAAAGTTTTGATGGAGGTTCAGATGTAGGTGGTTCAGATGTAGGTGGATCAGATGTAGGTGGATCAAATGTAGGTGGATCAGATGCCACTTGATTAGATTGTATAGGTTCAGAAAGAACTTGTGCAGATGCAATAGGTTCAGATCTGTTTGATTGAGGTTTTTTTTTGTGGTTGTTTTTCTGGTTGGTGTTGTTGTTGTTGTTCAGATTGTACTGTTGGTTTTGTTATAGGTGGTGGAGTTTGATTTGCTGGTATTGTTGTTGGTGGTGTTGGTGCAGATGATTGATTAGTAGAAGGTTTTACAGGAGTGGTGGAAACAGGATCAGATGATTTTTGTGGGGAAGGAATTTTTAATGGTTCAGAATTATGAGGTGGAGCAGGAACAAATTGTTTCTGAGTAGGAGGTGGTTTTGGAATAGAATTAAATGTTGATTCATTTAAAACAGTTTTATTGAAAGAGTATACAGAAGATTTGGTACCTTTAATCTTGATACGCTTTGTGGGAACAGAGGGAGTGTCTCCAGATGCTTTCCTCTTGATCAACTTCTGAGGCTTGTCAGCAACTTTGGGCTTCTTCTGAACAGTCACATCTTCTGCTTCTGATTGACCTCTTTTACTTGTGTTCTCATTTCCTCCATCAAGCATTGGTTCCCTTGCTCTTTTCAGAATATCTGCAGGAACTGAGGTTCCATCTGCCTTGCAAGAATCAATATACCTTACAATTATTTCCCTAGGTTCTTCAGCACAGAACAATGGGTAGTTTTCAACTGGGATTCGCTTCTAACTAAGTTCAGAGATATTTAGCTTCTTGGGTGCTGATGTGAGTTCCTCTACAATTTTTAGTCTCTGAAGACTCTTGGCATTCAAAGGTTTCCCAAAAATAGATTCAAGTTCCTCCTTGACTCCAGCAGCATACAAAGCAGTCACCAGTCCGTTTTTTGTCAGAATATCTGAAATTAACCTTCCAAAGGGAATCCATGTTCTGATCTTCTGATCCTTATCTTTTACAGATTCTCTTGAAGCATTAATATGATTCCATAAGTGCATGAACAGAATGTAAGGAAGATCTACCTTGGTGCTCTGACTTAACCAGTACATGAAGTAGAATTGTTCATTGTTCACATAGTCTGGAGAATTTGTAGATTTTCTGTGATGAATGCATCCCATGAAAATCTTTTCCCAGATTTTGTAGTCAGGCTTCAGATCCTTAAACTTGTTAGAGGCCTGTCCAGCAGTCATGACTTCCTCATAAACTTCTTCCATGTCTACACGCCCAGCTGGCAGATGAGATACTCTATCAGTCTCCTCATATCCTATGAGTTTCCTGATTAGATCTTCTGTAGTTATAATCTCCTTACCCAGAACAGAAGACAAGATGAATTTGGGGTATACAGAGGCATGTATCCAGAATTCTTTCACCAGATGAGGGTAAACTGGTCCAAATAATCTGTCAAAGTATTTTACCCAGCCTTGAGCATCAACTATTGAACGAAATTCAAATCCATTTTCAGCTAATGAATCAAATTCCACCATTGATTCACAGAGAACTTCAAGTTTGTCAACAGGAGTTAACAAAGTCCTTTTAGGTGTCGTGTATGGAACCACACCCATATTTGCAGAAGTAACTGCAGCCATGGTTGATTGAAACTGAGCTGCTGTAGAAGATGAGGTTGCCATTGAAGATGATTTTGACAAAGGTTTAGGGTTTTTGTGAAGAGAGAAAAGAAGACAGAAATGCATAAACTTGCTTGAGTTGTGAAAAGAGTGAAAGTGGTGAGGGATGTGGTATTTATAGAAAATAATTAGGCATACAAACAGACAATTAAAGCACGTTCACTCACAGCAATTAATGTCAATTAATGAAAGAGAATAAAAATTATTTCAAGCCTTAATTGATTATGACAAATTGGGGGGAAAATCAAGATTTTCACTATTCAAACCATACTTCAAACGTCTCTTCAGTAGTGTACACGCCATCTTTGCAGATTTAGAGTGACATGTGTTTGCTTGCATGTGCTTCTGAATTCTCTTGAGAAATGAAACATTAGCCAACGTTCGGATCCTCTGAGATTAGTTTGTTCAGATACACACAAATAAACATAAATCTAATAAGCAACAGATGAAATACTTCAGAGTGATAAACATTTATCATCTGTAAAATTTGCTTCTGACAAATATTATTTTGGACACAAATCCATACCAAATATTTTTCAGAATAAACTTGAATCTATCTTCAACAAGGGGTTTTGTGAAAATATCTGCCCATTGATGATCTGTATCAACAAAGGCTAAGTTTATAATTCCCTTCTGAACATAGTCTCTGATGAAATGATGCTTAATTTCTATGTGTTTTGCCTTAGAGTGTAAAATTGGGTTTTTAGACAAACATATAGCAGAAGTATTATCACAGAATATAGAAATGTTACTTTCAAATATCTGATAGTCTTCTAGCTGACTTTTCATCCAGAGCATCTGCGTGCTACATCCAGCAGCAGCAATATATTCTGCCTCTGTAGTTGATAGTGCAATTGTGGGTTGCTTCTTGCTGTACCAAGAGATTAGATTTCTTCCTAGAAATTGACAACTCCCAGAAGTATTTTTTCTTTCCACTCTGTCTCCAGCGTAATCAGCATCACAGAATCCAACTAATTTGAAATCATCAGATTTTCTATAACACAAACCCACATTAGAAGTACCTTTCATATACCTTATAATCCTCTTAACAACTGTTAGGTGTGATTCTCTAGGATCTGATTGGAATCTTGCACACAAGCATACACTGAAAAAAAATGTCAGGTCTAGAAGCAGTTAAGTAGAGAAGAGATCCTATCATACCTCTGTAGAGTTTCTGATCTACTTTCTTACTTACCTCTTCCTTGCCTAGTGAACTAGTTGGATGCATGGGAGTCTTTGCCAACTTACTATCAGTCATGTTAAATTTCTTCAGAAGTTCTTTAACATATTTGGTCTGATGAATGTAAGTGCACTCTTGAGTCTGGTTGACTTGAATTCCCAAAAAGAATCTCAATTCTCCCATCATGCTCATTTCAAATTCTGCCTTGCCACTGGAGCATAAGTTTCAGTGTAATCAATACCTTCTTGTTGACTGTACCCTTGAGCAACAAGCCTTGCCTTATTTCTTTCAACTTCTCCTTTCTCATTAAGCTTATTTCTAAAAACCCATTTAGTTCCAATTATGTTGAATCCTTTTGGTCTTGAAACTAAATCCCACACATCATTTCTGGTGAACTGATTTAGCTCTTCTTGCATGTCAATAATCCAATCATTGTCTTGCAGAGCTTCATCTACAGAAGTTGGTTCAATTACTGACACCAATCCAAATAATGATGCTTCAGATGATCTGAGGAAGGGTCTTGTTCTGATAGGGTCATCCTTCTTTCCAATGATAACATTCTTTGGATGAGAAGCTTTGATTCTGGAAGATGATCCTCTAACAGTTGATTCTTCAGAAATGTTTAAGTTGTTCATCTGAGAAGTCAAAGGAATTGCATCTGGCGTTGCTTCTGGTTCCTTCACTTGAGCTTTGTCTGCCTCTGAGCCTTCAGAGCCTGTGAAGACTACTTCTCTATCTGCAGAGTTTTCAGACTGCTTTGACTTTTTAATGCCAAACTTACCATCAAATCTAACATGAATAGATTCTTCCACAATCTGTGTCTCAGTATTGTATACTCTGTAGCCTTTAGAGCATTCAGAATACCCAAGCATGAAACACTTCTGTGCTTTAGAATCAAACTTGTTCAGATTTTCTTTAGTATTCAACATATAGCAAATACATCAAAAAGGATGAAAATATGAAATATTGGGCTTTCTGTTCTTCCATAGTTCATAGGGAGTCTTCTCCAGAAGAGGTCTTACAGACACTCTGTTCTGAATGTAACAGGCTATATTGATTGCTTCTGCCCAAAAGTGCTTTGTCAGATTAGTCTCATTAATCATGGTTCTGGCCATTTCTTGCAGAGTTCTATTTTTCCTCTCTACAACTTCATTTTGTTGTGGAGTTCTAGGACAGGAAAAATCATGAGCAATGCCATTTTCATTAAAATATTTTTCAAAATATTTGTTTTCAAATTCACCACCATGATCACTTCTGACTTTTATAATTTTGAAATCTTTTTCATTCTGGACTTGTTTGCAGAAGTCAAAGAACACAGAATGTAACTCATCCTTGTGTTTTAAGAACTTTACCCATGTCCATCTACTATAGTCATCAACAATGACTAATCCATACTTCTTGTCTCTGATGGATGCAGTTTTCACTGGTCCAAACAGATCAATATGAGATATACGTCTCATATTAATATGCCCCAATCTTCTGTGCCAGACCCATTGCTCCTCATTAACAAACAAGAGACATTTAACATTCTGAACCTTAAGTTCTGAAAGGTTTATTTTATAAATATTGTTCTTCCTCTTTCCACTAAATAGGATTGAGCCATCCTTTTGACTAATAACTTTACAAATTTTTTGATTAAAGGTTATGTCATAACCATTGTCACTTAATTGACTTGTGGACAATAGATTATGCTTTAATCCTTTTACAAGTAAAACATTAGTAATAGAGGGAAGTTTACCATTTCCAATAGTGCCAGATCCAATGATCTTGCCCTTCTGATTCCCTCCAAATTTCACATCACCTCCAGATCTAAGCTCCAGACTTTGGAACATAGACCTTTCTCCTGTCATGTGTCGCGAGCATCCAGAGTCCAGGTACCATGATTGGCGTCCTGACTTTGCTGCTAAGAACATCTGCAACAGGAATTATTTTACTTTTAGGTACCCAGATCTTCTTGGGTCCTTTTGGGTTAGTTGTTCTGAAGGTTTGTCTAAACTTCTGTTTTTCAACATAAGGTTTATTCTGACTAGCCTTAGATTTAAACACATGAATGTTCTTTTCAGAATGAGTGTGTTCAATATCATTCAAGTGACCAAATTTAAATTGGGAATATAAAGGAGTCTTCTTGATGATATTATTATCAACAAGTTTTGGATTTAAATCCTTTCCAGAGGAAGATTTATATCCAATTCCTTTACTGTTATTTCTGCTAACTCCATAGATCATAGAAGCCATTTTGCTTCTGTCTATGCTTTTAGCAAGAAACTTCTGAAAGCTATAATCATATTTTTCCAAAATATTTTTTTATTCAGACTCAGTTTCAGAATCAGAGTCTTGTTGAGCTAATTCAGAATCATTTTTCAATCTTAAGTTCTTTTCATTTAGCTCAGCTACTTCTGATTTGAGAATATTATTCTCAGATACAAGATTGCTTTGACGCTTCTTGTATTTGAGCTTAATATTGTTATAGCTCTTCAGAACTTCTGACAACACTTTGATAAGTTCATCTTTAGTGAGTTTAGCCATTACCTCTTCAGCGTCAGAGTCAGATTCAGAGTCAAATTCAGATCCTGAAATTCCTTCCTCCTGATCTTCTATGTCTGCCATCAATGCTACGTTGGCACATTCCTCTTCTGACTCAGATTCAGATTCAGATGTATCTGAATCATCCCAGGTTGCCATTAGAACCTTCTTCTTCTTATCAGATTTTCTTTTAGGCTTTTCTTTCAACAACTTTGGACATTCATTTTTGTAATGCCCAGGTTCTTTACATTCGTAGCAGACAACCTCCTTTTTGCCAGATCTTCTGTGTCCAGAAGATTCTTTTCTTTGGTCAGGCTTCCTAAAGTTTCTGAACTTCTTTCCTTTATGCTTCCAGAGTTTGTTTATTCTTCTGGACAACATGGATAGTTCATCTTCATCTTCAGATGAGGATTCTTCAGAGCTTTCCTCTATTACCTGCAATTCTTTAGCAGATTTATTAGATTTTAAGGCAATTGATTTACCTTTCTTTTGAGGTTCATCTTCCTCAAGTTCAATTTCATGACTCAGTGAACTGATTAGTTCCTCCAAGGAAATCTTGTTCAGATCTTTAGCCATTTTCAGCGCAGTCACCATAGGTCTCCATCTGGTAGGTAAGCTTCTGATGATCTTTTTCACATGATCAGTAGTAGAGTATCCTTTATCCAGAACCTTTAGTCCATCTGTAAGTATTTGAAATCTGAAGAACATAGCTTCAACAGATTCAACTTTTTCCATCTTGAAGGCTTCATACTTCTGAATTAGAGCCAAAGCCTTTGTTTCCTTGACTTGAGAGTTTCCCTCATGAGTCATTTTTAAGGACTCAAACATGTCAAATGCAGTTTCTCTATTTGTGATCTTTTCATACTCAGTGTGAGATATTGCATTTAACAATATCGTTCTAGCCTTGTGGTGATTTCTAAATTCCTTCTTTTGGGCTTCTGTCATAGATTTTCTATCTACTTTCTTGCCATTCCCATCAATGGGATGAACATATCCATCTATGACCAAATCCCATAAGTCAGCATCATAACCAAGGAAGAAACTTTCAATCCTATCTTTCCAATAATCAAATTTCTCCCCATCAAAGATAGGGGGTTTAGTGTTGATTCTGTCCCTTTCTTCATATTTGTTGTTAATGTTAGATATTGAATTATCAGCCATAGTAAAAACCAAATATATATATCAAAGTTTTTCTCACTGGATCTTTTCTGTCACTGTGAAGTGGTAGCACACACAGAAACGGAGCTCTGATGCCAACTGAAGGTGAGAAAATACTTAGAAGGGGAGTTGAATAAGTATGAAGATAAAATCTTAGAAGTAAAAACTCAAGTATTTTTATCCTGGTTCGTTGAACTCAACTACTCCAGTCCACCCTTTCTAGAGTGATTTGCCTTTCTCAAACAAGGACTTAATCCACTATTTAATCAACTGATTACAATAGTAAGCACTAAGAACAACTGTTCAAAGTCTTCTCAAGAACTACTGATCCTATCTAGATCTTCTTAAGGTTTTCTTACAATCAAATGTAATACTAAATACAAGTGTTAAGATGCTTCTAATAAAGCTTTATCACAACTGTGATTTTTCACTTAAGATTAAGAACAAAGAAATAATTCTAGAAAGAATATATGAGTTGTATGAGAGCTTTCATAATGAATTCTTTTCAAGTGTTTCGTCAACTGAAGAAGATGAGTGGAGACTTGCTTTTATAGGCACAGTGATCCAAGAGTTATTTCACGTTGAGAAGTGTGTACCAAAAGGTCTGAGCCCTTTTTGTCTTCACATCAAGTGACCTTTCCTAGAAGAAGAAAGCACAGAGAAATCCTTTTTGTCTGTGTTCTTGTGTCTAGCATAAATAAGGAAAGAGTCGTTTGGATATTCCAACGGACATAATCTTTGAATTCTTCTTCAACATTTTTTAGCAAGAATCATCAGAGTCTAATTTGATCAGAGCCTTCTGATGTTGGTCAGAGTTTTGCTGAATTAGAGTCTTTGCAACATGTGTGCCTTTAGCGTGTATAAGTTCAGAGCAGAGTTTTGGGTCAGACCCTCAGTACTGGCAGCGTTAGTACTCTCAGAGTCTTTTGAATTAACTATGCTTGAAAACTCTTCATACAGAATTCTTCATTGGTTCAGATGCTTCTGATTTGCTTCAGATTCTTCTGGAGCTTTTGCTTCATATTCTTTTGGAGCTTCTGATGACAACGTCCAGAATCTTCTACTGGTTGCATCTGACGCTTCAGAGCCTTGCATATTTCTTATGTTCAGTTCTGATTTGCTTCTGGAGTGATATTTACTATAATATCTGCAGCAAACATTCTTAAGCAAATTTTAGAGTACATAATTCTTAACTACAAAATTTCATAATAGTTATCATCAAAACATAGAGATATTATTAAGAACCAATCTGTGTTCTAACATATAGTACATACCTTTGTAGGACGGGTAGACCTTGACTCTGCTCATTATACCTTTAACCTAGGACTTTTGTTGTTTGTGTGTATTTGTGTATGGCATTCATAAAACATCATTCCTAGTTTCAAGGAATTCAAAAGTCCTACATTTCAAAGTTTAAAACCTTTCCCAACTTTCCTAAAAAAGGAAATATTTGCAATCGACCGTTGAAGTTCTTGAAACTATTACGTTGCATTAGCATCATATTTTTGCATTCCGTTCTCCACCTGGTTTCTCATGTCCAGTCGTCTTTACTTTCCAGTGTCTCTTTGAGTCGTCAAGCTGATTCCTCGATACAGATATCAGACTAGTGCTAACTATAGACTCCAGATGTCAGAACAAGAGGAACATAATGCGGAAGTTCGAACGGAGATTGATGAGTTGAAAGCAGGCATGACCATGCTTACCGAAATGCTTCAAGTACCGATTTCCAGAAGAGATCCACCTCAGAGGCTCGTAATTCAGGAAGTTTCAAGTGCGGATCCACCTCCTGTTTCACTGCCTCCAGCTACCTGGCCAGAGTTTGGTTTACCTCTTAACTACTCTCCACCTATTGCATCTGCTGCTACAATTGGTCAGACTGTTAGACCGGTTTTTCAAGCTCATGTCCTTACCGAGGCCAGACCTGTGGTCCACACTGTTAATCAGACAGTCCAAGCCCCCTTTAAGAATCCTCCCTATGAGTACAATACTGCCGGTGTTCAAAAAGATTTTGTTGAGCCTGAGATTACCCGTGAACAGTTTTAGATCATAAACAAGAGACTCCAAGCTATCGAGGGTACGAATTTGTTCAATGTTGATGCCGACAATATGTGCCTAGTTTTTGGTCTTGTTTTTCCTGCCAAGTTCAAGACTCCTGAATTTGTAAAGTATCAAGGTCACTCATGTCCAAGAGCCCATCTAGTTATGTACTTCTGAAAGATGGTAATTTACACCAACAATCAGAAGTTACTCATCCATTGCTTTCAGGATAGTTTAAGTGGTGCTTCTCTCAAATGGTATATGAACTTGAAGCATAACAGCGTCCATTGCTTCCAGGATCTCGCCAACGCTTTTATGAAGCAATACAAATACAATTTGGATATGGCTCCTGATCATCGTCAGCTTCAAAGTGTGTCTCAGAAGGAAAAAGAGTCGTTCAAGGAATATGCTCAGCGCTGGAGAGAGTTAGCTTCCCAAGTTGAACCCCATATAGTAGAGAAGGAACTGACAGGAATGTTCATGGATACTTTGTCTCCTTTCTATTGGTAAAAGATGATTGGGAGTGTCTCTTTTAGCTTTACAGATCTGGTAACTATTGGCCAAAGGTTAGAAGAAGGTTTGAAAAATGGTAAGGTGTCCAAAGCTGCCGAATCTTCTAATGGGGAAAGAAATCCTATGGGAATTTCCAGAAGAGGACAGAGGATCAGACCAATGCTGTAATGACTGAATCAAGAAAGCCTCGCCACGGATCTCAACCTATTGGTGCTCCACAGCCAACTCAGGCTCCTCAACGCCCAGTTATTAGACAAGACTAGTATCGAAATAGGAATCAATTTGATACTATTCTCATGACTTACACAGAGCTATATCCTAACCTAGTTCGACAGGAACTGATTACTACAAGGGTTTTACCATCTCATCCTAATCCTCCTCCTGCTGGATTTAGGGCTAATCTACAATGCGCTTTTCATGAGGGTGCCCTAGACCACGACTTGGAGCATTGTTTTGCACTGAAAGCCAGAGTGTGTTAGTTGATGCGAGATGGAATACTTGATTTTGCCGATAATCCTCCAAATGTCTAGAAAAATCCTTTGCCAGCGCATCAAAAGTGAAGCTTCGGCCTGACCCCAGCGGATTATTTGTGTTCCAGACAGGAGGCTCACGGATTTAGTCATTAGGTTGTGGTTTCTCGTTGTTTGTACTTTCCTTATTTTATTAGATGTTTGCTTTCGAATTATGTTTGTACTTTTACATTAATCAACTGAGCATTGCAACTTTCGATTTCAACTTGTTTTGTCTATTATTTGCATTTTATACTTTATCTTCCAAATATTTACTTCTTGTCCAAATTCTTGATATACAAAGATTGGAGGGAGGATGATGAAAACGTTATACCCATAATTGCTGTCAGTATGCTTTCAATCAAACGTTGTTGATCATGTAAGGCATTATTTCAACTCCCAAACACTGGAGAAATAAGGAAGTTATTCCCTTGTCACCCCTTTCGAGCCTAGAAGTTGGAGTTTCTTTCTTTACAAGAAAACCCACAATCTTAACCTGGGGCATGGGTAGTTTTCAGTTAACTTGGTTGTGTGTTCCTGCAATACACGTTTCATATAAAGGTTGCATTCACAAATTTTCCTTCGTGCACAACAAGTAAGTTTCAAAGATGTTTTCAAGCCAAGAAGCCGATGATGGTTCGCCGTGATCATTAAGCTAGGCAGTCACATTTCTTCAAAAACAAAAAAAAATCAAAAGAAAAAGCCTGCTAAGTCAAAAACTATGAAGGAAACTTAGGCAAAACTGGGGCATCCTGCTGATTGTAATCTTCACAAGAAACAACTCAGGCAAAATTTAGGGATAATACAAAGAGGAGTTTTAAACCCTTCATCTTGAAAATCCTCAAAGTCAAAACGACCAAATATTATAGGGAAGTAGTGACTGCCTTTTCATAAGTCCCTTGACTTCTGAATCATCATTGCTACCATCAGTGCAGTTCCTAACCTATAGGAACCTGAATGCATAATACGAGTTAACTGAGCGTAGGGCTAAGATTATCACGTAGATTGGGCGGGTACAAATAAATTTTGAGCCTTTATCCTTTGTTTCATAAACCGTGAACCAAGCCACGTTACAACCCTCGAAAGACCTAATTGAAGCAAGGTTATTTTGAAAGCATACTACAACAAGGTTGCGTAAGCTGACTCCAAAAGATCTTTGCGAGTCATTTATTTTGGCAGTACACCTTCATTTCTGACCAACGAATCATTTATTTTTCATCTTTCAAAAATAATTTTGATTTCAAAAGTTGCATGAACTTTGCATTACCATGTTTGTATGAATATTTTTGTTTGCAAATTGGCTTTCCTCTAAGGAATTTTCAAACAATCGAGAAACTTGGTCAAGTGATCCTATCAGGGGCAAGGTCTTCTCAGATTTAGTTCATCCAAAAGTTTTTTCAAGACTCAAACTGGGGCAAGCCTTCCGAGGGTACAATAAAGCAGTCTTTTCACGAATCAGACAAGCTGAAGCGATTATCAGTTCATCTATAATGGACAACTTAGTCTGGGGCAGTTTACTTGAAGAATCCCCAGACAACTATCCTTCCTTCCTACAAGGACTGTCAACTTGATACAGTTTACCATTGCGGTAGATATGTGTTTAGCAGTAACATATTTAGTCTCCAAGTAGAATGACATTATCTCCGTATTGAGGAATCAGTCTCCCAGTCTTGTCATCTCACCAAAAGAGTCGAGCCTTGTCGTCGACATCTGCATTTGCATTTGATCATATCTCATAGCATAATTCATATACATATGCATAACATGAGTGTTTCATCCTCATCTGTATTTCTCCTGATGTCGTGTTTTATCCATGTCTTACCTTGTGGTCAAAGTCTAAATTGCTTGGCACCTACCGAACAATTTTGTGTCGTGTCTATCTGATGTTCTTCCAGATATGATGTTTTTCTTATCCAATGGTTTTCAGGATATGCCTGTTCCTTTTACGTCCAATATTCTTCTCATATATTATGTTTATACCTTTCATTCAAAGCCATTATTGAATGTCTGATACCCTTATTTTAATTTCTCTTTCTGATGGTTTTCCAGACTGAGTCTTTGTTCTGATGTTCTTCCAGAACTTATTTGACGATTTTCCAGATATTACCTTTGGTTTTGATGGTTTTCCAGGATCCTTCCAATGGTTTTCCGGATTTTTTTCTCTTTCTAACGGTTTTCCAGATCGAGTCTTTCAATTCTGGTGGTTTTCCAGAATTTATCCGATGGTTTTCTGGATATGTTTCTCTTTCTGACGTTTTTCTAGATTGGGTTTTGGTTCTGATGTTTCTTCCAGAACTCCATTGTTACTTATCTGATGTTCTTCCAGATACGTCTTCAAACCTGTCCCGTACATTTATTGCTTTCCTAAATGTGTCGGATGTACCTTCAGAGACCTTGTCGTCATTTCATACTCTTATAGATGTTCTCCTTTTGTTCTTTGTCCCAGAGTTTATTCGATGGTTTTCCGAGTATCTCTGGTATGTTTCAGAGTTCATTCGATGTTCTTCCAAATGTCCCTGAAATGTGTTTCTTTGTCCCCGAGTTTATTTCATGTTTTCCCGAGTATCTCTGGTGTGTTTCAGAGTTCATTCGATGTTCTTCCGGATGTTTCTAATGCGTGTTTCTCCTTGTATATTTTCCTGACGATTCCTAAAAATCCCGCTCGATCTCTTCGTTTAAAGGAATGTCCCAAAAATTCCAGCACTTGTCATTTACCTGATCCTACCGCCGTGGGGATCCTGTGTCAGCGTTTCATCCTAAAGTGACAACTAGTCGTGCTTGCACCGGTTGATCCGTCACTCTAGAATTCCCCAGTTGTCGTGCTGTTCCACCAGTGCGTCGTATTCCCCAGTGTGTGTTTGTCCCTTGTGTCATCGTGTCGTCTGCATCCTTTTATTTACCATTCTCATCATACGCCTCACATTAAAGTCATGGCATTGTCAATATTATAGTCGTTCAGTTTTATCCATAGCATTGCATATCACTGAGTCTGAGGGCAAAATTTTCGGTTATCTGTATTTAAATCCCTCCACCGTGATTCCTCGAGTCTTTGTCGCTCAAATCATCCGGTGAAGCTATTTAAAGAGGGGCATCTGTAATACTCCAAATTTTGCCCCGAGATTATTAGGTTCATTTCACTTCACTTTTGCATTGCATTTAAATAATCACTAACAGGTTTGTGCAGTTGGCTGATTTTTGCAGGAAAATATCATGTGGTGTGCTCTTTAGTTCACAAAGGGAAAAATAGTCATTTGTTGGCAGTTGGCCGGAGAATGTGATCATTCGAATTTAATCAGACAGTTGGATGTATTCAGATAAAGTTGTTTATTTGAGTTGTCAGAAGGTGTAATCGGAAGTCGGATCGGAAACGAGATTAGTCGGATAATTTGGATGAATCGAGAATTGATGGAAATAGAGCATTTTTGTAGTTTTTCCATTTTCATTTTTTTTCTAAATAAAAATAATAAAAATAATTTCATGTTTATTTTTCTTTCAGTTCTTCCAAAGCAACCTAATTTCATTTTTAAATCGAATTTCACTTTTAGTCAAACATATCTTATCTTTTAAAGTTAATTTCATTTCATCTTTCTTAATTAATTTCATTTTTTAGTTTGTTTTCATTTCATTTAAATAAAATTTTATTTCATTCTTAGTTTTATTATTAAAGTGATATTTAATTTTTATTTAATTGAATTTTTATTTCTTTAATAGTAATCTTATTTCATTTTTATATTATCATTTCACTATAATATATAAAAAGGAATACTTTTATTATTACAATGAATAAAAAATATTTACATTTATTATTTACAAAAGATTTAAACAAAACTAAAAAAAATAAAAATAAAATTACAAAAAAATATATTATGTTTCTTCCTAATAATCCTAAGTCCTATCCGAATTTATCCGACTTTTCTCCGTACCTGCAAAATCAAAGCAAGCAAATTTTATCGGGTTAGTATTTTCCGACGCCCTCAGAAAGGTTTCATCATCGGGCATGTCGGGATGATAACGAATTACTCCGAAACCAATTATCGACTTTGTTTCCGACCAAAAAGCTAAAACCGGCAATAAGTTATTCTTAATTGAGGCAACCAGAGAGAGAGAGAGAGATGATAAAAAGTGCTTATTTGAAAATGCTGGTTTGAGAAAAGCACTTCTGAAAAGCACTTATTGGAAAAGTGATTTTCCAGGAAAATCGTTTTTCCCAAACTGGACCTTAACACTTTTTCTAGAAATATTCTTAGTTAACGGATCCAACAGCCAACAACAACATTTTCGCAACAAAACAAAAGCCCAGCAAAACGACATCAAAATAAGTCAAAAACGACAAAGTAAAACAGTCGTGAATCCGTCGGTTTCTCCACCGTTTTCGCAACAAAAACGGTAATAGTTTCATCATAAATCCAGCCCACGAAGAGCATATAAAAAGTCATCTTAGAAAGTTCAGAAGGGGATCCAAAACCCTAAGAAGAAAAACGGCGGCAACACAGTCAAAAGGAGGTTAAGAGGATCGCAGATCCTTCATCCTCATCACCTCGTAAAGAAGAAAAAGAGGAAGTTTCCGACTGGAACTCGCGAGATCGTATCTGTCGCCATCGCCGATGTAACACCCCACTTTCCCGATTTAAAATAAAATACGATTAATTCGAATAAACATTAGAGTTCTCCACAAAAGTGGGATATCACATCACATAACTCAACATACTCTTCATTAGAAGGTTTTCAAAACAAAGCAGCGGAAAATATTCATTAGTTCATCAACCTAGGCCATCCGCCAATACATGAAAATATTCATTAGTAAAATTCACCAACACATGATACGTCACAGGAAAGTAAAACAAGTTCAACTAAATCAAAAGAAAACGCCCAAGTCTCGTGCTACGTATCAGAGCATCCTAAGACTCGACTCGCACACCTCTATCCAAGCTAGCTAAGTACCTGGATTATCTGTACTTCCGAAGAAGCACAGACCACAACAACAACAACAAAAGGGTGAGAAAACATGATCAAAATTATCGGTAATACAGTACATGAAATAAAGGTAGTAATCATATAATTCATCATCCAACATTCATCAAACACGACCTACTGTCCAACATCAACATAACACACCATAATGCAATTATGCAACTCAACACCATGCATGCGGTACCGACTCATTGGTTCATTCAATCGAACCCCAGATAGATCACATACACCCGTCCTTGGCCATGATCTGTCCCCACCATTCTCCACAAGGGAGTACGGATGAATCACATACACTCCTCCTGAGCAATGATTCGTCCCACCAAACACCATGATATGCATAACACACAAAGTGCACATGATCCCCTGATCACATCACCATACATCATACATACGTATTGTTCATCAATTAATTATTTTAATTAAAGTCACATGATCCCCCTGATCCCATCACCATACCCCATACATATCGCACACCTCAATCTACTTATTTCAATTAACTTCAATCACTACATAATTTCACCTTTTAATGTCAAGTATACACTCTTCACCACTAATCACCATATTTATACTGGTCACAACTCAAGGGATACTACAAAACGAGGTCACAAGGCAAAACAACACAATGTCACTTTCTGTCACGCTCGCTGGCTCGTTCGCTTAGCGAAGCCCTAGCGAACGCTCGCTAGCTGCTCGCTTAGCGAACTCCCTAGAGAAGGCAGATAGTAGCTACTGGAAGGGTTCGCTACCCCACTCGGCTAGCGAACCTGCTAGCGAATGCTCGCTACTAGCTCTCCTAGCGAAGGTGCTAGCGAGCGTCTGCGATCTCTCAAAACCCTCACTGTCCAACAATGTCATCTTGCTCAATTCCAAGCCTATCACTCTACTTCCATCTCCCATCCTATCATTACTACAACCAGTACACACCACTCTAGTCATTATTCTATCAATTTATCTATAGAACCCACACCTTAACATGCACATGAAATTCTACCCCCTTACCTCTATTAATGCTCTGATTGACGAAAAACCTGAAGAATCGTTAGCCCTAGCCTTCTTCTCTTCCTCCTTGTTCTTCCTCTTTACTCTTCTCTCTAAACTGGTTTATCGTGTTCTAATCTCCCTTTCTTCCCAAACTCTTCTAATACTCCTTTTTAATCCTTATTTCATTTTATTAATCTAATAATAATAATACTAATAATAATAATGCAAATAATAATAATAATAATAATAATAATAATAATAATAATAATAATAGTAAGATTAATGACATAACCACATTACTATAAAGTATTATATTATTATCATTATCAATTATATTACATTAATATTAAACTCTACATTTTATTAAATGACTCCTATAAATTAAGGACACCCACCCACGCGCTCAGACACACTCCCCCACAAAGGACACACCAAAATGAAATAACACCATAAGACTAAATAATTAAAATGGGTGTTACAGCCGCCGCCATGAGGACAATCGACGGGCAACAAACCCCGAAAGCCTCAGAAATCAATCATCATCGGCCAAGCGGAACCTGTAATCGAACTCAGATGAACAACACCGTCCTCACCAGAAGCCAATCGAAACGAACCGCTACCATCATCATCAGATCGTAAATCATCAAGGTGAGTCACTCGATTTCATTACGTTTGGGTTTTGATGTATTTTGTTTTGCACGTAATAGGAAGAAAGAAGTCGACATGCAAGGAAAGTGAACACAATCATGACGGCAAAGAAGAAGAATGAACGCTTCAGAACATGCAAGCGAAAACGGAAAAGCCATCGAGCTCCATCAATAGAGGCCGCCGCCAGCACTTGGACAAGAAGAAGAGAAAAGGTTTAAAACCCTAATTGAAATGCTCTGCTAAAAATCCGCCCCTCCCTTCTTTTTTTTTCTTCTTTTTTTCTTTTTCTTTTTCCATTTATTTCTCTATTTTACTTTTTTATTTCATTTCTCTTATATTGTATGTAAATGGTAAGTACTATAATATTAGTTATTTAGATTAATTTATTTTTAGCTATTTAAACCTTTTTATAATTAAAACTTTGAAATTTTTTTATATAATTATAACTTAAACTTTTTTTTATAATTGAAAGTTAACTCTTTTTTTTAATAAGAAACTTAATTGTTTAACAAATTAAAGTTTTTGTAAATAAATCACTAACCAGTTTAAAAACATAAAATTGAAATTAATTTTTCTTTAATATTAAGTTTTTGTCTTACTTAAAACTAAATTTCTAACATAAAAAATGCTATAAAAAAATGATTAAGGTTTCTGCTAATTGTCAACTGACACTCCTTGCACGTGGCTACCAATTTCCCGTTTGGCTGTTTTTTCATTTTTTTTGGTTGTAGTTTACGCGAGTATATCTTCGCGGTGCACTTCCTTTACTTTTCGCATTTTATTTTTGCATTTTTTGGGATTTGTAATTTACGCGAGTGATCGTCGCGATGCTTTTTGCTTTACCGCTTTCCTTATTTTCATACTTTAATTCTGCCATATGATAATATTCGTTGTTTGCATTACTTGCCGTTAAGTTCTCTCTCCGAAGGATTAGGTCTAGACAGTTTGACCGCCGAGTCAATAACCCTAACCTTTGACCATTTCAAAACCCTAGTAGCCTAGGTGTCCCGCCGTGGACGAAAATGCCCTTTACCCTAGCATTAGGTCAAGGAGTCTCCGTACTCCATTTTAGGGTTTCCCGCCGTGGAATACCTATTTTAACCCTTTTTATTTCAATTAACTATTTTCAACGTAGAAATAGGAGTCACCGAACTCCATGTAAGCGCTTCCCTATGAACACTTATTCCCCATTTGAAACCTTGACCACAATCAAGAAGTTTCTAATCTCCCTTTCGAGGGGAACTACGATTACTCTGATTCCATTTCCTATCCAGGATACGTAGGCACAAGATGCGAGTCTTGCCGAGTAAACTTAGGACTAACCCTTAGGTATTTTAGGTCACTCTATCCCTTAGCTCAGTATATACTTCAAGCAAATAATAAAGCAAAAATGGAAAAAATAAACAAAAGGTTCCTGTAGAGTACTACAGAAGTTTAGGGTGCTAGTACCTTCCCTAAGCTTAACCAACCCCTTACCTAGATCTCTCTCCACATTGTCTTTATGATGCAAAAATTAGGTTTTCCCTCTTTTGACCTTTTCCTTCGGATAAATCAAAGAGCGGTTGTGAACAAAAGACGCGATTCAAATTAATTAATAATTTGATATCATATTCTAAACGCAACACCATGCAAGAGAGAGTCGGGCGTATCTTAGGGTTTTGTGAGGAGCATTGTCTTTGTTTGATTATTTCTTCTCATTTATGTTTTTGTTCTCTAGTGGCTCTTATTTTTGTTTGTTATCTTTGCTTGTTGATTCTTGGGATGATACCATGAGTAAGGCTATACGCCCAAGCTTTGGTAAAACCGGAGAGAACACATAGCCTAGAATTGGCGGTCGTGTAGTGTTAGTCCCCAAGGACTCGATCCTGTTGTGCTTAGCATGAAAGCTCCTCTAGAGGAGACCTATTCATAGATCTTGTTGTAACACAGCTAGTTTGTTGCACGACTCGATTCATGAAGGGTCCTTCATTATGGGAACCCTTTTAGTACCAGTTCTAATATTGGTGGTCGTGTAGTGTTAGTCCTCAAGGACTCACTCTTTGTGTGGGCATGAGGACTCCGCTCAGGAGAGACCTTGTCGATATTATTGTCATAATACAACTAGCCTGTTGCGTGACATTGATGTGATTAGTGTCCGTGATCTTGGGAACCATAACCAAACGTAGAAACCATCCCGTGAGTGGGTTTATGGGTAAAGAATATAGATCTTCCCGTATAGGGTTTACCTGCAAGGTTTCTTTAATCAAAAACCATGCTTACTTACTTGTTACAATAACCAGCTTCAGAATTGTTTGAACATGTGATCCTCTATCCTAGATCTTGCATCTTGCATACATGTCATTGCATTGCATCTGTTGTGCATCTTGCATTTCCATTTCTTCGGTAGGATCTCATTTATCCTTCCTTCCTCTCCAGTAAATCAAGCTGATTCCTCGACACCAGTACACAACTAGAGCCAACACAAGACGCATGATGGAGCAGATTCAACAAGAGCAAGTTTCTTTCAGAGAGGAGTTGGACTCCATCAAAGGCAAGATCGACCAAATTCTTGAAACCCTCTTTACGGCCAGAAAGGAAGAAGAACAACGTGAGGCTGCTTTCGTCAACAATAATGGTTAGGTACTAGGGTCCACCTCAAGGCTCTCAATTCCTATTCCCTACCATAAACCCTATGGCATACCAATGAACTTCGCTACCGTAGCTGAAGGGGCCACTTCTCAACCAATCCCGACACTCGGAGTTACTGTTGGAGCTATCCCGCAAGCCTAACCTACTGTTATTCAGATCCCTGTTCCCCATACCAAAGAGAATCTGTTGGATCAGTATGATGATGTTCAAAACTATCATGCTGCTATCCCTGTTGCCAGTCCTGTTGCTGCTCAAGATTCTGAAGACATCAAGATGTGTCGTGATCTAGTTGAAAAACTCCAAGTCATGGAGGGGCACAATTCAAATTCTCTCAATGCTTTGGAATTGTGCTTGTTGCCTGATGTTGTTATTCCTCCCAAGTTCAAAACACCCGAGCTTTCAAAATACAAAGGCCTCAGCTGCCCGAACATCCATCTGAAGATGTACACTCGCAAGATGGATGCTTATACCAGAGACGAAAAGTTAATGATTCATTGCTTCCTAGATAGCTTGTCTGGAGCATCACTCAAGTGGTATATGCAGCTAGAGCGTAACAGTGTGCGCACTTGGGCAGAGCTAGCTGACGCATTCATCAAGCAGTAGAAGTATAACACCGACCTTGCTCTAAATCATACTCAACTTTAGAGCATGGCTCAAAAGGACATCGAATCCTTCAAAGAGTACGTGCAACGATGGAGAGAGCTAGCTGCAAGGGTGCACCCACCTCTTATTGACCGTGAATTGATTGACTTATTCATGGGCACCTTGCAACGCTAATACTACGAGAAGTTGATCGATAGTGTTTCTGCTAGATTCTCTGACTTGGTGATCATTGGTGAGAGAATTGAAGAAGGTCTGAAGAGTGGAAATATCCAAGGAGGTTCTAGCAGCCAAGCTGGTGCCAAGAAGCCTTTCAATGGTTACAAGAAAAAGGAGGGCGAAACAAATGCCATCTCAACAAGCTCCCACTTCTATACTTTATCAGATCCCTTACTACCAGTATTTGTATGTTGCTGCTGTGCAATACGCTCCAATGCCTTATCCGCCGGCTATTCAAGCGGTTCAAGCTCAAATGCCTCAACAACAGGCTCCTTAGCAACAATCATACAATCAATAAGGATATCAGTATGCTCCTCAGCATCAACAATAGCAAGCTGCTCAACAACAGCGTCAGCTTAATCAGCAGAGAACGTGGAAGTCGGATAAAGTCTTTGATCATCTATCAATGACATATGCTAATATCTTTGCTCAGTTGCTGGAGAAAAAGGCCATCGTTCCGAGAGATTTTGCTCCCCCAACTGTCATTCCTACTGACTACGATATAAACGCTCATTGTGAGTTTCATAAGGGTGCTCCGGGGCATACAATTGAGAACTGCAGAGCCTTCAAGCACAAAGTTCAGGACATGATCGATAGGAATGCTATCAATTTCAATGGGAAGACTCCAAACATCATCAACAACCCTATGTCTCCATCAATCTAGTGCCAATATCTAATTAAGTCAAATCAAGTCAAGTTCATCCCCCCGAAGAAGGCAGTCATGTTGCCATTTTATGTTTTGCTTTCTTGTATTTTGTCTTTGTTTGTTTAAGTATTGTATGCTTTGAACATCACTATTCGTATTTGGTTTTCATTAATGTACTGACTATGCATGCTTTGAATTAGTTATGTCGTATTCACTCATTCTTATCACAAATCACAGACACATATTTTGTCCACTTTACACTCTTTATCAATTGATGTTTAGCATGATTTGAGGGAGGAAGATGAAAATGAAATACCCATAATTGCAAAATGTATGCTTTCAGACAGAATCTCATCGATGATGTACATGCATTGTTTCAAATCCCCAAACACTAGAGAGACAAGGAGATAGTCCCTAGTTAACCACTTCAAGCCTAGAAGTAGTAGTTTCCTTCAGATATTCAAACCTTTACACTCAACCTGGGGCAAGGTAGTGTTCAGTTAATCCAATTCCGCACTCGAATCACAAAGCAAAATCCAAAGACATGGCGGTTGTTCTTCAAAGACCCATGACTTAGCAGTCACAACCCTCAAACAAAATCATCAAAAAAATCAGAAGCCTGTTAAGTCAAGCACCTCAAAGGGGACTTAGGCAAAAATCAAGGCAATCCCGATGGATCTGACAGGAAAAATCAGTCCATGCAAAAGTTAGGGATAAAAAAAAAACAAAATCAAAAGAGGCCCTCAAATCCTCAACCAAAAACAAAATAAGATTCAATGACCATCATATAAAACAAAAGTTTCATTGACATCCATCAAAAGCAAAATAAGGTGAATGTTGTTTCGAGCATACCTTGAATCATCAAGCTTACATTCGTTCACCCTTTCGTTTTAAAACACCTAATCTCTATTTAAACATTTTAGTAATCAAATTTCCAAAAGAAGGAGACTCTTGGAGTCTAGCATTCCTTGAACCTTCGAATGATTAACTCTCGAGGCACGCCCCTTGAGTTTCTATTCATTTAATCTTTCGAATTCAAAACGTTCAACCCTCTCTCTAACCTTTTTAATCAATTCCCGAAAGAACAGAGTTCTTGGTATCTCACATTCCTTGAATACTTGAGTGACAGCTCTCGAGGCATGCCCATGGGTTTTTCGTCATTCAACCTTTCGTTTCTTAACCAAACTTCAAACTCAATTCGACCCTTCATCTTTTTCGTGGTCGTCCCCACGAACTATGGACGCTCTAATTCTTCATTCTCGTCTGAATGTAAGACACGTAGGTACAAGATTGCGATGATCTTGGCGAGCACAATTCTATCCGTCTTCAGTTCCCCCCTATCCTTTCCCGTAGTCGAGTTACGAGAGCTCTAATTTCTCATTCTCGTCTGAATAAGCATACGTAGGCACAAGGGCCCCAATCCTTGGCGAGCACCCTAACCTATAACCACCCATTTTCCTTTTAGCGTCTTTATCCTTTTATCCTACCAATTTGTATTTACCATTGAGAAGAAAATAAGCAAGCATAGATAACGTTCATCGTAAATCACCCTAAGAGGTTCTCGTTGAGTACAACGGACCTGAGGGGTGCTAATACCTTCCCCTTGCGTAACCGATTCCCGAACCCGGAACATTGGTTGTGATGGTCGTGTTCCTGTCCTTCTGTTTTAAAGGGTTTTCTCAATATTTTCCTTTCCTTATTTTGGGATAAATAAAGTTCGTTGGCGACTCTGTCGAACCACATTTATGCTCTTTTAGCGCGAGGGTCGCATTTCTCGATGTAATTTTTCGAGGTGCGACACTCTTGCATAGCCAGAATCCATTTATTATCCATAAGAGCTTCATCTATGAATGTTGGCTCTATCATGTTGCTACTGCAAAAAAGGGTGTCGACAAAGACAGAAGAGTCGCCACCTATCGTTATTTATCCCAAAGGAGGGAAAGTAAACGATCAGGAAAAACCTAGCGAAAAGGGATAAGATCGGTCATCGCAACCAAATCTCTGGGTTCGGGAGTCGGTTACACAAGGGGAAGGTATTAGCACCCCTCACGTCCATCGTACTCGATGAGATCCACGCTTGTTTGTTTATCTGACGGGTTGTTTATCTATCTACCTATCAAGGCTGGCTCAAAATAAATAAATAAAAGGAGAAAAAGTGACTCGACAGAGCATCGCTGCTCTGGGCCTACGTATTCCCTAGTGCAATGGGAAAGTCAGAGTCAACGTAGTTCAGCTAACTACGGGTGAAGGGGAAAGGTTGCTCGCCAAGACATCGCGTCTTGTGCCTACGTACTCTTAACATGCATGAGGGATCAGAGCGAACATAGTTCGGGATAAAACAGAATACAAGTTTGATTCATCTGTTTTTACCCGAGTAGGGTTAACAAACAGTTCCAGCAGTTTGGTGTATGCAGCTCGCTCGTTGGAGACTTATGCGTTACCGTTTGCGGTAGAACTGAGATTTAACAACACTCTTTTTCTGAAAAGATTTTCTAATTAAGGGAGAGATCCCCAAAGGTCAAAAAGAAGTTTGATGTTTGTTTTTGTCTTTTATTGAAGAAGAAGTGTTTTTTTATGAATGTTTGTAATTCATACTGCATTAGAGACTATGACTTAGGTGGCGTCGCATATCGTCCTAAGGACGTATACTAAACACTCTAGGTAATCGAGGAGAAGCCCCCCAATCACCACTTCCTAAATAGCTTAAGGCTCGTAACGTACAGTACAAATTAGCCTTTATTAAGTGTATTAGTATGGTTTGAAGATGAGAAAGAGAAAGGACTCCACAGGGGACTAATTAAGTATCCTACTGTTGTCATGCAATATGGTCCTAATGTTGAGATTGAAAGGGAATCTACCCTACTGTTATCATGCATGGATTCATCCTAAAGGCTGTCATCACTCCTTAAACAAGGAAGTGAGAGTCCTAAGGGAACATGCAAAGGGGAAAGAAAAACACAACTATCAAGCAGATGAAAAAATAACTGGATGCAGATGCAATGCAATAGTATAAGCAAGGGAGACAAGCTCAACCTTAGATGCAAACATGGGATACAAACATAGATGCACAAAGAAAAACACACAAGCAAAGAGAGACTAGCTCAAACTTTAATGCAAACATGATAAAAAGGAAAAGAAAACAAACAAGCAAAGGGAGGCACACCTCAACCTTTAATGCAGTCATGCACCTAAACAAAAGGGTATCTATACATGCAAGTCTATCCTAATGCATCACAACAAGCAGGCAAACATGGAGGAGAGAGGTGAATAAGATGAGCAACAAGGAAATCATCCCAAGCTACATCAGGTTCAGATGTGTGTTAACACAAGAGTCCATCTAAGGCTCAACCTCTTTATGGAATGCACCAAGTACTTCCTAAGGAAGACCAGGCTCTCACAAGAGGGATCTTGAGATAATAGGACAGATGAAAGTGAGTGTATGTACAAGGTACTTGAGTCCTCAAGGCTCAAACTTCTCATGGAATGCGTAGAGTACTTCCTAAGGAAGACCAGACTCTCACAAGAAGGATCCTGTGTCATAGGACTTGGAGGAAAAAAGGAGCATAGTGTGAACCTAAGGAACCCACCATGTCATTGAATGTCCATCAGAGGCTCAAATTTCTCATGGAATGCACAGAGTACTTCCTAAGGAAGACCAGGCTCTCACAAGAAAGATCCTGAGAATGTAGGACTTGAGAAATGAAAAGAACAATGATGGGAGACATAGTGAAAACCTAAGGAATTCACCATGTTCTCAACCAAACTCATCATTCAAGGATAGTCCTCACTGGTTCAACTCCTCATGGAATGCACATATTACTTCCTAAGGAAGACCAGGCTCTCACAAGAAGACTCCAAATATCATAGGACTATGCTTTAGGAGAATCATGAAGAAAGAAAATCATCAAAGGCATCCAAGGCACCCTAAAAGCAAAGCTCTAAAGGACATCTATCCTAATGGAGCTATGGATATGAGAAGTACTTGAAAACTACCCTACAAAGGTATCAACCTAGGTACTAAGGGTTCATGTAATGATTGGGTGTCTAAGGTTTGCTAAAAGTTCACCTAAAGGCAAAACTAGGTGGAATGCTAAATTGGGAACACCCTAATATCAGTTAGAATGTAAAATCTAGGGAAAAATAGGAAAACAAGTCCTAAAATCTTAATAAAATCCCTAAGGGATCCTAAATGTGTTAGGAAGATGTGGTACAAATTTCAGGTCAAAATTATAAGCCTAAGGGCATTAACAGAAGGCTAAACCACAAAGTGTTCGATGGAAAATGCAAAGGAAGAAGGCTCTAAAGAACTACCCTAAACCCTAATCAAAAGGTATCTAAAAATCAGAACAAAAATGCTAAAATCTCACACAACATGTGCAAAACATATTCAAGAAAAAATAAGGCATTTCTATGGAGTTTTGATCCATCAATAAAATTCCTAATCTAAGGGTACATATTTTTCACATTTTAATAACCACTAAAAGTAGAAAAATCAAAATAAAATGGAAAATAATCCTAAAATTATTCTACCAATTCCTAAAATCTGCTAACATGTCAATGTTTAATGTGTAAAAGTTTCAAGCAATTATGAGTTGTTTCACTATTACTAACAATCAAAAAACAAACCAGCCACAAAATGAGGAAAATAAGGAAAAAGAATGAAAAATGAATAAATGTGTGTGTGGAATAGCAAACCAGGCACGTTGAAATTCACAATGGGCCCAAAAGAGGGGTGGGATTAGCATGCCAAAGGCCCAAGTCCAATCTGATTTTAGTATGATCACGTGTGGCAAGTAGAAAGTGGAACATGGTGGGTCTTAATTTGGACCGTTCAGTCTTAAGTGAGATGATCCAACGCATGAGACTGTGCCACATACTCATCTTCAACCTTGAACATCTGAAATAAGAGAGAATTGCAGCGCTGCCGTGTATGGTATGTTGCACCCTAAAATTTGCTCAACCTATTTCACTTGGTTTATGTTTCAATTGCATTAGCATTTGCATATAAAGTCATGTACATAGTCTAATCATTTGCATAACATAACATAGCAAGTCATCCAACAAGGGACCAAGTATTATTCTCATCTCTATGAGCCTATCAAGAGGTTCCTATTCAAATTCAATCTTATCCAAGCCATCAGAAAGAAATTGAAAGCTAAGAAGTCTGTGGATCAAGCAGTGAATCTATCTCCTATCTTGAGGGCATTTGAAGATCATCAAAGAAGTTGTGAGCTGTGAATTGAGCATGGAGGGTATATAGACATCATGGAGGACCTAGAGAGTCATTTTGAAAGTGAGACAAGTCATTGATATGATCACAAGAGTTGCAGTTAAAGACAGTCAACTAGGGTTTCATCTGGGTCAACCCTAGGTCAACCCTAGGTCAAATGATTGATTGAAAGGCATCAAGGTCTATTTGAGAGATGTGGGGTTCATCATTTGACATATAGATATGGATGTGGTGTTGTGCCAAGGAGAAATCAAGAGGAATCAAGAGGAAGAGGAGTTTCTAAATTAGGGTTTCTGTGTAAAATCCCGTGGTTTAGGTCAAACTTCCAAGCAAGATAATTCAAAATGCAAGCTTCAAATGGATCCTTGGCCAACATTAAACTTGTAGAGGATCTCAATACATTTAATTTTAGTGGTGGAAGACATCAAGGAGATTTATAGAACTCAAGTTATGGTCCTTGCAAGTTACAGGTCATCTGAGGCATCTGAAATTTTGTCTGTGAAAGTTACTTGTCTTCCAAGCAACTTTTACCCCTCAAGGAGATTTCAAATGGATTTCTGGTCAACATGAGAGTTGTTCCTCATTGTCTTAGCTTTCTAGAAAGGTATGGTATGACTTCATCTGATTTGTGGAACTCCACTTATGACCTTGGCAAGAAAAGGGTATTTTGGTCATTTGAGAATTACAGGTCATTTCAAGCCTATGCCCAAAACTCATACAAGGAAGCTTCAAATGAAAAACTTCACAACATCAAACTTGCTCCAAATGACATTTTGAGTCTAGAAAAGTGATCATGAAAGTTTGGAAATGCTCATAGCTCAAGGTTCCAAATTTGGTCAATTAAAAGGTGAATTTAATGAATAAAAGTGACCTAAAAATGAGATTTTTCATACCATGTCCAAATGGGATGAAATTATAGGTCATTTTGATTGGAAAGAATGTTTTGAGATGATTGTCAATATTAGATTTTTGAGTTTAGTTCAAAGTTTGGAAGTTATCATTGGTTGCTTATGTATGAAGTTACACATGCCAAAATTCAAGGGATTTGAGTGCAAGAAAGTTCTAACAAGTTCTAGAGGGTTCCATGAGCATCTATATATTGAGTAGAGTGGATCCAATCATTGGTTGGTGATTCATTTTGGTTGAAACTCATAGTTACATCTCATTCCTCAATTTTGCAAATTCATTCCAAACTCTATCAAATCATCATCATTCTCCAAAATTCTTGATCCTATCATCATCTACATCCATCATAGAGCAAGTTTCCATCAAGATCTGGTTGAATTAAAGAAGAATTCGTGTGCTACCAATTTCATCCTCCAAATTGCAAAAGGAAGTGGTTATGGCAATCCAAGGTGTTTAAGCAAGTGTTGTTGCATACAGAACCAAGAACCAAGTCCATTAATCAAGTCCCAAGCATTGCAAGCTGTGAATCCAAGGATTTCTCCATCTATTTTCAAGATTATACCAGGTTAGTGTTTTCTTCGAATTGGCATAGATTAGTTAGCATGATGTAGAATTCTTAGGTTAGAACTGTTAGGAATAGTTAGATGAATGATTCTGATGGATTTGAGAGCATTTCATGGAGTTCACCATTGGAGTACTAATCCTATTGATCCTTAGAACACTTAGGTTAGGGCATGTTAATCTTAGCTAGATAGATTAGAATGATCAGCATAACATGTAGAACACATTAGTGTAAGAGTTAGCAAGAATCATCAAGGTTGATCCCAGTGTAAAGTGTTGGAACCAAGGTCTTCTACCTATCGGGTTTGGCTCTAGATTGAGTTTTAGAGAAAACTGAAACCATGGTTGTGTAGAGGAGAAGATGTAGGGCAGTTTTGGTTTTTGGATGAGAGCATTTAGTTGAGAGATGAGAGAGCACGATGATGGTGAAGATTCGTGCATGGAAGCAATCATGGCTGAAACCCTAGCTTCTCATTGGAGAAGAAACATGATGAGCGTTGGATGAAGTCTTCTGAGTTGACTGAAAAACGCATCCAATGGCCAGGATTTGAAGTTGAGAAAGAGAGGGAAGACTGAAACATGAAACGCACCGTTTCACTTATGTCTTCAGACTGGGCCTAACCAATTGCTTTTCACACCACCATTCACCAAGGCCCAAACCAATTGAACTAATATATTTACTATTTGCACAGTTTTTGTTTTATTTTTCTTTAGTTTTTTTCTGACTTAACTGGGCCCAGACGCGCCTTGATATGCGCACCCCCCAGTCTGGGCCCACCATCCATTTTTCAATGCTTTTCCTACTAACTGCACCCCTAACTCTTTTATTTTCATTTTTATTTCTTTTATTTTTTTAATTCTTTGAAAATTCATAACAAATTGAAAATTTCATATTTTTAAGTGGTTGTTTTTGCATCTTTTTTATATTTCTGTTAAGAAAATTGTCATATAATAAAATTAGCATTTTATTTTATTTTGGCATTTTTAGTATATTTTTCTTTTAAATAGGTTTTAAATAATGTTTAGTTTAATACTTGATCTTGTTGATTTTTGTTTAGCTAGATCCTTTTATATTTTGGACCCATTCTTTTTAGAGTACTTCACTTAGGACTCTAATTTTCATATGAGATTTAATTCATGATTTTAGGACTAAATTTTAGATGGTTTGTTTAGGTGTGATTAGGAGAATCAAAACTAGGGTTTAGATATAACATAGGTGTGATAAATCATTTCTTTTAGGAGTTGTAGTTTGAATTTTGGGGTATGGGACTATAGGGGTATTAGGGGTAGATAATAGATCCCTTAGAAAGTATTAGGCTTCCCCTATTCTACTATTACTATTAGTATATTGCTTGTATTTGATTGACTGTGTGGTGTGCCCTCTCTAGGGTTATTATTTTGACTGTGTGGGGTATTGGGCTTGTTTGGGGCTTGGGTTTGAGCTGAAGACTTTGTTGGTGAAGCCCATTGAAGATTAAGAGAATGAAGACCAATTTCCAGAGTTGATGAAGAGTATCTCTTGCTGGCAGCTGCTGAAGGTTGTAGGATCTAGGAGTTAGGCAGAACCCTAGAATAGCAACTTGATTCACAAACATGGAAGGTCTTGTTTGCCTCCATTCTTTCTCTATGATTCAAAGTCTCTTTTAAATATCCACCTCCTTCCTTTGGAAGGATTAGTGAATGTATTTAAAAGATAGAACTTTTGAGAGAAAACTGTCAGTATCATGTTAACAGTCAGTAGGCCACCCTTGGTAGGCAACTGACTGCTTAACATCCAATTCATCTTGTTGACAGCTGCTCATCTTGGAGAGTGAGACTTGAAGAAAAGCCATTGGAAGATTGAAGATAGAGACCTTGCTTGAAGGCTTAAAGATGAAGACTGATGCTTGCTTGAAGCTTGTAGATGTTTGAAGATGACTTGAGGACAAATGTTGATGAAGACTGCTGCTGGCTGTTTATCTTTTGCTGTTCATAATTTTTGATGTATTGTGTGAATTTCCCTGACTGTATTGCTTGCTGTTTAACCTGTTAGGTTGAAATCGAATTTTGTTCGCTTTTGCCTGTTGTTTTCTAGGTTCGAGGTTGAGTGGTACTCCCTTGCCTCGCTTGTATTGTTGCATCCATGCATTTTACTGCTTTATTGTATATATGCTATTGTTTCTGTTTCCGTTTATCCCTTAGGATCTCTGTTTCTCTCTGCGCAAGAGAGGAGCATGATAGACATTAGGTCTTAACCCATGCATGATAACATTAGGTTAGTCTGATTCCCTTTTCAACCATAGGTTAGAGTTCTGTCTCTTCTTTCTCAAAACAAACAGAAAAACATAATAAGATTTCAAACACAATAAAAGACACTTCTTCCGTAAAAGAATGTGAACTCATCAAAACGTCATTTTTGTCCGCCTGGACCGATAATCAGAAAAACCCTTTTTCAGAAGGAATAAAAACAATCAAAACAGACTTGTGTCGTACGTGGCCCGAACTACGTTTGCTCTGATCTTTCATGTTGTATGAAAGTACGTAGGCATAGGATGCGATATCCTAGCGAGCAACCTTCCCCTCCTTTCCCGTAGGTAGGCGAACTACGTTGACTCTGATTTCTCGTTCCAGACGGGAATACGTAGGCATAAAGTGCGATACTTTGCTGAGTCATTCTCTTTTCTTTTAACCCTTGACCTGTAGAGTAGATAGAATAACAATCCTTTCGACAGAAAACAAGCGTGGATCCCGTCGAGTACGACGGACGTGAGGGGTGCTAATACCTTCCCCTTGCGTAACCGACTCCCGAATCCAGGATTTGGTTGCGATGACCATTCCTTTCCCGTTTTGCGTTAGGTTTACTTCGAGCGTTTCCTTTCCCTCCGTTGGGATAAATAACGCACGGTGGCGACTCTTCTGTTCAGTCGGCGCCGATTTTCGCAGTAGCGACAGCTGGCGACTCTGCTGGGGATCCAACGTCCCCTGGCTGCTAAGGGTTGCGATAGTCCTTATGCATTTGGGATCCAACGTCCCTTAAACGAGTCAATCCTAGCGCTTGTTTTCCCGTAGAGGATTTTGTATGGATTTATATTTCTGTCATTTACTTTCAGCATTATATTATTGTTATTATTGCTGTATTGGGGTGTGACGGGTGTTCTATGATTGAGAGATAAGTCGGACCTGGGCTTGAGTGCACCTAGAATTAGAGTAGAAAGTAGTGGGCGCGTGTCGGCTTTGCTTGCATTAGTGTCCCACAAAATCTACACTCGGACGAGGTTCTTCTGGTTGACTTATTTTTCTACCCTTTGGGTCGAAGGGGTTGTTGGTTAGTTGGATTGTCGACTCCGGGAACCGATCATTTGGAAGTTGGCTAAGTGAGGCCTCTTCAGGATTTGATGATGCCACTCCTTCTAGGAATCGTATCATCAACCCTGAAAGTCTGTGACGCCGACGACCGCATAGGATGCCATACCGTTGTCAGTTACTAGGACACCTACCTGTGAGAGGGTTTGGGGCTATGCAGGTAACTAGACCTTCAGATACCGGTTATTTCTTGATCTGAGATCCTGGGTATTTATGAATAGTTATGAGGTCTGTCAGAGACCAGTTGGAGTGCAGTTGAGAGGTCTATCAGAGACCAGTTGAAGTTCTGATATGAGGTCTATCAGAGACCAGTCAGAGTTATGTTATGGGGTTTACCAGAGACCAGTGTTGGAGCTTTGTGTTGGGTCTGTCCAAGACCAGGGTTTGAGGAATTCTGGAGGGTCTATCAGAGACTTTTGATATGGTTCAGGCTTCTCAGCCATGGCATTTGGTCCCTGTTGCATCTATTTGCATTGCATTGTTTGCATAACCATTATCATTGCATCCCATTAACGTGTGTCTGTGCTGCAGGTGCATTTGCATATTCCCTGATTCTAGTGCCCGGACTTCTGCTTATCGATCATGGCTGGTTTGAGAAAGACAGTTGCGTACAAGTTACCTACACCTGACATTACTCCCCTTCTTGGTCTGATGTCCCTTGCTGATGAGGAGGTTAGGAGAAGTTTCAGGATGAGTCATGGAAGATTGTTGAGACTGGTCTACAAGCCAACTGATGTTGAGATGAATGGGCTGTACACCTTGATGCAATTCTATGACCCTGCATTGAGATGTTTCACATTTGCTGACTTTATTTTGGGGCCTACTATGGAAGAATACGCGGAGTTTATCGAGCTGCCGGTGCAAAATAAGGTTCCTTTCATCCATTGTAACACTAAGCCCAAGCTGGAGGACTTAGCTAAGGCCTTGCACATGAACGCTTCTGAACTATTACTGACTTCTTGGCTTGGGGTTTCAGGTTTCTCCCTTGATTTTCTGGTTGGCAAAGCTCAAGAATATGCCAAGAGCGGGTGTTGGATAGTCTTTAATGCTATCTTGGCTCTATGCATCTACGGAATAGTGTTGTTTCCCAACTTACCCAATTTTGTGGACTTGGACGCTTTTCATCTATTTGCTGCTGGCAACCCGGTACCCACTTTGATTGGAGATCTCTATCATTCATTGCACTACAAAAATGAAAACAGAAGGGGAAAGACTGTTTACTGTTATGCGCCGCTGTTGAACATGTGGTTTAAGAGCCATCTCCCCCTGAAGGGACCTTTTGTGGATAGTGCAACTACAGCCGATTGGCCAGAGCGCCTGATGAGACTATCTTCTGAAGACATTGAGTGGTTTGACCGAGACTTGTTGGGGTCTGAGCTTATTTTCAGTTGTTCGGGGTATCCTAATGTTCCGTTGATAGGAAGAAAAGGGTGCATTAATTACAATCCGTCTCTGTTCATTCGCCAGTTTGGATACGCGTTGAAGAACCCACCTCAGGAGGAGGAAGTACAGGAATCTCTGTACTTCACCGGAGATTTGAATGGAGAGTTACTAGCCAAGCTTCAGCACGCATGGATGCGTATCAACAGAAGAGGGAAACCACTGTTAGGGAAGAACGATTGTCAGGCTTATGCACCATACAAAGTTTGGATCCAAGAGAGAGCAAGACAGTTGCTGATGCCATTTCCAGCTGCACCAGTCCCTGTTCATATTCCGAGGGAAGAACCAACCACTGTTACTATGGAGGCCTACGAGCGAGTTGTAAAAGAAAAAGAAGCCTTGATGAAGATCAATGAAGAGTTAGAAAAGGAGCTGGCTCAGATGCGTAGTGAGAAGAACAAGGCTGTGCATTCTTTCCAACAGCAGATCGAGTTAGTAAACAGGCTAGGTGTTGAATTGACCAAAGAGAAAAAGAAGCATGAGCGTCTGGGGAAAGAATTCAGAAGCTCTCATGATATGTTGGAGTCCAAAAAGAAAGCACTCGATGCCACCCACCGGGAAATCTCTTCTTGTAACAAGACGTGGAATGCTACGCTAACCAACAACAAAAAGAGGGAAGACAAATTGAAGCAGCAAATTTCTGAACTCGAAGAACAGTTGAAGGCTAGCACTAAGAAGTATGAAGAAGAGGTAATGGCCAGATATAGTCTCCAGAATGCATTGAACAAGGCCATTGAGGGCAAGAAAGAAGCTGTGTCTCAGAAGCGGAAGCTAGAGGATCGCTTCGGAGAAGGGGCATGGGAGGAATCCGCTGGTGATTTGCGACGTGTTCTCAAGCGAAGAGATCTACTTGTTGAGGGTCTGCTTACCCGACCAAGTCATCCAGAGACTAAGAAGTTACTAGAAGAGTACTAGGCATATGGGAGTACTTGATCGTTTCATGTATTAATGTGTATGCTTTATTTGCATAGCGCTGACCATCACCAGGATTGTTGGTTGAGGTCATGCCTTCTTATTGTACACTCAGTGATATTGTATTCTTGGCTTTCTCTGCAATATATGAGGTTTTCTATGATTCGGCTCCGATCACCGTATTGCTAGCACTGTCACCGCACTGGCACATTCGCACTAGAATCGGGGAATGACATTCCCTAATGCACAGACACATATTGCATTGCATTCCCATTCATATTGCATTACAGGTGGTTATTGAATTGTATCTCATTTCTTGCACTGTACCAGGTCTTTTCAGGATTGAAAGTCAGCGCCCGCACCGATACTCCACTCGTACCAACTGCCGAAGAATTATGGATCAGATGCAGAATGAAATGCAAGACATGCGTGAGAAGCTAGCGCTCTTCATGCAGACAATGGAGACCATTGCGAAAGGACAAGAGAATTTGCAAGCTTTGGTGCAGCCTCTGTTGGTAAGAAATGCTGGGCACGGAAATGAGGATCATCAGTCTGTGCGAGTCGACACTATTCACAGGGATGGTACTCCCACACCAGTGGCTCCACCTGTAGTAAACATACCTGCTGCCAATGTGAACAACGGCACTGCTGCCGGGAACGGTAACATTGGAATTGGGAACGAGACAGTCGTTAACAACGTTGGGCTCGGAGATGTCAACCTGGGTGATAATATGGGAGGTAATGGCTTCGGCAATAATGGATTCGGCTTCAATGACCAGGGGTTTGATCATACTGGGAAGTACGGCTTCAACGCTCAAGGCTTCGGACAGGACGGATATGGTATGACTAATCAGGGTTATGGCGGATTCGGAAACGGAAATGGCGCTGGGTTAATGGCTTTTGGACCTGCTGGGGTCGCGCCAGGGTATGGCAACAGGGGGCGAGGCCCTGTAATGAATCAGATTAGAGTTGGCCGTAACAACGGGTACGATGGATACGGAACTGGGAACGGTAATTGGCAAGAAGACCAACAAGAGGATACTTTCTCTGGTGGAGGTTTCGAAGGCCCTATGGATGACTCTCAGAGAATCAAGATGCTCGAGGAGCAGATGAAGGGGGTCGTGAATCAAAGCGCTGTTGGCTTAGATATGACAACAATGGGTCTAGTGCCTGGCCTGAGGGTGCCAATCAAATTCAAAGCTCCCACATTCGACAAGTATAAGGGGGATACCTGTCCAAAAGTGCACGTGCGGTCATACTACCGAAGGATGTCGGCGTATTCAAACGATGAGAGGATGTTAATGCATTTCTTTCAAGATATCTTGTCTGGTCCTTCCCTTGAGTGGTATATGGGATTGGAACCAACTCAGATAAAGACGTGGAAGAAGCTGGCTGAAGCATTTGTGGCTCACTATAAGTACAACAGTGACTTGGCACCCAACCGGGTCCAACTGCAGGGGTTGTCCCAGAAGAAGGGCGAGAGCTTCAAAGAGTATGCGCAGAGATGGCGCGACATGGCTGCTCGAGTTCATCCTCCTTTAGAGGACAAAGAAATGAATGATATGTTCATAGGAACATTTACTGGCATGTTTTATGACAAATTGTTTCATACCTCTTTGGGCAGTTTCTCATACTTAATCCTGATGGGAGAGAAGATTGAAAGCAACATTAAACAGGGAAGATTCCAAGTTGAGGAATCCACTGCAGCTGGCAGTAACAGAAGGGCTTTCGGTGGGCGTCGTCAGGGTGATGCAAGCGCAGTGTTTGGGGGCCGAGGCCGGGGCAGAGGTCGAAACCAGTACAATCAGCCGCAGCAGGTGGCAAGTGTTACTATTCCATTTCAGCAACAACCAATACAACAACAACAGCAACAGCAGCCACGACAGGGGGCACATCCTGTCCAGCGCAGAGCCCAGGGGGCAAACCAAGGAGGGTGTTTGAGACGCCTCCTTCAACGTATGCAGAATTGCTACAGACGTTATTGGGTTTGAACTTGGTGGAAAAGAGAACTCTGGCGCCAATAACAGGCACTCCTCCGTACGGTTACGATGCAAGCAGGCACTGTGAATTCCACTCCGGGGCTCCTGGCCACGATGTAGAGGGTTGCCACGTGTTCAAGCATGTGGTGCAGGATCTATTGGATAGTAAGGCTATCAATTTTGGACAGGCAGGTCCGAATATAATGCAAAAGCCCATGCCCAACCATGGGGCAAACGCCATTTTAACCGAGGAGAGTTTGAACTTGATTATGAATGTTGACGACCTAAAGACACCGTTGTGCGAGATAAAGAGAAGGTTATTGCAAGGAGGTGTGTATCCAGGTTGCGACGAGTATTGTTTGGAGTGTTGGACCCAAGTTGGGGGTTGTGATGAATTGAGGAAGGGTATTCAGACCTTAATAGATGGAGGCACGTTACAATTCGACAGAACGGCAGTTGAAGAACCTGCAGAGGTATCAGCAGACAAGCAAAGTGATGTAGCTACTGTGACGATTCCCCGAAAAACGATAACTATAACAGCGTCGGCCAAGCGACCGCCGATCACTATCACCAAGGCAGGACCAATCCCTTATGAGAGCACTAAGGCAGTCCCCTGGACCTATGGGTTGGAAGTATATTGTGATGGGGTGAAAATTGATGTTAATAAACAGCCAGTGGAGGTTGTAGACAACGTTGTTGGTACCGGAGGTATGACAAGAAGTGGGAGAATCTTCATATCGCCTGAGGTAGAGGCTGAACGACTGGCGAAGGGAAAAGGAAAGATGAATGAGAATGTCCCAGTGCCGGGGAACGAAAAAGAAACGTCGTCGAAGGATGTGGAAGAGTTCATGCGCCTGATTCGTAAGAGCGATTATAAGATTGTTGAGCACCTTCAACAGACGCCGTCAAAGATATCTATACTGTCGTTGCTATTGTGTTCTGAAGCTCACAGAAATGCATTGTTGAAAGTTCTGGATACTTCCTTCGTACCCCAAGATGTTTCCGTGAATCAGCTGGAGGGGGTGTTGGCGCATGTGAACGCGGGCCATAGCTTGGGCTTTACAGATTTTGATTTGACCCCGAAGGGGAGAGAGCATAATATGGCGTTGCACGTCTCAGTTGAGTGTAGGGGCTCAGTCATGTCTCATGTACTGGTAGACACCAGCTCTTCCTTGAACGTGCTGCCCAAGAAAGCGATGATGAAACTAGATGTTAGAGGAATCCTGTGTACGCCTAGTGACTTGGTAGTCAGGGCATTCGATGGTACACGAAGAACAGTCTTTGGATCCATAACATTACCTCTACAGGTGGGGCCGGAGGTTTTCGCGACTGAATTTTATATTATGGACATCCAGCCAGCATACAGCTGCCTTCTCGGACGACCCTGGATTCATGGTGCTGGGGCAGTCACGTCTACCTTGCATCAAAAGCTGAAATACATGGTGGGGGACAGTGTGGTCACCGTTTGTGGAGAAGAAGATATATTGGTTAGCCATCTGTCATCATTCAAGTATGTAGAAGTCGACGGCGAGATTCATGAAACACCCTGTCAAGCCTTTGAAGGGTTGCGCATCAAAGACAAAGGTCCCGGGCCGAGTAAAGCATCAGAGGTAGCCGTCTCGTCATACAAGGAGGCTCAGGCTCTAGTAGAGACTGGTGAGACAAAGGGCTGGGGCAAGGTGCTGGATATTCCCGTGAAGATGGACCGATTTGGGTTGGGATATCAACCGTCGTCATCAACACCTGCTGTGGGGGCACCCCGTTTCAGAGGACCGATAACAATCACCGCTAGTGGAGTGTGTCACGAGGCCATCAATGCTGTTTCAGATTCCGAGGAAGGAGACAGTGACTGCGACATGGACGCCTGGATTCAGCCGAGCGTGCCAGGACAAGGATTATGCAATTGGTCTATTCAGGAGTTTGTTCCTGTGACTCTCAAACAGTAATGCTTTGTTTTTTAATTGTTGAACAATCTGGTGTCTTACCCGAGGCATCATGATTTTGCTTAGGGTTGTGTTGTTATGTACATTGCGTGTTTAATCATTAAATAAAAGGCGTTTTTTTTCATGTACAAATATTGCGATCTCTGTTTTTCCTGTTTTGTGTTTTACAATAAAATGGCAACGTGGTTATTCGCTTTATACGCATTTTGAAGCATTTAACCATTCCTTTTGCAGGATAACATTTTCAGATGACATCATTGAACCGCCTATGACTCGTCTCGACCTTGAGCACCTGGTATTTCAAGCCAAAGAAGAGATTGTCGAAGATGGCGACGTGCCCGAAGAATTGTCTTGGTTGGTGAAGCAAGAGGAACGAGTCATTCTGCCTCACAAGGAGGTCATCGAAATTATTAACCTGGGGTCGGAAGGGGTTGAAAAGAACTTCTGTATAGGAGCTGCGCTGCAGAGCGACGTCAAGCGAAGACTGGTTGAAATGCTTAGAGAGTATAGTGATGTGTTCGCTTGGTCGTATGAAGACATGCCTGAGCTTGATACAGATATGGTTGTGCACCGCCTGCCGTTAAAAGAAGAATGTCCGCCGGTCAAGCAGAAGCTTCGCAGAACTAGACCCGATATGGCAGTGAAAATTAAGGAGGAGGTCCAAAAGCAGTGGGATGCTGGTTTCCTAGCTGTTACAAAATATCCCTCATGGGTCGCTAATATTGTACCAGTGCCAAAGAAAGACAGTAAAGTGAGAATGTGCGTAGATTACCGAGATTTAAATAAAGCGAGCCCGAAAGATGATTTTCCGCTTCCTCACATCGATGTGCTGGTTGACAACACTGCCCAATTCTCTGTATTCTCCTTCATGGATGGCTTCTCGGGCTATAATCAGATTAAAATGGCGCCAGAGGACATGGAGAAGACTACTTTCATTACGCCTTGGGGAACATTTTGTTACAAAGTGATGCCCTTCGGATTGAAGAATGCTGGGGCAACGTATCAGCATGCAATGACGACTCTTTTCCATGATATGATGCATAAGGAGATCGAAGTTTATGTCGATGATATGATTGCCAAATCCCAGACGGAGGAAGAGCATTTGGTGAATCTGCTGAAGTTATTCAAAAGACTTAGGAAGTTCAGGCTGAGACTGAACCCTAACAAGTGCACCTTCGGGGTGAGATCGGGTAAACTGCTGGGGTTTATCGTGAGCGAGAAAGGAATAGAGGTTGATCCTGCAAAAATAAAAGCAATACAAGAGATGCCGACGCCTAGAACAGAAAAAGAAGTGCGCGGGTTTTTAGGGAGGTTGAACTACATCGCCCGGTTCATATCTCACCTAACGGCTACGTGTGAACCATTATTCAAGCTGTTGAAAAAAGACCAAGCTGTAACGTGGAACAAAAATTGTCAAAAGGCGTTCGATAAAATAAAGCTATATTTGCAGGAGCCTCCTATTTTGATACCCCCAGTGGCAGGGAGACCCTTGATTATGTATTTGACAGTTCTTGAGGGAAGTATGGGTTGTGTTCTCGATCAACACGACGAGACAGGAAGAAAAGAGCATGCGATCTACTATTTGAGTAAGAAGTTTACTGAATGTGAATCTCGATATTCAATGCTCGAAAAAACTTGTTGCGCGCTAGCCTGGGCCGCCAAGCGTTTGAGGCAATACATGCTGGATCATACAACCATGCTCATCTCGAAGATGGTTCCTATCAAATATGTATTCGAAAAGCAGGCATTATCGGGGAGAGTCGCCCGTTGGCAGATGGTTTTGACTGAATACGACATCCAATATGTCTCGCAGAAGGCTATAAAGGGGAGTGTACTGTCTGAGTACTTGGCAGAGCAGCCTATTGAAGATTACCAATCGATGAGGTTTGATTTTCCTGACGAGGATATCATGTACCTAAAGATGAAAGATTGTGAAGAGCCGTTGCCGGACGAAGGACCAGAATTGGGCTCCAAATGGAAGTTGATCTTTGACGGAGCTGTAAACGCCTATGGTAGCGGAATAGGGGCAATCATCACCACTCCACACGGGTCGCACATCCCGTTTACTGCTCGATTGACCTTTCTAGTTACCAATAATGAAGCCGAATACGAAGCTTGTATCATGGGGCTTGAAGAAGCCATTGATTTGCGAATCAAAAATCTGGATGTATACGGAGACTCAGCTCTGGTGGTGAATCAAATAAAGGGGGAATGGGAGACACGTCAGCCTAATTTGATACCGTACATGAATTACGCAAGGAGATTGTTTCCTTTCTTTGACAAGGTTGAGTTGCATCATGTACCGCGAGCAGAGAATCAGATGGCTGACGCCCTGGCCACTTTGTCTTCCATGTACAAATTCAACTTCTGGAATGAGGCTCCCAGAATTGTTATCTCTCGGCTTGACAGACCTGCCTTCGTATTTGCCATTAACGAAGCATCTGATGATAAACCGTGGTATTTTGATATCCTTAATTTCCTGAAGAACAAAGAGTATCCGGCTGGGGCATTTAGTCACGATCAAAAGACTCTCAGGAGATTGGCGGGTAATTTCTACCTGAATCCGGACGGTGTCCTGTACAGACGAAATCACGACTTGGTGCTGCTACGTTGCGTAGATGAAAAAGAGGAAAAGTTGCTCATGGAGGAAATACATGAAGGTACCTTTGGTACGCATGCGGGTGGGCATGCTATGACGAGGAAGCTGCTGCGGGCAGGTTATTTCTGGCTAACTATGGAAACGGATTGTTTCAAGTTCGCGAGGAAGTGTCATAAGTGCCAAATCTATGCAGATAAGATCCATGTGCCTCCGAGTCCTCTGAATGTGATGTCATCGCCATGGCCATTCTCGATGTGGGGAATCGATATGATTGGAAAGATCAAGCCGACAACTTCTAATGGACACCAGTTCATTCTAGTAGCAATCGATTATTTCACCAAATGGGTGGAAGCGACATCTTATGCAAATGTGACTAAGCAGGTGGTAGCCAGATTCATCAAGAGAGATATCATTTGCAGATATGGAATCCCCGAGCGGATAATCACTGACAACAGTTCAAACCTGAATAACAAAATGATGAAGGAGCTGTGTCAGAATTTCAAGATCGAGCATCACAACTCCTCCCCTTACCGACCCAAGATGAACGACGCTGTTGAAGTGGCCAATAAGAATATAAAGAAGATCGTTCAGAAGATGGTGGTGACCTATAAGGACTGGCATGAGATGCTACCTTTTGCTTTGCACGGTTATCGTACGACGGTACGCACATCAACCGGGGCAACTCCGTTCTCATTGGTATATGGAATGGAAGTAGTGTTACCACTGGAAGTCGAGATTCCTTCGCTAAGAGTATTACGAGATGTCCAACTTGACGAGGCAGAATGGGTGAAAGACAGGTTGAATCAGCTGAGCTTAATGGATGAGAAGAGGCTAGCTTCTCTAGCATACGATCGTTTGTACCAGAGCCGAATGAAGAAAGCATATGATAAGAAGATACATCCTCGAAGCTTTTGAGACGGGCGACCTTGTGCTGAAAAGGATTCTCCCGCCGCAGGCAGATCACAGGGGCAAGTGGACCCCCAACTACGAAGGGCCATACGTTGTCAGAAAAGTCTTTTCAGGAGGGGCTTTATTGTTGTCCACCATGGACGGTGAAGACTTTACGTCGCCTGTGAATTCGGGCGCAGTTAAAAAATACTTTGCTTGAAATTGACCCGCTGGACAAAAAAAAGAGAGTCCAGGCAAAAATGGGGCATCCTGGCGAACCAAAAACAGAATGAAAGGTTCGGGCAAAAGTTAGGGATAAAATTAAAAAAAATGTGTACACCCGCGAAGTTGAAAACCTACACTGGGCGGCTTCGGCAAAAAAGGGTATCCCGGTGAACTGAAAACCCGTAAAGGGCGGTTCACGCAAAAGTTAGGGATTTGAAAAGCAAATGACTGCGGTCCGAATTTGACACTGCAGTGAGCATTGGCGCGGGAGAATATACCTGAGGGGTCGATTATCAGATACAATCTCTTCGGAAGTGTGAATGCCGGGAAAAGCATTAGAGTCGGGCGAGTCATAGGAGGATCAGCTCGTGGTGTTCGTCTGCATCCCGTTGCCGACATATGTACAAATTTGATTCGTCATTATATTTATGCTTTTTGTGCATACTTGTATATTCGTTGTGCGTAGCTTCCTCTTTTCAGAAGTTACGTCCCGTGTACAAAACTCTTCCCATTTAGGGGCCCAATCAATAAAACATGTTATTCAGTACTCGGTGCTGGTTCTTTACTGTTTTGTACATGATAAACGCCTAGGTTTAATGAAACTAGCAAGTGTATAACGTTGCTGGCCCTTGCCAATAATTGGTAAAACTTTGAATTAACTGAAAATAATGTCACTAACGCTAACTTGAATAGATTTGGTTGCGTAGACTTGTCTCGTCTTGTTTGTGGTGTTGCAGGGTTCGTAGCCGTATGAAGTGGACGATCAAAAGATTGCAGTATGGACCAGAAGCTCGTAACGAAAGACTCGATCCCCACGCAGGTCGCGCTTTGGAGATGACAATGCCCTTTACTTAAGAAGGATTAAATTCTCCAGCTAGTCGTAGCTTATCCAAAGGTCAGTCTCCAGCAAAGTCAGTTACTCTCAGCAGAATTGATGATTCCAAGATGTTAGGCTGTGTTCAGACAGTGTGGTGTTCCCCAAAAGGATCCCCCATCCCGAGCAGAGTGGTTTAGCCTCAGAAGATTAGTATTTCCAACTCGTGAGCTGTACTTAGACAAGTTTACCCTTCCCAGTAGGGTCATTTACTCTCCCCCAGCGGAGACAATTGATTTTCCCCAAGAGAATCGTTTCGTCCTCAGCGGAGTTCTCTTTCCAGCAAGTGTTTTCTTTCCTCCCAGTGGAACTCGAAGATTAAAACTCTCCCCGGCAGAGTTAGTTATGTGCCCTGACATTTATTTTGTCGGAATACCGTGTGATACCCGTTCACTCCCCAGCAGAAGTCCAATCCTGATTGACGCATTCAATTATCCCTCAGCGAAGTTGGCTTCACTCTTCCAGCATTTATTTTGCTGGAATAATTCTGTGACACCTGGTTATTCCCAGTGGAGTCAGTGTTGTCTTCAACATTTATTTTGGCTGAAGCAATTTCTGTATCCCAGCAGTTCGAGTCTGCATTTGCATCGGCATATAGTGTCATACTTGCATCCACCAAATAAAAAAAACGCGTAGCATTTCCATGTCGTACGAAGCATTATGCCATTTTCAAACATACGCATTTTTGAAACATAAATCAGGTTAGTTAACCTTTTGCTTTCAGGTGTGTTTTCTTAGTAGAAGTATGGAGTTCCAGCTTAGATCTATGATCAGACATTCGAGGTCTCGCCGTGAGACGTGTGATGATACGGTTCATCTTACCATTATTCCCCACAGAGTTATTAGGTTAAATTTCTCTTGTTTTCCCCGCCAGAGTTGCTTGTTGAAGTTTCTCTAGTCCGGCCAGCGGATTATTTTCTTCAAATTTGTTGTAACGTCAGCATCAAAGGGTTTCATGAATCAGAATTTCAGAGGCTGCCGCCGGTTATCAGAACAGGCGTCCGGTAGTTTGGTTTCCAAATATCCTCAGTAGAGTCCGCCTCAAAGTCGCTGTCACGTCAGTGCTAAAAGGTTTGTGGGTTGGGACCAATGGAGTTAGTTACTGTGGAGATAAGCAGAGAAACTGTATTCAGAGTATCTTCCCGTAGGGACAGACAGATGTATTTTCTTACTGGTTGACAGGAGTATTTCCCCGGAGTCGTCAAAATTTTATTGCCTATATTGATAGGAGTGCCTCGCGTTGACGAAATATGAGTCCTGACGTGGACAATTTATTCCTATATTGACGGGATTTCTTCGTGCTAGAGAAATGGGTGTCCTAACGTGGACAGATTTATTTCCTCGGGTTGACGAGATGTGTTAGTCCTAGCGTGGACAGATTTGATTTCTCGGTAATGGCAAAATGTGTGTCCTGACGTGGACAATTTTATAGTTCCTCGGGGGGACAAGATGCGCGAGTCCTGATAGGGACACTTTTATCTTTCTTCGTGTTGGCAAAGCGTGAGTCCTGACGTGGACAAGTTTTATTTCCTCAGCGGGTCGAAGATGTGAGTCCTGACGTGGACAAATCAAGACGAGGTGTGAGTCCTAACGTGGACGATGTATTCCTAACGTGGAAAGTTTATTCCTAACGTGGAAGGGTTAGTCCTAACGTGGACAAGTTTATTCCTAACGTGGAAAGGTTAGTCCTAACGTGGACGATGTATTCCTAACGTGGAAAGTTTATTCCTAACGTGGAAAGGTTAGTCCTAACGTGGACAAGTTTATTCCTAACGTGGAAAGGTTAGTCCTAACGTGGAAAAGTTTATTCCTAATGTGGAAAGGTTAGTCCTAACGTGGACAAGTTTATTCCTAACGTGGAAAGGTTAGTCCTAACGTGGAAAAGTTTATTCCTAACGTGGACGGTTTATTCCTAACGTGGAAAGGTTAGTCCTAACGTGGAAAAGTTTATTCCTAACGTGGACGGTTTATTCCTAACGTGGACGATTTATTCCTGACGTGGACAATTCATTCCTATGTTGATAGGATCCCCTCGTGCTGATGAAATGCAGACGAGTCATCCCCAGCGAAGTCGCCGAGATTTTTCCATGTTGACGGCAGGTGGAGTCCTGACATGGACAAGTTTTAGTTGAGATTCTTTCGTGTTGACGAAACAGGCGTCCTAACATGGATAAAGTTCTATTCCTGTGTTGTTGAGATGTGAGTCCTGACGTGGACAAATTTGTGTATTTGTGGTTTGACGAAATTTGGGTCCAGATGTGGACAAGGTTACGCTTATGACAACAGAATCTCTATTCGTGTTGACGAATTTGTCTCTCTTCTTGTGTTGATAAGGTTAGTCCAGTTATGGACCGAGGTGTTTTGCGAAAAGTGTTCAGTACCTGTGGCGTTACATAGGTGGTTGAAGTTGAAATCAGAATTATCAGACGTCGGATCAGTTGTTGCCGTAACAACCAGATTCAGTTGGTGGATGTCGTTCCCCAAGCAGTGGTGCAGTTTATTTCTGCGGTTGGCAAATTTCCGGGTTCTTGGTATTCAACCGTCTCGTACCTCGAATGTTTGAAGGTCGTTCGCTCTTCACCCAATTGGGTGCAAGTCGCTTGAATAGGGGCAGCTGTTGCACCCTAAAATTTGCTCAACCTATTTCACTTGGTTTATGTTTCAATTGCATTAGCATTTGCATATAAAGTCATGTACATAGTCTAATCATTTGCATAGCATAGCATAGCAAGTCATCCAAAAAGGGACCAAGTATTATTCTCATCTCTATGAGCCTATCAAGAGGTTCCTATTCAAATTCAATCTTATCCAAGCCATCAGAAAGAAATTGAAAGCTAAGAAGTCTGTGGATCAAGCAGTGGATCTATTTCCTATCTTGAGGGCATTTGAAGATCATCAAAGAAGTTGTGAGCTGTGAATTGAGCATGGAGGGTATATATACATCATGGAGGACCTAGAGAGTCATTTTGAAAGTGAGACAAGTCATTGATATGATTACAAGAGTTGCAGTTAAAGACAGTCAACTAGGGTTTCATTTGGGTCAACCCTAGGTCAACCCTAGGTCAAATGATTGATTGAAAGGTATCAAGGTCTATTTGAGAGATGTGGGGTTCATAATTTGACATATAGATATGGATGTGGTGTTGTGCCAAGGATAAATCAAGAGGAATCAAGAGGAAGAGGAGTTTCTAAATTAGGGTTTCTGTGTAAAATCCCCTGGTTTAGGTCAAACTTCCAAGCAAGATAATTCAAAATGCAAGCTTCAAATGGATCCTTGGCCAACATGAAACTTGTAGAGGATCTCAAGACCTTTAATTTGAGTTGTGGAAGACATAAAGGAGATTTATAGAACTCAAGTTATGGTCCTTGCAAGTTACAGGTCATCTGAGGCATCTGAAATTTTGTCTGTGAAAGTTACTTGTCTTCCAAGCAACTTTTACCCCTCAAGAAGCTTTCAAATGGATTTCTGGTCAACATGAGAGTTGTTCCTCATTGTCTTAGCTTTCTAGAAAGGTATGGTATGCCTTCATCGGATTTGTGGAACTCCACTTATGACCTTGGCAAGCAAAGGGTATTTTGGTCATTTGAGAATTACAGGCCATTTCAAGCCTATGCCCAAAACTCATACAAGGAAGCTTCAAATGAAAAACTTCACAACATCAAACTTGCTACAAATGAAATTTTGAGTTTAGAAAAGTGATCATGAAAGTTTGGAAATGCTCATAGCTCAAGGTTCCAAATTTGGTCAATTAAAAGGTGGATTTAATGAATAAAAGTGACCTAAAAATGAGATTTTTCATACCATGTCCAAATGGGATGAAATTATAGGTCATTTTGATTGGAAAGAATGTTTTGAGATGATTGGCAATATTAGATTTTTGAGTTTAGTTCAAAGTTTGGAAGTTATCATTGGTTGCTTATGTATGAAGTTACACATGCCAAAATTCAAGGGATTTGAGTGCAAGAAAGTTCTAACAAGTTCTAGAGGGTTCCATGAGCATCTATATATTGAGTAGAGTGGATCCAATCATTGGTTGGTGATTCATTTTGGTTGAAACTCATAGTTACATCTCATTCCTCAATTTTGCAAATTCATTCCAAACTCTATCAAATCTTCATCATTCTCCAAAATTCTTGATCCTATCATCATCTACATCCATCATAGAGCAAGTTTCCATCAAGATCTGGTTGAATTAAAGCAGAATTCGTGTGCTACCAATTTCATCCTCCAAATTGCAAAAGGAAGTGGTTATGGCAATCCAAGGTGTTTAAGCAAGTGTTGTTGCATACAGAACCAAGAACCAAGTCCATTGATCAAGTCCCAAGCATTGCAAGTTGTGAATCCAAGGATTTCTCCATCTGTTTTCAAGATTACACCAGGTTAGTGTTTTCTTCGAATTGGCATAGATTAGTTAGCATGATGTAGAATTCTTAGGTTAGAACTGTTAGGAATAGTTAGATGAATGATTCTGATGGATTTGAGAGCATTTCATGGAGTTCACCATTGGAGTACTAATCCTGTTGAGCCTTAGAACACTTAGGTTAGGGCATGTTAATCTTAGCTAGATAGATTAGAATGATCAGCATAACATGTAGAACACATTAGTGTAAGAGTTAGCAAGAATCATCAAGGTTGATCCCAATGTAAAGTGTTGGAACCAAGGTCTTCTACCTATCGGGTTTGGCTCTAGATTGAGTTTTAGAGAAAACTGAAACCATGGTTGTGTAGAGGAGAAGATGTAGGGCAGTTTTGGTTTTTGGATGAGAGCATTTAGTTGAGAGATGAGAGAGCATGATGATGGTGAAGATTCGTGCATGGAAGCAATCATGGTTGAAACCCTAGCTTCTCATTGGAGAAGAAACATGATGAGCGTTGGATGAAGTCTTCTGAGTTGACTGAAAAACGCATCCAATGGCCAGGATTTGAAGTTGAGAAAGAGAGGTAAGACTGAAACGTGAAACGCACCGTTTCACTTATGTCTTCAGACTGGGCCTAACCAATTGCTTTTCACACCACCATTCACCAAGGCCCAAACCAATTGAACTAACATATTTACTATTTGCACCGTTTTTGTTTTATTTTTCTTTAGTTTTTTTCTGACTTAACTGGGCCCAGACGCGCCTTGCTATGCGCACCCCCCAGTCTGGGCCCACCATCCATTTTTCAATGCTTTTCCTACTAACTGCACCCCTAACTCTTTTATTTTCATTTTTATTTCTTTTATTTTTCTTAATTCTTTGAAAATTCATAACAAATTGAAAATTTCATATTTTTAAGTGGTTGTTTTTGCATCTTTTTTATATTTCTGTTAAGAAAATTGTCATATAATAAAATTAGCATTTTATTTTATTTTTGCATTTTTAGTATATTTTTCTTTTAAATAGGTTTTAAATAATGTTTAGTTTAATACTTGATCTTGTTGATTTTTGTTTAGCTAGATCCTTTTATATTTTGGACCCATTCTTTTTAGAGTACTTCACTTAGGACTTTAATTTTCATATGAGATTTAATTCATGATTTTAGGACTAAATTTTAGATGGTTTGTTTAGGTGTGATTAGGAGAATCAAAACTAGGGTTTAGATATAACATAGGTGTGATAAATCATTTCTTTTAGGAGTTGTAGTTTGAATTTTGGGGTATGGGACTATAGGGGTATTAGGGGTAGATAATAGATCCCTTAGAAAGTATTAGGCTTCCCCTATTCTACTATTACTATTAGTATATTGCTTGTATTTGATTGACTGTGTGGTGTGCCCTCTCTAGGGTTATTATTTTGACTGTGTGGGGTATTGGGCTTGTTTGGGGCTTGGGTTTGAGTTGAAGACTTTGTTGGTGAAGCCCATTGAAGATTAAGAGAATGAAGACCAATTTCCAGAGTTGATGAAGAGTATCTCTTGCTGGCAGCTGCTGAAGGTTGTAGGATCTAGGAGTTAGGCAGAGCCCTAGAATGGCAACTTGATTCACAAACATGGAAGGTCTTGTTTGCCTCCATTCTTTCTCTATGATTCAAAGTCTATTTTAAATATCCACCTCCTTCCTTTGGAAGGATTAGTGAATGTATTTAAAAGATAGAACTTTTGAGAGAAAACTTTCAGTATCATGTTAACAGTCAGTAGGCCACCCTTGGTAGGCAACTGACTGCTTAACATCCAATTCATCTTGTTGACAGCTGCTCATCTTGGAGAGTGAGACTTGAAGAAAAGCCATTGGAAGATTGAAGATAGAGACCTTGCTTGAAGGCTTGAAGATGAAGACTGATGCTTGCTTGAAGCTTGTAGATGTTTGAAGATGACTTGAGGACAGATGTTGATGAAGACTGCTGCTGGCTGTTTATCTTTTGTTGTTCATAATTTTTGATGTATTGTGTGAATTTCCCTGACTGTATTGCTTGCTGTTTAACCTGTTAGGTTGAAAGCGAATTTTGTTCGCTTTTGCCTGTTGTTTTCTAGGTTTGAGGTTGAGTGGTACTCCCTTGCCTCGCTTGTATTGTTGCATCCATGCATTTTACTGCTTTATTGTATATATGCTATTGTTTCTGTTTCCATTTATCCCTTAGGATCTCTGTTTCTCTCTGTGCAAGAGAGGAGCATGATAGACATTAGGTCTTAACCCATGCATGATAACATTAGGTTAGTCTGATTCCCTTTTCAACCATAGGTTAGAGTTCTGTCTCTTCTTTCTCAAAACAAACAGAAAAACACAATAAGATTTCAAACACAATAAAAGACACTTCTTCCGTAAAAGAATGTGAACTCATCAAAACGTCATTTTTGTCCGCCTGGACCGGTAATCAGAAAAACCCTTTTTCAGAAGGAATAAAAACAATCAAAACAGACTTGTGTCGTACGTGGCCCGAACTACGTTTGCTCTGATCTTTCATGCTGTATGAAAGTACGTAGGCATAGGATGCGATATCCTAGCGAGCAACCTTCCCCTCCTTTCCCGTAGGTAGGCGAACTACGTTGACTCTGATTTCTCGTTCCAGACGGGAATACGTAGGCATAAAGTGCGATACTTTGCCGAGTCATTCTCTTTTCTTTTAACCCTTGACCTGTAGAGTAGATAGAATAACAATCCTTTCGATAGAAAACAAGCGTGGATCCCGTTGAGTACGACGGACGTGAGGGGTGCTAATACCTTCCCCTTGCGTAACCGACTCCCGAATCCAGGATTTGGTTGCGATGACCATTCCTTTCCCGTTTTGCGTTAGGTTTACTTCGAGCGTTTCCTTTCCCTCCGTTGGGATAAATAACGCACGGTGGCGACTCTTCTGTTCAGCCGGCGCCGATTTTCGCAGTAGCGACATGGTGGCCGGAAAAGCACGACAATCATCTTCTCTAAATGTCAAAAAACCTAACTTCTCCATTTCTTCACCAAAATGAGATTTTCTTGAACCAAAATTGCGTATTTTTTCACGTAGAATCCAATTATTGCATTTGTTTTCATTTTTATCCACTAGAACTCCAAAACCGTATGCATCCAAGAAAAATGCAAGAACACTAAAACTCCACAATTGTCTTCCAATTCATACCAGAATCAATCTACAATGTATGAGGGTTCTAAAGGTGCAAAAATGGTGTAATAAAGATGCCTGAATCATGTGCAATGGTGAATTATAAATACCTATGAAAATGCTTATGGAAAACCTTCAAACAACCTCCAATTCTTCTCTTTCTCGGACCAGAATCACTCCATGAATGTTGGTGAAGCTATTTGGATAGTTGAATTGCCTTGAAATGGTGTGAAACTCCAAATTCAAAACTCACTCTTGTTCCACTTTTCTCCAACTGCTTCTAACTGTTTCTGGTACCAACCTTCATCAATCTTCATCTGAAAATGATCCACAACTTATATAGAATTGATTTGGATACAATTCAGGCCCAATAGAAGCCCATGAAGTCCAATTGAGAAATCCACATTTTCGCTCTTGAAGTTTCACGATGTTCATCAAAACAGAGCTTGAACCCTTCTAACTTGGTTCATTTCACTTGCTTGAGGTATGAGGAGTATGGATGGCTGAGATTCACCCCTTGGAAATGCATCAATGGTAGATTTGAGTTATGTTACTTCAAAGTGAAGTAACCTTGAATTTGTCCATGTAAATGAATTAAAACTTGATTTGTAATGTTTCCATTGTTCTTAAAACATTATTTGTACTAAAAAAATGCACCAATATGACATGAATTGATTTAATTGACATTAAATCCAAACTAGCCCCTTTCAAGCTTCCTTTCATGAAATTTTCTTCACCCGTTCTCCAATCCAAGCCATATCAATGGTACCTTGAGGTTTGATTAAGAAAATGACCTCATTTTAAGCAACTTTCAAGTTGGAAAAATTTTCATTTGAGGTATGCAAAGTGGTGAAATTGACCTATAATGAAAATGACCTATAATCTTACTTTCCCAAAATACCCTTGACTTGCAAGTCTCATATCTTGAGTTCTACAAATCCAAATGAGGACTTCTAGTACTCTTTGGAAAGTTAAAAAGATAAGAAACAATATTCATGTTTGGGTCAAGATGAGGAGAGACATCCTTCTATCTCAAAAATGTCTTGGAAGTTGGTTGACTTTCAAGTACCAAAATCACATTCATCTAATGACCTGTAACTTGTCTGCTTCATAACTTGAGTTCTATAAATCCAATAAAGGACTTCTAGTACTCAAAAGAAAGCTAAGAACCTGCTCTAAAAGTCTCATGTGGATGTCAAGATGAGATGAAACTTGTATCTTGAGTTATGTGGTCTTGAAGTTAGGCACTGAGATAGGGGATTTTACACTGTCAAGCTTAGAAACCCTAGCTCAATTACTTCTCACACTCTTGAATATTGATGAATTGATCTTGAAATGATATATTAGGTGTCTCAACATAACATTCCATGACCATAGTTGCTTGGAATTGAGTCTTAATCTCCTTAAGACTCGCAGTTGACTGAGGGTTGACCAGGTGAAAACCCTAGTTGCACCACCTTTGGCTGTGGCCTCTTGCACTTTGCATAATGAGTTATCTAAGCTCCATAATGAATCTCAAGCCATCCCATGAACTCTCTAAATGCTCTAGGTCTCCTTCCATGGATTCAAAAATCATCTGATGATCTCCCATGCCCTTCAAGTTAGGAGATATGCACACATGTGTTTACCCACTTCTCTGGGGATCTTTGACTTCTTTGATGAGGATATCAAACCTTGGATACTTGAATAAGGACTCTTGGATAGTCTTGTACTCTGTGATAGCCCTTCTTGATAAGTACACCCCTTGATCTCCTGCACACATGTCAATGTAATGCATATGCTAATGTTATGGTGAATGCAATGAAACATAAGCTAGGCCAACAAAAAGGTTAGGCAAATTTTGGGGTGAAACATATCATAGATACCAAACCAAACATAGTTTCTTCAGAATGTTTGAATGAAGATCAAGTTCTGACTAGTGTGTCTTTATCTCCCTGAATCAACTCTTCAGAGTGATAAGTTCCTTGTCCATTCTTCTTCTGATGAGATGGACTAACAATAATCTCTGGTTGAGTAGTTTGTGAGTCTTTTTCATTAGGCTCCTTGTTTTTGTCTTCTGATTCCTTGTCTTCAGAATCTTTGTCCTTCGATTTTGAGAAAGTAATCTTCAAATATGCAAGTTTCTTGACTAGCTTTTACTTTTAAAGGCCAAGCTTATCATTGAACCTAACATGAATTGATTCCTCAAAAATTTGTGTTTTTGTGTTATAGATCCTATAGCCTTTTGAGCATTCAGAATATCCTAACAACAAACACTTTTGTGCTTTAGAATCAAACTTGCTAAGATTCTCCTTAGTGTTCAACATATAAGAAATACAACCAAAAGGATGGAAATAATAAATGTTGGGCTTTTTGTTCTTCCATAATTCATTAGGAGTCTTACCCAGAATAGGTCTAATAGAAATCATGTTCTAAATATAACAAGTTGTGTTTACTGCCTCTACCCAGAAATGCCTAGCCAAGTTAGTTTCTTGGATCATGGTGCGAGCCATCTCTTGCAAAGTCATATTCTTCCTTTCTACAACCCCATTCTGTTGTGGAGTTCTAGGACAGGAGACATCATGGGAAATGCCATAAGAATAAAAAAGATTCTCAAAGTATCTGTTCTCAAATTCGCCATTATGATCACTTCTGAATCTAACTATTTTGCAATCTTTCTCTATTTGCACTTGAGAGCAGAAGGTAGAGAACATAGAATGCGACTCATCCTTGTATTTTAAGAGCTTTACCCATGTCCAACGACTATAGTCATCAACTATGACCAATCCATACTTCTTACCATTGATGGATGCAGTTTTCACTAGACCAAACAAATCAATGTGCATAAGCACTAATGGTCTAGAAGTGGAAAAAACATTCTTAGCTTTGAAAGAAGTTTTGGAAAACTTGCCTTTCAGACATGCTTCAAAAAGAGCATCTGAAGTAAACTTCAGGTTGGGTAAGCATCTGACTAATTCAAGCTTATTTAGCTAAACAATCCTCCTCATGCTAACATGATCTAAATGTCTATGTCATACTCATTGCTCCTTATTAACAGATATTAAACAAGATACCTTTTGGTCCTTAAGATCAAAAAGTCTAATCTTATAAATGTTGTTTTTCCTCTTTCCGTTAAAAAGGATTGAGCCATCTTTCTAGATCACAGCCTTACAAGACTTTTGATTGAAAATAATATCATAACCATTGTCACTAAGTTGACTTATAGACAATAAATTATGCATCAAATCATTGACCAGAAGAACATTAGTAATAAAAGGAAGTTTACCATTACCATTAGTTCTAGAGTCAATGATCTTTCCCTTCTGGTTTCCTCTAAAACCGACAAAGCCTTAAGGCTTAAGTACCAAATCTTGGAACATATGCCTTCTTCTCGTCATGTGTCATGAGCAACCACTATCCAGGTACCATGACTAGTGTTTCAATTGAGCTTCTAGGATGTCTAACATAAATAATCTTATCCTTAGGTACCCATTTTTTGGGTCCTTTTTTGTTAGTTTTCCCAGATTTTCTCACTACCTTGGGATTCTGTGCAGCAGGTAAATCAAGTGGAATTTGTGCATGATACTTGGGTTTTAGAATAGATTTCGATGTCTGTGAAGGTTTTTGTGTAAGCTCATAACAGCCAAGCTCAATGCGAGTAGGCACGAAATGTTCAAAGAGAGGTTTTGGTTTTACAAATTGACTTTCGTCAACTTTAGAAGTTTCTGTACAACCTAAATATTTATTTCCATTTCTGCTAACTCCATAGATCATGGAAGCCATTATGCTTCTATTTATGCTTTTAGCCAGAAAGTGCTGAAATGATCTATCATATCTGATGATGCAATCAGTACCAAAAACATATGAGACTATTTCTTCCTACAGTTTTGAAATTTTGCTTTTTAAAGCAGAATTTGTACTTTCTAAAGAAAAGATTTTCTCACTAAAAGAAGAAATATTATGTTCAAGCTTATTACAAGCTTCAGACATAACCATTGGGACTTGTTTAAGATCCTTGTACTCACTTTGAAGACTTTGGTACTTCTCTAGCATTTCTGAGAGACATGACTCTAAATCAGAACGAGATAATTTACAAAATACCTCTTCAGAGTCAGAGTCAGATTTTGATCCTAATTCTAGTAGCTCCTTGTCTTCTGGTTCTTCAGATGCTTCAACATCAATTGTAGTTGCCATCAAAACAACGTTGGCATGTTCCTCTTCAAAATCTTCTTATTCAGAATCTA